>CM076582.1:410381898-410779489 GCA_034641835.2 Pinus albicaulis
TTGAGTAGTTTCATCCCATACAAAATAAATTCCATTTTTCAAAAGCCGAGTAAAACATTTAGTTAGCTCTGCATAATTTGGAATGAATCGACGTAAAACGGTTTTCTTTCCCTTGCAAACTTTTGGGTTGGTGCAAATTGCAAGGAGGAGGAAAATTTAGAATAGCCTCTACCTTAAAGGGGTCAACACAGATGTCTTCTTTAGACACAAAAAATTCCAATAAACGACTATATTTTACACACAAAAAACAGATTTGTGAGTATCTAAGAATATATTGTACTACCTAAACTTGATAAATATTTCTTCTAGATGCATTGGATTATCTTCACGTTTCAATGAATGTACTGGTAGATCATCTAAATATGGTTGTACAATATGTTATTTACCATGAAAATAATAAGGCATATGATCCGGATTTATGCAGGAACGCAACCCCGCTGCTAGGGTTTCATCCCATACACCCCATACAAAATAGATACCATTTTTCAAAATCCAAGTAAAACCTTTTTTCAGCTCTACATAATTCAGAATGAATCGATGTAAAAATCTTTTTTCCCCTGCAAACTTTGGATTTGGTGCAAATTTGAAGGAGCTGAAAAATTCAAATTAGCCTCTACCTTAAGGATGTCAACACGAATTCCTTATTTTGACACAATAAACACCAAAACATGAGTAGATTGCACACAAAAGAAACATTTGTGAGGATTTAAGAATATATTGTAATGTTGGCATATAATAAAAATTGTCCGTAGATGTAGTGTATGATCTTTTCATTTCAACGAATGGGTTGGTAGATAATCTAAATACTCTTTTACAATAGTCTTAATATCATCAAAAGCATAAGAAATATTCCATTGAAAAGAGGTGCCAACATTCTTCATTCCAAATGGGAGTTTTCGATAATCGAAAGTTCCCCATGGACAAATGAACACGGTTTTATGTTGATCTGCAGGGAGTATATTGATTTTATTATACCCTGAAAAAACATCAATAAAATAAAAGATCTCATTGCCAGAGAAATCATCAATTATTTAATTTTTATAAGGAGTATGATAATTGAATTTTGGATAAGCATTGTTGATGTCTCTATAATCAACACATACTTTGATGTTTTGGTGTTTCTTGTTCCCTGGAATGATGTTGGAAACCCAATCATTCAAGGGAATAGGATAAATAAAACATACTTTTAGAATTTTTTCAACTTCATCTTTGATAGCAACAACATTTCGAGGATTCACTGAATGTAATATTTTTATAATAGGCTTAGCATCTTGATAGGTCTTAATTTTGATGAACTAAAATATTTGGGTTGATTCTTGGAATTTTGTCATAAGACCAAGAAATAATTCCATGGAATTATTGGAATATATATTTCTAAGTCTGAATTTCTTCAAGTGAACATGAAACACCTATATGGTTGTTCTCTGTAATTATAGATTTCACTCAGATACTAACCAGAATGGTCGTATATATATTCCCTAAATTATTTTCATATTTAGATTCGAAGATCGATATAGGGCATTCAGGGTTATCTACAATCTCAAGTGAAAAAATTGTAGAGAAGTTATCCTCAATTTTCTTGAAGTTTGGAAGAAAATATGAATATAATTGTCCCAACGCATTTCATCCAAAGTCATAATGTCCATGATACTCTTATCTGTTGGAAACATGTTATCGAAAGGATCAGGAAATGATATTGGCTCCATCAAAGAATATTGATAATACTCATCAATGATCACATTCACTTGAACATTTTCAATGGGGAGTGGTTCTGAAAATGATTGAATGTCCCGATAAGCCAATTAAAATTGGATTAGAGGCATTTGGTCACCATATGTGGTAAAATAATATTCTAAAGGAAAAATCCAAGGATCGTATGATTCTGAGGTGCTTGATAAAACATATTGAACTGGTTAACATTAGAAGAATTGTTGGGTGGAGGGAGTGCAAAATTTCCCATAAATGATGAATCTTTAAGTAAATCAACGCCAATATCTTCATAAGGAGTAATAATTTTCACAAAAAAAGGTACACTACCAATATAGTTAGGATCAGAAGTATATTAAGTCATTTGGTATACTTTCACTATCCTTCCTTGACGAGGAAACAATATCATTCGAAAAAGTAAAGATACCATTGCAGAAATTGCGTAAGTTAAACTTCAACCTAATAAAATATTGTAATCAAGTTGAGCATCAACAACTTCTACCTCGATTACAATCATTTTAGCTTCTAACTCTATTGGTAGGTTATTCAAAATATTGTAAGGACAAAAACCTCTTCCATTAAAGGATTTGAGAATGGTATCAAATGGATTGTTAGTTGGAGAACCGATATATTTCCAACAAATAGTAGACATAATACAAGTGGAAGCTCCTTCTTCAATTACTATATGACAGACTGTTTTAGTCTTAACAAAAATCGATATTTGAAATTCTAATTGATGCAGGAGTTTAGGTATATGACTTTCAATATCAAAGAATATGATATTATATTCCCGAGGATAAATTGTTCCAATAGCTGAAAATAGTAATTTCCTTTGTGCTCGACATGTTTGTAGCACTTTAAGGGTTGACATTGCTGAAGGAGATTGGGCCAAGTCTTCAACAATATTGTAATTCTAAGCCACTCTAGCATGTGGGTTAAAACACAACTTCTGAACAACACCTTTGGGATGTTGATGGATCACCATGTCAAAATTTGGTTTTTCAATCTATAGCAATTCAAAAGGAGATGGAATTGATACAGAAGGTTGACCAAATTGATTAGCGTCATTTCCTTTTGCAACATGAATTTTAGATCCATAATCTTTAGATCTAGTTTCTACTGAAACTTGTGAAGACATCGCCATGATATATGTTTATGTGGATGAAGAGAATGGATTCTGTGCAACCATTTTACTATATTCAGAATGGAAAGGATATTTCAAATCAGTAGGTGTGGGATAACCTCTTAGGAATTTAATAACCTTGCATGATGTGGGAATTCCTTCATTGGTTTCTCCTTTTGAGAGGCATTTTTCTTTTCTTTTCATTTTCCATTTTTATTACCTCAAGGTTGATGAATGTTTATAGTACATGATTCTATTGCATTAATTTCAGAAGTAACCTCGGGAGAAATGTTTTCAATGGGTGAATTTTGTATAGGCAAAGTTTGAGTATTTTTATAATTATTCTTAGATATAGATTACTCCTTAAATGTTAGCTGACAGAACTAATTACAACATTAGTTGTTCTGAGATCATGTAGGAGTTGAAAATTTTTTATTTGAATTGGATGGGCAAGGTAAATTTGGGATATGTTTGTACAAAGTGCCAGAATGTGAATAGACAATGTCTGGGTATTGGGCACAAGAAATTACCTACTCTTCTGTTACAATTCCTCCTTTAACAACATCATCCATTATATAAGGAAGTGGATATTTAGTGAACAAATTTCTTAATATTTGGTCTGGAATATAAAATTTTACTAAAAAACATCTACACCTCTATTCATTTATGTGATATGAAATGTAGGTAGATTCATATTGTTTTAATGAAGGTAAAAGTTCAATAATAGTTCTATATCAAATGGGTAACTAAAAATTCATTCAAAAGGTTGTTTCCAAGGAATTAAAATTATGGAAAGAGGCATATGGTAACTGAATGTGCCATTTTGTTGTTGAACCTATTAAAGTTCACTAGAAAAGTCGTAATCTGATAGAATCACCAGTCAATGAATCGGAAGAACACCATAGGTGATATGTCATAACATTATTTGATGGATCTGCTCCTGATTTACCTTCAAATTTTGGTATATCTCTTGTAAGTTTAGTAGGAATTGTTGACCAAAATGAATAATAATAAATCGGATCATTTTTAAGGTAGGAAAATTATGGTAAACCTAAGGTTGCAGTGAAAGGTAACTGTTGGTTAAAGTATTACTCCGGATGTTGATAACCTTGAGGATTAAGTCCCACCGTTGGAGGAGGATATCCAGGATATCTTGGAATGGTGTGAGCAGTTGGAATTTTCATTCCTCTAGGGTAACCATGGTAAGCCATACTAGGTTGCAGTTGAGGTGGATTTTGAAAATTATGACTTGGGTATGGTTGACTTTGAAAAGGTCGTTTCTGTTATGATTGATCATTTGCTATTAGACCCAAGTAAAATTTCCCTTACAATGGTTGACCTTGGAAAGGTTTACTTTGATATGATGTTTGAATCATTCTTACGTAGGGTTTTTCAATAGGTATCTCTATTATAGACTGAAAAGTAGGACCATTTTGATAAGAATATGCTTGAGGGATAGTTTGTGTAGATTTTTGAACTGGTATTTGAGAAATACCTTGAACATTAATTTGTGGCATAGATTGAATAGGTGTTTGAGGTGTACTTGGAACCCGTTTTTGAAAATTTATTTGTATAGTAGGTTGAACAAATGTTTGAGGAACACTCTCGACATGATGTTGGAGAGACAGACGTGGAGTTCCCTAGATAGGTTACTGAACAGGTGTTTGTGAAATTCCCGAGACAGGTTGTTGGAAATATGTTTGTGGAATTCCCTGTATAGGTTGTTCGGCAAACACATGTGGAGTCCATTGAATATGTACTTGAGTTATATATTATCCAATAGGATGGATGGGTCGATAAACAGGCACTTGTGAATCAAATTGAACATGCTAATGAACATAAGAGGGGTTCCAAATACTACTCATTCCTGGAAAAGGGGCACCAATCAAGGATTGAGATATAAAAAGTTAACTTGGACCAACCTAAGGTTTCTGACCCAAATTGACATAATTTCCAAAAATAGGTATTCCTACAACTGGAGGATACATTATTGTAATAGGTTCTCATCTAGGAGGATGATAATATGGTTACCCACCAAGTCTGGATAGTAAATTCTAGTTGGGGTTATTTGAGGATTACATGTATTACCAGATATCATATTAGCATGTTGGTATGATGCCAAAGGTATTTTAGGAATAGAATTCATGCTTTGAGAAATAGTTTCTAGATTAGAGGCAGATAAACAAGATTGGATTCTAGAGGGCCAAGTAGAAACTTGAGAAGAAGGAGTTTCTCCTGAAAAAATTTCAGAAAGAGATTGATACCTAGTGGGAACTGAAGGCCCAACATATAGTAATTATTACATAGATTTTTTAAACATATAAGTTACAGGAGGTTTTACTAAGGGGGGATTATCTGACATGAATTTATTGGGTGAAAAATAAAAATGAGTGTGTAAAAGAGGAATACCTTTAAAAAAATAATTCAAGGGGGTAAATTACCAAGGATCTGGTCAAAAAGGATCAAAAGGAAGCCTTCGAAAAACTAATGGATCACTATCAATAAGAGGGGTATGTGGTGATTATTCCTTATCTTATTCAGTAATATATTCAATACTTATAAGACCATGAGGTAAACTGGTTGTAATTATAGTTATTATTGAAGGTGAAGTCAGTAAAAGAGAAGGGGCTATAACAAATGAATTTGATTTAGGCTCAAAAATGTCATACTCAGGTTCTTCAAAATTTGGTTCAGTTAATTATGTCTATGAAATTTCTCTGGTATCATATTCTCCTTGAACAATCTCAGTAACTTCAGATCTAGGTTGAACAACGTCTGGTTCTGTTTTGTGTGGTTAAATCACTTCAATCTCTATTGTTTATGATTCTAAAACTCCAAACCTAAAGTTGATATGAGATTCTAGATCATGTTGATTTTGAGCTCTCTTATTTGATTTTCTCTAATTGACCAGGTGTACACTCAGGGGGTGAACCCTGCATTCTATGTGAATGTCTTGGTAACTTAGCCATGATGAATTATACTAAAGGTTCGTTCCAATTTTATTCAACCAAATAAATAAACAAAAGTAAAATAGTAAAAGGGTCAAAATGTGTTAAGGATTACTAATTCACTGTGAAATACCATTTGCAGTACATGTAGGTAGTCTCCCCAAATGTTTTGTTTGGTGTATCACAAATGGAAAAGCGGTCGAATCAGTTACTTGATGGATGTTATACAACCTAGAAGGGGGCCTCCAAAATATACTCTAGGTACGTGGAGGTACATTTTTTGTTAGCGCTATCTAATATGAGATTGTATGATAGGAATCAATCTGATATAATTTCCATACATGGAACTCTATCTGATATACCCGAAGGTACATGGAGAAAGATCTGATATACTTACATACGTGGGATACCGACTACCTGCAAAATGTTTCAGACACAAAAATTGACAATTATTATGTTTATAGACATTGGAACATGTATTTTAACCTACAACCACAAATTTTTTATTAATTTAAAATTTTGATTGATTTTACAGTTCCTCTTTATTTAAAGTTCATTTAATAGATATGATGTAAATTATATTAGCTTTCGACTCAAAAACCTAATGCAAAAAATATATTAAAAATGAATCTTTTATTTCGATGAATTTCTATCTATGGTAAAGAGAGAGTCTTTAGATATTAAAACAAGTGAAAAAATTTCAATCTCAGTATAGTTCCTTTCAAGAATACAAATTTTTCACTTCGAGATTAACCCAAATGTAGAAATTTTACTTTGAATTTCAACTCACCCAAAAACACAAGGATCATAAAAACTCTTTATACATACGACACCCAAGATTTTTCAAAATGTAGAAATAAAACCAACAAATATTTAAGATGAATCTTTTGAATGAATGCTATGAATATAGTAATGTCAAAATTATAATTCTCAAATTCTTTACTGGTAAAATAACAACAATTGTTCATTTGAATTTCATGAAAAGAAGAAATATGAGAGAAAAATACTTATCCTTGAAAAATAACACCTTTCATCAATGTAATGATATTTTACAAACATGTAAAACAAATTATAAATCTAATCCTTTGTAAGAAGTAATACAGACATACACAATCTCACCAATTATGAATCCTTCCATTCATAAATCAACAAATTACCATATAAAATTTCAACCCTAATTTGCAAAGATGAGGAAGTTTTTAAGAAGACAATCCAAAACACTCAACTGAATAGACACAAACTTTCTAGGAATGTAAACAAATCCAACAAAGCATAGTAATGAAAAAATTATGGACTCAGGAGATAAAAACCCTAATTTTTCAAAAAATGTATACACTTACACAAGTAACCAGCTGCATTTAGTGCACAGATGCACTATTGTTGAAAAAAAGTTCACAAATTTACGCTCTGTTTCTAAACTAAAAGTGTGGAGACCAGGAAAACTTAAGAAAAATAAAAAACAAAGTCCAAAAATCCAAAAACATAAACTTTCAATGTTCAAGACACAATCAAACAAGGCTTACAAAAATAAATTTAAAGATCATAGGAGGACATAATGAAGGACAAATTGTTCCCCAGTATGGTCACCAATTTGTTATAGTGGACAAGAGTGATCTCCCTAGATTAAAATACAAATCTAGAAAAAAACAAACAAGTAGCTACTACCTTTCCTTAATATATAACTCAAACATGATATACGAAATGTGCGAGAGTCTCCTACCTCCATACAAAATGCTTGTAGATGTCCTTTCGATTCCTTCAAAGGTTCTTCCTCGTTGCTTCAAGACAAGTTTTGCATAAACAGAAACTAAAAAGGAATAAAATAACAATGTAGATAAATATTCAAACATGGTGTGCATATAAGTCATAACATATCATGTACATAATGTTGATCAAATATTTAGCTATAAACTATGCAAAAGATTAAGGAGTTTTTCAAAGAGCATCATAGCAAGTTGAAATATGAAAGAAATAACTACTTTTATTAATTTGAACAAGAAGGAGAAATAAAACCTTAGCCTTGATGATGTAATCCTCCTCCCAATGATCTACAATTATTCCCTTAGGTGGCAATATTAAACACGAATCTGACAACATAATTTTACATTCACAAGTCCCCCTTTACCTTCTAGTCTATGTTGAATTTATAGGCCAAGAGAGGGATATTTCAAATCCTATTTTTAAGGGATGAGATCCATAAAGAGAGGGATTATGGTTCTAAAATTTGAGGGATTTTGATTCATGAACCAAGGGATGAGGCCCAAGTATGTAGGGGCTTTAGGCCTTTAGTTGGGAAATATTCCTACAACAAGGCTTCTAGAAATTGATTTCTATTTTTACCTCTACTAAGTCATTTGTACAGTTTTTAGTGAAAGAGAGAGCATAGAATTGTGCAGTCCACAATGGTCAAAATTGTGCTTACGTAGGAAATAGATTGGAAAAACGCAAGCGCTTTAAATAGGATTTTGAGCAATGTAATCCAATATTATTTTTATATTTGGGATTTTTTTCTTCCAACATTGTAGGGAAATGGTTGGAACACTTCATTGGATAGTGAGATATTCATAATGACATTTTCCTAATGGTGAAAAAATTATTTGTAACATGTTCATGTGTCACATTTAGGTTTTTCTCATACAAAATTATTGAATCAATCCATGGAATATACCATAATCAATTCTTCCTTGTCATTGTCACGATCATGGTATTTCCTCCAACTGTAATCAAGAGTATATCTCAGTCCACCATTGGTATGGCTTGTGCTAATGCTAAGAATTCCTGCCCCAATACCATATCATGATCATCCATCTTGATCACTCCTAGATCCAACTTCCCAAACCATGAACCCACATTCACCTATGTATCCCTTTGAATACCAGTAACAACTTTTAGGCTTGACTTAATAGCTTTGAATTCACTTAACTCCCTCTTCATTCCAACCTTCAACTTTGAATATTTTGCTTCTTTCTTGCTAAGGAAACTATTTGTAGCTCCCATTTAAACCAATGCATCAAAATTATTTCCACACTTATTTCCACATATGGCCACCTACAAAAAACCCAATCTCAAAGCATCTCCATTTTGGTTTGGCTTTGTCTTGCATCTTATTTTTGCAACCTTCTTCATAGTTTCCTCCTCAGAACTATCCTTTGCCGCATCAACTTCCGCTTTCACCATATTGGAGAAATTAGAATCTGGTTCAGCTTCAAGCTCATCCTCCTTCACATGCTTCCCAATCACACCTACTCGACACACATCATCTCTTTAAACCCATAGTGCTACCATCATTCGCAAATAATCCTTCATTTCCTGATACAAATATCCAAGTTTTTCAATGTATTTGATCTCCTATTCTTATATAACAATGTGATCTTCTTTTAAATCAAGAGAGTCCCTACTGATCCCTTCCTTAAGTTCCTTTACTTCATCCTACAACTTGGCCTATTTCTCCCTTAAGTGAACCTCTTCAGCCATGACTTCTTGGATTCTACGATTGCCTTGTAGCAGGTCTTCATCAAGTTCCTCAAGTTCGATATAATTCTCATAGAAAGCATTCAAGTCCTTCAACACATCCACTATTCTATCTTTCATGCAATTCAAGTGCTCTCATTTTTGTACAAGATATTCATAGTGTTGTTTCACCTTATCCTTCCAAAAATATGCCATTTCCCTAAGTTTTTGAACAACCGGTATGTCTTCCATGATTTTTTTCAACTTGACTCGGCCCCTTGGTGTGCCTCTTCCCAAACCAAACTTCCCCTAATGTCGCACTACGACCATGTAATTCAATATCTAGCTCGGTCCACCTGGACCAAGCTCTGATATCACCTATCATGGACCCACTATAGTGATGAATCTAAATCCACTACTGTTACACATCATTTTTTCACCACGAAAATTCACTGTTAGAATGGATCTTTCACCATCCAATTCATGTGTTCCAAAGCACTCCCTTGCAAGTTAATAACTGACTCACCTTGAAGAAAGCAATAATTATGGGTTACAAGGCCCAAAACCTTATTTTTTAGAGGTTTGCACCCTTTCATATCCATTTTTTTCACATGCACAGTTCCTACCAATGGTACCCATGCAAAGTTGTGCTTTTTCTTCCATTATAGACTACGCACATGACTCAACAAAAAGTAAAATAAAATTTTAATTCTAGAAGCCTTTTTGGGCAAATATATCCCAACTAAAAGCTCTAAGGCCATGCCTATTCAAGCCTAACCCCTCCAATTATGGATCGAACTCCCATCCTTCAAGGAACCCTAATCCCACCTTAAGTGGATCTCATCCTTTTGATATGGATTTGAAACTTCCTCCTCTTAGTTTATAAATATACTCCAGGCTAAAGGGTTAGGGGAGGTTGCTGAAGATAGGCTTATGCTGGTCAAATTAGGATTGAGAGCTTATCATCCAAGGAAAGGATTGTACACTTATGGGAGTATTTTCACCTCATCAAGGCAAAGGTTGTGAGACTCTTCTATATTTATAAATTAATACAATTGATCTCTTTTTCTCACTACATTATTTTATAGATTTGATGAATGGTTTATGTTATTGTTATTTTTTCATGGAAATGATTTTATTTACTAATATCCTTGATCATTATTTTGAGTTATTGAATCATCTATGTTGCATATGCCTTTGATCCCTTTTATTTCTGCGTGCAAATCTATTTCAAGCATGGAAGGGTTGCATCAAGGCATAACAAGGATCTTGATCAAGCATGTCGTAATAAGGTACGGATTTGATTTCCTCTCCTTTCTAGCTTTATGATTCAAGCAAAGATAAACTGAGAGAAAGAGTAGTTTCATTTTCTTCTTTTTAATAGGTTTTTTTGAAAGTCTAGGGAGATTTCTCTTGTCCGCAAGAGGGAGTAGTCCAATATAAAAAATTGGCGACTCCACTGGGGAACATCAGGTTCTCTTCCTTTTTTTTATTTTTTATTTTCGATCCCTTTTTTATAGCCCGACCCGCGTTTTAACAAGTTAGTGACCTTTTATATTTTCTGATTTGTTTTCCTAAATTTTATTTTTTCCTTAAGTTTTCTCTCTCTACGTGGTTTCTATTCAGTAACAGAGTGTCTATCTATGTGGTTTTACCTTAGCAAGGAGTGCATGCACACTGAAATTAACTATTCACCTGCGTACATCTTAGGAATTTTTGAAAAAATGTATTTCCATCTTATCAGAGTTTGAATTTTTTTTTAAAAGTTTTTTTACACTTTTCTTGACCTTCAGTTAATATTTTTGACCTTTTTTTAGTGTCATTAAAAAGTATTTTTTAGAATTACTCATTTTCACAAATTTGGGTAGGGTTTGATCTGGTTTCTTATTGATTGATCAAAAAAAAGATTGGTTGTCATTAAATTGTTGTCTCCCTATATTTTTTCTTGCAAACATACCAGGTTTAGTCATTACTTTTCTTATTTGTGAAAGATATTTTAGATTAATGAAAGTAGGGTTTTCTCAAAATTTTAGTATTTTGTGATAGTTACTTCCTTTTTTGAATTCAAAATGGAAATCATTTCTTTTTCAGTATTTAAGTTGTTCATAGAAACATTGTAGACATCATTTATTTAGTAGAATTCATTAGTATAAACTCATTTCGAAGTTTTCATTGATTTCTCCATGCATTTTGAAAAATTAGGAGTGATTTCTTGTAAAAGGACACTTCATGGTTATTTGACTTGTTGAGTGAATTGAAATTTTGATTTAATTTCTACAATTGAATTGTTTCAAAGTGAAATTGGATTTTTTTTGGAGAATAATATTATTGGAATTCGAGTTTTTCCATTTTATTTTAAAATAAAAAAGACTCTTACTCTCCCATAACTAGGAATTCATTGAATGAAAATATTACAATTTCATATTCGACTGCATTAGAGTTTTTTAAGTCAAGTCAGAATATCATCAGTTTCATGTCCATCACCTAGTAAGTAAAAAACAATTTAATAAAAAAACGTTAATAAAATTTATTATAATTTTTACATTTTTAGGCTCTTTCCACCTACATAAATTAGGTTGTGGGGATATTGAATAGGGAAGGGAGTTAACTTTTCAAAGCTATAAACAAATAGTAGAATCTTGCGGTAGGGAGTAAATCCATTTATTACAGTTTTTCTATAAGAATATCCTCTTACAAGGGAGTCAACCACGAGATAATATTGGACTCGATGAAGTGATCAACCCCACTTCATTGGTTACGATAGAGTGGTTTTCACGCATTATAAATGGTTTCGAGAGGGTACCTAGGAGTCACTTGGAAGTAAACCTCAGATTATACATGTTGAGGAACTTTCAAGGGGATTTATTTTTGTTACTCTACCCTAGTGTGTAAGTTCGATTTGCGACTATCCCCCCAGGTTGAATTTTTGTAGGTGGATACCTTAGAGACCATAATCTTAGGGCTATTTCCTGAGGTGACGACGGATGGAAGGCCTCTGTTATACCTGGAACAGGCGTTGACTAGACTCATTTGGACATTGTTGGAGGGTAATATTCACTCGAAATGGCATAAGTGGAGTTACTTGCACCATATCATGTTCATTAAGTAGCTTGTCAAGGTAACTAGTTCCACCCACTCTATCTATATATACTTTTCACCATGATTTCTGCGACATTGGATTTCATCACCAACTAGTGATTTCCCTGTCAAAGGGTTGTTTGTGGAGTTTGACTCCTAGATTTGTTAGCATGTGTTATTTGTTTGTTTTTACTTTGTAGAAGCATTAGGTTTTATTTTTTGATATTTTTTTTATTCTTAATTAAAATTCGTCGTGGTTGACTTACCGAGACATTCGCAGAGAAGGCAGGGTAAACTCCATGAGTACACACTCAGTGAATTGGACAAAATTAAAATTGAAAGGTCAAAATCAATAGGATCTGGGACCTTAGATCAACCTAAAACATCTACCATGGTAGAATCTGAGACTGAAGTGAAGCAATATCAATAATTTGAAATATACTTAGCGCAATCTAAGCCAGTAGTTACTGAATTCATTAGAATAGAATTTGATACTGGAGAAGTTTCAGATACACAACTAACTGAGCTAGAAATTTCTGAACCTAAGTCTGCTATTTTAGAACCCGAGTATCCTTCATATTTTATAGCACCAAATCCTAATCCACATTCGCCCAAAGTAAAAATTATTATTACTGATAGTCCACCTCCTCATATCATTAGTATCAAAGATATTACTAAAGACGAGAAAGAAGAAATTCCAAGTACTCCAGTTTTTACCGATGAACAAACAATATCTCCAGGTCTTATTTTTGCTTCCTTTCGACCACATCCTTGGTATTTCACACCTTTTAACTTCTTAGAGCAAGGTCTTCCATGTTATTGCACTCCCTATTACTTTGCGCCCAGATTTAATATGTCAGGAATGATTTCTGGAAGTATGCCTACTAAAACATCCATGTTTCAAAGCTCTCCAAAATCATTATAATATGGTGGTCCATCAGTTCCTTGTGGATATCAGTCACTTTATGGGACATTTTTAGGAGCTTATCCTTAATTTCAAGTTACTACTATGTCAGCTGGTATATCTACTTCTAATGCCAAAGGTATGACGTCATACGAATATATTAATATGGTTTCCAGCAATGTAGGTAATCCTAGAGTTAACCCAACAACTGGTTATTGTTGATTAGTGGTTGTCATTGATGTCAACCCAAGCAGCACTAGGGGCTAACCCTATTTTGCATGGTAATTTTGACCTACCAAATTACTATATTCTGGGTCAATAATATTTTTTATGATTTCTACTTGTCAAGATGTTTTCATTGATATATGGCATGCCATGTAATTCTTCACTGTTTGAGAGATATTCATTTTTGAAGTTTGTAACCCCAGTTAGTGAGAAAAAACCCCATGGGGTTGTGGCATGGGTCATTGAAAAGTCAATAATTAATAATTTTTAAGCTTCTAAATTACCTCCCATGTTCACTTGTTGAAGACCCTATAAACCTAAGCATTTATATAAATTTTGATCCTCATATCCTCCTCATGCAAGAATTTAGCTATCTGAAACAGGTAATCATGGAATTTGCACCATAAATATTTTTATACAAAGGTTCAGAAGCTGAAATTTTGATACGGCGAAGCTGAAATCCTGAGGAAGCTCCTGTAAAAATTTTAGATCAAGGTGGCAATATTTTCGGAGATATGATCTATGGAAGTCAGTGTTTTTGCAAGCTCCTAAACTTCATCTCAAAGAAGTGACCTTGGGAAAATCATCATAAATATATCTCTCTGAGTATCAGATTGGAATTCTGTAAAAAGTGACAGATAGCACACGGACCGTAGTTTTCGGTGTATCAATTTTAGAGCAGAATGAAGAAAAAGTGATACATGTCACACCATACAAGTTCGCTCTACTGAACCAATCCATAATTAGGGTATTGTGAGAGATTGGGAATAACTCTCATTTGAAGAAGCCAAATTTGGTTAGACTTGTGGCATTGGAAAGAAGACTCAGAGGACTAATACAAGACCCAAAATCACATATTGGGGACACAAAATAACAAAGATACACCATATTCAATATCGACCTCATAGAAGGCAAGAAAAAGCTAGATCATTTGTTGTCAAGGGATGCAAAGGACCAAACTTTCTAGGGTAGCAAAGCAAAGAAATGTGCAACAGAGGGTAGCATGACAAGAGCAAAAATCAAGGTGCAAAACAGCACCAAGAATTTCACCACATGAAGTCTTCAAGTGGGCAGCACTTCATACAGTCATTATAAAGTTATCATTGTACTAAGTCATTTTAAATGCATCATTGTAAAAATTGTACAAGTGTCTATCTGCCAAGAGTTGAAGAGGTAGTGTCGGGAGGTCTAGAATCATCATTAGGTGGTTGTGTCATAGTTGGGGTTATGGTCTATTGTGTCTTCTTATTCTACATCATTCTATATCATTGTAAAGTGGACCATTTTCCCTCGTACGAGAGTCCATTCTTCTTTTATTCTTCTATAGGGTGGTAGGGTGGTGCTAGGTTTGTGCATGAAGTCACCGATAGGTTCACGCTTGTGAAAAATTCAGGGTGGTAGGGTGGTGCTAGGGTGAGTTGTAACTCATTGGGGCTTGGGGCATCCGTTCAGTTGACTACTAGATAATATCGGGCGCTGGAGCATCCATCGAGTGGGAGCTAGAGAAGAATGATTTTATAGATTCTAGGAAGTTTGATCTTTATTTTCAATTGGATTTTAATATTAACTAATTATTAGAAAATAATTCAGGTGATTTTTGTCTTGGAGAGTGTTTCCACCTTAAAAGAAATGTGAAGTTGTGTTCCTTTTTTTTACTTCTATCATTGTAAAAACACTGATAATAATTGAATATTAACTAATGCTCTGAAAGATTAATAATAATACTAATTGAAAGGAATATTGATTCACCCCCCCTCTCAGTATTTCCAACAATTGGTATAAAAGCTTGGTTCCTTCAATAACAGTTTAACAGGTGGAAGGAGGTCATGGAGCATACCAAGAATGGTGTACCTCTGTTCAATGAAATTAGTTGTGCACTCTAGAAAGGAATAATGGAGGTCTATCTCTTGGTGCAAGGTTATTAAGTATGGGACGATGTCCAAAATGGATTTACATCAACCAAAGATGAGCAAGGTAAGAAGAATTTGGTAAATGGTGCAAAAGGAAAGAATATTATTATCAGTAGACTTATTGAATCTTCTTATCATAAGGTTTTGGGTTGTAAAACCAAAAAAATGCATGGGAAAATCTTGAGAATATATATGAAGGTGTCTCAAATGTCAAAGAAGCAAAGCTTCAAATTTACAAAGAAAAATTTGAGCAACTTAGAATGAAATAAGATAACAAAATTGCTACATACTTCCAACACGTTGATGAAATAACCAACACTCTCAAAGGATTGGGAGAGACTATTGATGAGAATACTGTTATACGAAATATTCTTAGAATGTTACCAGGGAGATTCAACCCAAAGGTATCGGTCTTAGAATATACTGCAAATCTGGACAAAATCAGCAAAAGAGGAATTACATGGAGTTCTCATAGCATATGAAATGAGACTTAATGAAGAAGAGGGTACTTTGTGTAGAACTAATATGCACTAAGCATGCATATGTCCTTGATTCACCTTATCTCACACTATTTAACTTTATGAAAAATACTGAATCAATTCCACCTGTTAATCTTTTGCGGAAAAATTAATTGCACACACATGTGAAGCATATAAAAAAAAAATCAATCATACATAACATAGTTTTTAACCAGGAAAGCCTGAAGCTGAAAACCACAAATATATATTATGTATCATGGAATCATATGAAAATCCTCATACAAAGCTTATCAATCTCTCAGTACAGTATAATCGTCATACACTAATCAGGACCAATCTTGCAAATCCATGCACCGATCTTCGCCTCCTACTAGCCTGCCTCCACTGCGCAATCCCTGGTGAAGAATAGCTTTGACTAAATTCAAATTACCCTTTCCTTGACTGTGAAATCCTCATTGGAAACTCCAATGTGTGTGATGCAATCAATGCATCACTATAGTCACAACAGATAATCTATCTTGCCCTTTCACCTACCTCTCCACTGGGTCTCCACTGAAACTGCTATGCACTGTAGTTAATTGCTGTATTGTTTAGTTTATTAATGAGTTATTATTTGTGAATTAATTAAATAATTAATTCACTCCACTCTCACTAGTTTATCATTCATTTAGTCTAGATACAACTAGCTCAACTGAGTCTAACTGAGTTAAACTAAATACAACTCCATAACTACTTCTTCCAACTGTGTCATAACTTTTCCACTTGAGTTCTAACTGAGTCCTCCGTGCATTAGCTCTAGTAAACCCTTGGGAATTGCGTAATTACCTCAGTCCACTAATGTGCCACATCTGTGCACTGAACTAAAGTGCTCCAAGAGAATAAGTTGTTGTTTAGTGTCTAATTATTATTAAAAGCTAATAATAATCGACATGCATCTATTTTTAGATCGAAAATATATAAATAGACTTCGCCCAATATTCTAAAAATAGAATTTCATCTATTTTTCCAACTTGACCAACCATCCAAAAATAGCATCCTGCAACTTCTGAAATACGATCATCATGTCTAAAAATAGACATAGTCTAAAAATAGACTTGCGCCAAAAATAGCCTGCGGGCCCACTTAGTGAAGGCGACTCTTTTCACTAAGCTCATCATCTTGTTGAATCTCAACACTCCCTCTCAAAAATATAGGGATTATCTTTCACCCCGATCCTGCCTCTGAATTTTCTCCTGGTGAGCACCTTCATCAGAATATCTGCATCCTGATCCTCCATAGGAATTTACTGAAGCAACATGATCTTCTGCTACACACAATCTCTGATATGATGATACTGGATATCAATATGTTTAGATCTATCATGAAACACAAGATTAACCGAGAGTTTAATGCAACTCTGATTATCACAATGTATCACTTTGGGATCTAAATGTGAACCGAACAAACCAACCAGAATCTTCCTCATCCAGATAGCCTCACATGCAGCTTGAATTTCTACCATGTATTCTTCTTCCACTGAACTGAGTGCCACAGATCTTTGTTTCCTACTGTACCAAGAAACTACCGTATATCCAATACTAAAAATCCCTCCTGGTGTGCTCTTTCTGTCTGTTGGGCTTCCTGCCCAATCTGCATCCATGAAGCCATGCAACTTCATCTCATTCGTCTGTCTGTACCATAAACCATATTCAGATGTGCCCTTGAGATATCTCAAAACATGCTTGAATGCCTTCCAAAATAGCTTGGTAGGCTTAACCATCGCTTTTGAAAGCTGGTTCACCGCATAGTATATGTTCAGTATTGTATTAACTAAATACATGAGCGAACCCACCAACTTTCGATAAACGGTGGCATCCACTACCTCTGTCGATGTAGCATCCTCTTTCTTCCAATTTCCTGGAAGAGGAGTGTCGATAGGCTTGCAGCCTTGCATGTGAAACTTCTCCAGTATCTCCCGGGCATACTTTCCTTGAGACACAAATATTTCACCTTCCCGCTACCATATTTCCAATCCAAGGAAATAATGGGGGCCCAAATCCTTCATCTCAAACTCCTTTGCAAGATCTACCTTGCATGAGTGTATCAACTTCTCATCACCTGTTAGTATTAAATCATCAACATAAAGTAAAATGATTAAAAGGTTACCCTCAACCACAATTTGGTACAGTTTTGCATCCGCCTCACTCTTGGTGAAGCCAAGTCCAATGAAATAGCTGTCGATCTGAATGTACCAAGCACGGGGTGCTTGTTTCAGCCCATACAATGCTCTTTTGAGCCTGCACACATGCGACTTGCTGCTGAAGATCTCAAATCCTTCAGGTTGCTCAATGTACACCTCTTCCTTAATGACCCCATTAAGGAAAATAGTCTTCACATCCATCTGATGAATGTGCCAACCCATCTGCGCTGAGAGAGAAAGGATGGTCCGTATCGAAGAATACCATGCGACAAGTGAAAAGGTTTCTTCATAGTCAATCCTCTCGATCTGTAAGAAGCCCTGGGCAACACATCTTGCCTTATACTTCTCGACGCTCCCATTAGCAGCTTTCTTTACCTTGTAGATCCATCTTGATCCTACAACTGATTTTCCCACTGGCTTTGGAACAATCTCCCAAGCATTGTTTTTGACAATGGAGTCATACTCCTCTACCATGGCATCTACCCATGTGGGCTCCTACAATTCTTCTTCAAAAGAAGATGGCTCTGTCATGATACACTTGCTCATAAGAGCCATGTATCCAGTAAATCAGTAAGGTAACTGTCTTTGTCTACGTTGTGATGTAGGGACTCCTACATTCTGTGCTGCATCAAGATTCATTCTCTCAGCTTCTGTGGTACGCTTTTTGCCTTGTTTGATGTTTGGTTCTGCATGAGTGGATTCCTCCACTCCATGAATCTCATCCTGTGGCTGATCCACATCCAGAGGCTCATCTTTGGAAACAAGAAGTTCCTCCTCCGCATGAAAGTGTAGCTCCCTCTCAAGCAACAACTTCATGGCTTTCACCTCATTGAATTTTATATCCCGTCACACAACAGTCATCCGACTGTCTGGAAAATACACACAATAATTATGGGGTGTTTCTGTGTACCCCACAAATATCCCAAATTTTGCAGTCGTCTCCAGCTTCTTCCTGGTGTCCTTTGTCACAAGAATGTAAATAGGTGAGCCAAAAAGCTTCAAATGATAAATACCAGGCTTCTTACCAGTAAAAGCTTCTTCGGGTGTACTCATGCCAAGTACTCTATGAGGACAACGGTTTTACACATAAACTACAGTGTTGCATGCTTCTGCCCACAAGTGCATCGGTAGGCCCTGGTCATGCAACATCGCTCATGCAGCACCCACAATCGCTCTGTTCTTCCTCTTCACGATCCCATTCTGCTGTGGGTTATGAGGCGCTATGAGTTCTCTTTGAATTCCTTCTTTGCTACAGAAGTATTTGAATTCGCCCGAGATGTATTCACCACCATTATCACTCCGTAGAGCTTTCACTTGCTTCCCTGACTCCTTCTCCACCAATGCCTTTAACTCACAGAACTTTGAGAACGTTTCACTCTTATTCTGCATGAAGAAGATCCAGCATCTACAAGAATAGTCATCAACAAATATAACATAATACCTATGTTTTGTTGTTGAAGAAACCGAGAAAGGTCCACACACATCTGTGTGAATTCTCTCTAGGATCACCAAAGCACAGTTCTCCTTCTCATGAAATGTGGTCTTCACAAACTTACCCATAGTACATACCTTGCACTGATCTGACTGCGCAAGAGTACTCTTAGGAAGTCCAGTAGAAATCTACTGCAAAATCTTCAAAGCGCCATGGTGAAGATGGCCCAATCTCCTGTGCCATAATTCACCCTCATCTTGGCTCACCACTTTTTCTGTCGAAGGAAGGCTTTTCCCTCACTAAAAACAACATCATAACCTTTGTCTTCCAGCAATGGGTGGGCATAATCCCATCCAGTAGAGATACTTTCACCTCGGAAAACCTGCCAGCCAAAGTCAATATCTCCATCCAGTGAAGAAGAGATTCCCACCCAGGAAAGAATGCCCTAATAATCAATCCACTCACTAGCATTGGGAAGGAAAGACTAACCACATTGCTAACGCTTGTCGAAAGTGCTTGGTCTCATTACCAAAGGTGGTTGTTCCATGCATTAATATGAATTACCTGGTCTAGCTAGAATACATCCCAATCAAATGAGATCTTCAAGTGCGTGGTTATCGATAGAGAGCGACTTTCTTCAGTAGGTTATTAATATAGTACCGTAGCTCGACGACTATTCTCTATATGGCTCCCCTATACCAGTTTTCAAGGATTTTCCATTTTAAGGCTGAGTCAATTTGGCCTAGTTTAAGGAGAGGAAGTAGCTCGCTACCATTCCCTTCCACAACCAGATTCTTTATTTACCCTAGCTATAAAGCCTTCACAAGTGGCTCATAATATTCCACTTAGAATCTTGTACACAGTGGTTGATAATCTCGGCTTAAGTGCTCTACGGGCATTTTCCTTTGATCCTAGCCAATGTTGGAACGGATTCTTAATGTTTTACATGCACTCTATTTTCCCACTTTATCGGAGTAAGTTAGGTCTGAAATTCCATCAATAATGGTCACATCTCGCAAGTTATCGATCCCCTCAAAGTTGTTAAGCCGTGGACGGACCTGACGACGAATACTTGGCCGGCTGAATGGCAATGGTGAGGGCAATGGACTGACCGAAAATGGTGGGGGGAGGGAGGTTAGTAGGCAGAGGAGGGTAGGCAGTGCACCCGAGGAAAGGTGAGTCAAGGCCTACTACGAGCATACCACCCAGAACTCTTTTATATCTTGGTCAACAATCATGCATGCATAATGACATATAGAATATATGTATTGTATGCTCTGGCATAATTACATATATAAGAATATTACCTCAAATTCGAATCAAAGAGGAGAATCGGATATAGAGTAATTGGTTCTCTCCCGGTTAGGTATCATTTTCTGCCGGGAGCAATTGGTGGCAAACCGTGACCAATCGATGGGTAGACGGATGAAGGAACCTACGTCTAGGGAGCAAGTCTCTCTAAGTGGAGGGAGGTGGAACCAGGAAGAGAGTGTCATGGGAGATATCTGGAAAGAGACAAACTGGGGTGGGGGACATTTTATAGATGTTATTATGAACGTCTTGTGAATCACCACAACGCAATCACTTGAAACACGATCACTTAAAAGAAAATTGGTGGAAGTACAAAATGACTTGAAACTTGCGATGTGAATCGATCAGGCTTTTTCGAGCCCCCCCATCCATCTAACTGTTAGTATTCATTCCAAATGCCTTACCATTACTTATTCCAACTAGCCAGCATAGGTAAGGATATCCCGCAAAAGATGCATGAATGAGAATGACGGCATGTCCAGCGAGAAAGAGATGATGCATAAGAGTGACGGCTAGAGATGATGCATTCCACTCTGCTATGACTTATTCCCTCCGTGAGGGAGGCATTCACTTTTTTTAGTGTTAGAATCAGTCAATATCGATAGGAAGAATAGTTTCTTTCCCCAGTGTGGGAAATTCACCCTTGCAATTACCTCAAACAGGATTGAAGCTTTGAACCTTGAGCTTGGACATTGAGGATTGATTCAACAACACACATTGGGAGGTGTAAGAGCACATCGTACCCACAGCCCATGGAGTGGGAGGTAAAGATTGGTTCAATAGAAGACCGATAGAAGACCAAGAGAATACTGACAAAAGACCCCATCGTGTGAATATTGACACCTGAATGGAACTTGGATGTTCCTTTAGAGCTGGACGGAACTTTGGAGAGTTCCTCTATGCCCCTGATGGAACAAATATGTTCCTCAGAAGATGATAGGAAGGATGGTTCGATCACTATCGCTTGATGAGGTTACCCTTAAGAGCTTTCCCTCTTGCACTTACACTCACGGAACAAACAAAGTTTTTCCTTCTTACTCCCTCTTCACTTAGATCAACCTACACAAAAACACTTAACATGAGGACCTAGAGCTACACATAAAACAACATTATATATATACGTGATTGTACATATAGAGCTTTGATTAAGTCAAAAATGTTTATTAAAGCATATTTCTTCTCTTTTTTCCGTCTATAGTCTTAAGGTATCTCATTGATAGACCCCTACCCTTCGCTGCTTGGTGAACTAAGAGAAGATCATATAGCTAGTTTTCATGATTCAATGAGTAAAGAGCTAGTAGTGAGGATAGAGCTAGTTTTCATGATTCAATGAGACACGGTGAGTTGTTCTCTAGCATAGGACTATATATGATTGGGAACCACTTCCTTCTCCTCTCGGACATTGAATAACTTCTCTCTTGTTTTTTGTAAACTTCGAATGGGTGTAGGAAGGATCTAGGGTAATGGGTGCACCTCACACTGGCACAACCTGACCTGCCTGAAGACACTACCTACCTGACCTACTGCGTGAAAGGCCCTCCCTGACCTGTATCGCCTTGAGGAAATTTCCTTCTGATAATGATCAGCAATGACCTTTTGGCCTCCACAATGGTGTGGTGGATAACATTATAAAATTTTTAATGGAATGGCCCAATCCATTCCATCCAATAAAGGTTATCTCGTAGGAGCCAGACGAGCAGATAACAGTCGTTGGTGCAAGAGGAAGAGCCTGTAACCCTAGGACCTGGAAGATATGGTTAGAACTTTTCATTAACAATGATCCATGCATGGTGGTGGGTGTTGGGCCTACTTCTCCTACTTACCCTTACTATATTCTACCTCCCCCTCCTTCCTGACGCTAACAAATGTGGAGCACTAGGCTTCGTGGAAGAAATATGCTACCTACTCCTTACTGCTCGCTACTGCTCCTGCCTACTCCCGACTCCTGACTCTACCGACCGCTACTACCCACATCACCAGGAATGAGCAACTATTACAGAAATAGATCGGACCTAGGTACAAATTCAAGGAAGCAAGGTATGAAAGAAATAAGGAGCATAGGCTAGAACTTAATAGACAGTAATGCGACTGAGACCAAGTTCTTCTTCAGACCTAGAACATGCATAACATTCTTCAACAAGAATGGATTACTAGACTCCCTCTCAAAGGTAATGTTCCCAATGACATTCACACTGTACCGACCATCGTTTCCCATCTCTATATGCATCTGGAGGTCCTTCTCCTCCAATTCACAACACAGCGCTTTGTCTCTCGTCATATGGAAAGACGCACCACTATCAAGATACCACACCAATCCCATGCAGCTTGAAACCAAGAATGTGATCAAGGAGAAATAAAGCTCAAATTGCGAGGCTAAGGCCTCTCCAGCTACAGATCCAACAGCCTTCTTGTTCTTCTTCTTCTATGGACAAGTGGTGAAATGTCCATGTTCGTGACAGTGAAAACACTACACTTTGGAGAAATCCTGCTTCTTACCTTTAGCATCGGATTTTGAAGGATGTTTCTTCCCCTTCCCTTTCCTTGCTTTGGCAGCTAAAGTGAAATTCTCTTCATCTTCATTCTTCGATGAAGATCCATCCCTGGTACCCCGCCTTATCTCCTCCTGCACAAGATCCGACCAAAGTCGCTCCCATCCCGACAGTTTCTCGCGTCCATTGACAGAGTCTTCGTAGCTATGAAAATTCTTCGGAAGCCCAAGGAGACCCAATCTCACCAAGTCTTCTTCATCAACATTAACCCCCACACTTCCCAATTCATCCTTGCAGTGGACAAACTTTGTGAGGTATTTTGGAATATTGTTGCCCTTCTCCATTTTTATTTTTTTGAGCTTGTCTTTAAGTGCCAACTTCCTCTGGTCACTTCTACTTTGGAAAAAATTTGTAAAAGCCTTCAACATTAAGAATGAGTGGATTTACCTTGAATGCTGGACACAATATGGTCCTTCACACCTTCCAACATAATTCTCCTCGTCTTTGTTGTCTTATTTTTCCATGCGTCAAGTAATGGAGCATCGCTAGATCCCGGCTTAGGAACATCGCTAGCGATGAACTCCTTCATCCCATTATCCTCCATCACCACCTCCATCATGTCCTTCCAAGCTATTTAATTTTAGCTACCATCAAGGGCATACTCCAATCGCAACCCATTTAAAGACATTTCAATGTATACTCAACTTCTGCACCAAGAATCTTCTATAGAAAATTCGAATTGTCCACTAGCACAAACTCACTTCACAATTGCAATCTTAAATAAACAATCCTCTGATACCATGTAGAAATTATATGCACTAAACATGCATATGTCCTTGATTCACCTGATCTCACACTATTTAACTTTATGAAAAATACTGAATCAATTCCACTTGTTAATCTTTTGCAGAAAAATTAATTGCACACACATGTGAAGCATAAACAAAAATAATCAATTGCACATAACACATTTTTTAACCAGGAAAGCCTAAAGCTGAAAACCCCAACTATATATTATGTATCATGGAATCATATGACAATCCTCATACAAATATTATCAAGCTTTCAGTACAGTACAATTGTCATACACTAATCAGGACCAATCTTGCAAATCCATGCACCAACCTTCGCCTCCTACTAGCTTGCCTCCACTACGCAATCCATGCTGTAGAATAGCTCTAAATGAATTCAAATTACCCTTACCTTGACTGCACAATCCTCATTGGAAACTCCAATGTGTGTGTGATGTAATCAATGCATCACTATAGTCACAACAGATAATCTATCTTGCCCTTTCACCTACCTCTCCACTGGGTCTCCATTGAAACTGCCATGCACTGTAGTTAATTGTTGTATTGTTCAGTTGATTAATGAGTTATTATTTTTGAATTAATTAACTAATTAATTCACTCCACTCTCACTAGTGTATCACTAAGTTATACTAGATACAACTAGCTCAACTGAGTTTAACTGAGTTAAAATAAATAGAACTCCATAACTACTTCTTCCAATTGTGTCATAACTCTACCACTTGAGTTCTAACTGAGTCCTCCATGCATTAGCTCCAATAAACCCTTGGTAATTGTGTAATTCCCTCAGTCCACTGCTGTGCAACATTTTTGCATTGAAATGAAGTGCTCCAAGAGAATAAGTTGTTGTTTAGTGTCTGATTATTATTAAGAGCTAATAATAATAGACATGCATCTATTTTTAGATCGATGATCTATAAATAGAATTCACCCAATATTATAAAAACAGAATTTTATCTATTTTTCCAACTTGACCAACCATCCACAAATAGCATCCTGCAACTTCTGAAATATGATCATCATGTCTAAAAATAGACATAGTCTAAAAATAGCTTGTGCCAAAAATAGCCTGCGGGCCCACTTAGTGAAGGCGACTCTTTTCACTAAGCTCATCATCTTGTTGAATCTCAACACTTTGCATCTAGAAAATGTGTTCATTGCATCTAATAAAACCAATAAGGAAAAAAAACCTTCAAAGGCACATACCTGCACCTGAAAGTGTGAAGAAAAGGAAGATGATGAAGAAGGTCTTTCATATGGAGAATATGCTTATTTTAAGAGAAAACTAAAAATTGGGAAGAGAAAATTCAAGGGTAAACTTCCATTGATATGTTTCGGCTATGGTGAGGTTGGGAATTTCACAGCAAAATTTCCAAACATAAGTGATGGAAACTCAAAAGAAAAGAAAGGCTTTAAGAAATTCAAAAAGAAAAGAAAAAAGGAAGGATTCAAAAGGAACTTTCTCTCTAAAGAATATAGCTCGTCATCTGATGAAGACAATGAAAATGAAGAAGAAGCCAATGAGATATTATTGTTTATGTCCAAGCACATTAAACAAGAGTCATCAAACAACGAAGAAGAAGGGTTGACCATAGAAGAATTTTCTAAGGAGGCAATCAAGCTTATAAAAGGGCTCAAGGCTGAGAAGATCTGTTCCAATACTCTTGAATAACAAGTTCAAGGTCTCAAAATTGAAGTTGAAGAACAAAAATTTATTAAAGATTCACTTCAAAAGAAGTTGGAGAAAGAAACCAAGAAAGGGAAGCATTAGAAGCCAAAGTATTCTCACTACATAAGGAAGTGAAGAAGGGAAAAATTGTCGAAAAATATGCCAACAGCTCAAGGGCATTGGAAGAATTCATCAACAATCAACGATCTTACAACAACAGAACTGGCCTCGGTTACAAAGAATAAGAAGCAGGACCTTCTACAACAAAATACAATGAACCTATGAGATCTGAAATGCATGTAGAGATCATTGGACAAGATTCGCAAGAACAACCTTGGAAGAAAATTCCTCGACGAATATTTCCATCAAGGTACCAACATATTTTTTATGGCTATTTTTATTCATGTGGAAAATTTTGTCATAAAGCTATAGAATTTCGCACGTACCCTAGGAACCAATACAATTCCAGGAGATATGTCAAATATGAACCTCCCAGGGCTCAATGAAACATCAATAGATTTGAACATTTAATAAATAATATTGAATGTTACAAATTTTGAAACTTTGGACACAGCCAGAGATTGCAAACTTGAAAATCCTCCAGAATAATCTTCGAATCCACAGAACGAAGGAACATGGAAGAAGAAGAAGACTGATAATTGTGCTCTCACTCTCAAGGCTCAAAACAACAAATATGTGTGGTATGTTGATAGTGGTTGCTCAATGCATATGACTAGAGATAGAAAGAAATTTGTATCTTGGAAAGAGAATAAGGATGGAACCGTGTCCTCTGGAAATGATGGATCTTCAAATGTTATAGGATCAGGTACCATCACTCTCGGAAGCAAAGATGCTCTAGCCAAGAATGTTCTATTGGTTGAAAACATGAATCACAATCTGCTCAATGTTGGACAAATATGTGATCAAGGACACACAATGCTATTCAACCCCACAAAATTTGAAATTAGGAAAGGCAGGTATGGTGAAATTGTGGCTACAACAAGTCAAGCTCCAAACGACATATATTTTCTAGATGAAGCAACTAAAGCACGTCTACTAGCTAAAGAGGATTTTATAATATTTGGTAGCAATTATGATCGACTAAGTAAGAACTTTTCTACAACTATGCAAAGTGAATTTGAGATGTCTTTACTTGGTGAGTTGACATACTTCTTATGGCTTCAAATATCTCAGCAAGATAAAGGAATATTTATATGTCAAGCCAAGTACATCAAGGAAATGCTCAAGAAATTCAAAATGGAAGATTGCAAAACCATCCTTACTCCGATGGTAATAGGTTTCAAATTGAGCATAGACGACTCATCTAAGGATGTGGATCAGAGGTTGTACAGATCTATGATTAGTAGTCTTCTATATGTAAAAGCCTTCCGTCCAAATGTTATGCAAGCAGTTGGACAAGTAGAAAGATTCCAAGAAACACCAAAAGAATCACATAATATTGTCTTCAAAACAATTCTTCTATATCTAAAGGGAACAACAGAATATGGCTTGTGGTATCCCAAGGGTAACAATCTCATTATTCAAGCCTTTGCAGATGCAAATTGGGCAGGAAGCATTGATGATCATAAGAGTACTCGTGAAGCATCGGAATATCTTTGCCAGAAGCTTAGAATTCTCCCAAGTTCTCATTAGATTTTCCTTATTCGGAATATAAAGGGGGAGTGGAAGTGTGTGAAAGTTCGCAGGATGATTGTGTGTCAGGGGGGGTTACCCTTTGCCATTGATGTGAAAGGGGGAGAAAATGTTGTAGGAAGAAGTGTCATGTTCGCAGGTGGAGTACTTGTGTTGCCATCAATGCCAAACAGGGAGATTGTTGATGAGTGGTTGTCATTGATGTCAACCCAAGCAGCACCAGGGGCTACCCCAATCTTGCATGGTAATTTTGACCTACCAAATTACTATATTCTGGGTCAAGAATATTTTTTATGGTTTCTACTTGTTGAGATGTTACCTTTGATATATGGCATGCCAAGTAATTCTTCATGGTTTGAGAGATATTCATGTTTGAAGCTTGTAATCCTAGTTAGTGGGATAAAACCCCATGGGGTTGTGGAATGGGTCATTGAAAGGTCAATAATTAATCATTTTTAAGCTCCTAAAATCCCTCCCATGTTCACTTTTTGAAGACCCTCTCAACCTAAAAATTGATATAAATTGTGATCTTCATATCCTCCTCATGCAAGGATTTAGCTATCTGAAATAGGTCATCGTGGAATTTGTGCCATAACTTGTTTTCTATCAAGGTTCAGAAGCTAAAATTTTTATGAGGCAAAGCCGAAGTCCTAAGGAAGCTCCTATAAAAATTTCAAATCAAGCTGCTCAACATTTTCAGAGATATGATCTGTGTGAGTTAGTGCTTTTGCAGGCTCCTGAACTTCATCTCAAAGAAGTGACCTTGGTAAAATCATCATAACTCTCTCTCTGTGAGTATCAGATTATAATTATATAAAAAGTGGTGGATAGTTAAAAAATTGTAGTTTTCTCTGTATCAATTTCAGATCCAAATGAAGAAACAGTGATACGTCGCACACCATACAAGTTAGCTCTACTGAACCAATCCATAATTAGGGAATTGTGAGAGATTGGGAATAACTCTCCCTTGAAGAATTCAAATTTGGTCAAACCTGTGGAATTGGAAAGAAGACTCAGAGGAATACTACAAGACCCAAAATCAGATATTGGGGACATGAAATAACAGAGATACACTAGATTCAATATCGAGCTCCTAGAAGGAAAGAAAAAGCTAGATCATGTGTTGTCAAGGGCTACAAAGGACCAGAATTTCTACGGCATCAAAGAAAAGCAAGGTGTAGCAAAGGGTAGCATGACAAGAGTATAAGTCAAGGTGTAGAACAACAGTAAGAAGTTCACCACATGAAGTCTTCAAGTGGGCAGCACTTCATACAGCAATTATAAAGGTATCATTGTACTAAGTCATCGTAAATGCATCATTGTAAAAATTGTACAAGTGTCTATCTTCCAAGAGTTGAAGTGGCAATGTCGGGAGGTCTATTATCATCATTAGGTGGTTGTGTCATAGTTGGGGTTATGGTATAGTGTGTCTTCTTCTTCTACATCATTCTATATCATTGTAGAGTGGACCATTTTCCCTCATACGGGAGTCCATTCTTCTTGTATTCTTCTATAGGGTGGTAGGGCGGTGCTAGGTTGGTGCATGAAATCACCAACAGGTTCAAGCCTGTGAAAAATTCAGGGTGGTAGGGTGGTGCTAGGGTGAGTTTTATCTCATTGGGTGTTGGGGCATCCGTTTAGTTTACTACTGAAGAATCTTGAGTGTTGGAGTGTCCATCCATTGGGAGCTGGAAAAGAATGATTTTCTAGATTCTAGGAATTTGGAGCTTTATTTTCAATTGGAGTTGAATATTAAAGAATTATTAGAAAATCATTCAGGTGGTTTTTGTCCCAGAGAGTGTTTCCACCTTACAAACCGTGTGCAATTGTGTTCCTTTTGTTTACTACTATCATTGTACAAACACTGATAATAATTGAAGATTAACTAATACTCTGAAAGATTAATAATAATACTAATTGAAAGGAATATTGATTCACCCCTCCTCCTAGTATTTCCAACAGTTATAATCCCCATGAGGGGAAACCACCTCCACTTGTAGGAAAACCTTTCGCTGGATCATATCCTATGGTTAGAGTACAACCTTTTACAAGAAATTATCAAAACTATGGTAGGATACCTCAAGCTGGTTTAGGTCAACCTATTGCTTCAAAACCCTTGTGGGTACTCCTTATCTAGGGAGGAATACCATTTGGAACTCTTCATTTCTTCAACAGTATTTGTAATTTTCTCCACAAGTACCAATTTACCAACCTATTTAGCCTACTAGACAACCTATTCAACAAATACATGTTATAGGTATTATATTACAAGTCCATCGGTTTGTTCAGTGGATTCCTCAAGTGAATACGCAAACACTTTCTTAGCAACAAAGTTAGAAGCCTAGTCTAAGAAGTCCACATACTCCTGTCTAATAAATTGTACAAACGCCTATTCAATAATTAGTTTTGAGTATACATCACACCCCCATATTGGGAGTATCTCAAACTACTATTGCAACCTGTTATCACTCCACCAAATTCCCAAGGCGGAGGAAGGAATCCCAACATAGGTAACCACAAACCAAGCTTTTGACTTGATAGCTAGCTCTATCAAGCCGGAGAGGGCACTCTCCAAAATGGTCACAGCTAGGATGGCTGGAGTAATTAGGGTTTTAGGCTAGATAATGAGTTCAGGGGTTGTTTTAAATTCATTTGGTTGGGTAGATCAACAAATAATGAAAATAGGTCAAGGAAAACTAGGTCAGGGCTAAAGAGTGAGGGTTCCAGGAATGAATGGGCCAAGGTAGGTATAACGTCAATCACTTGACGAAAATGGTTATGGAATGGTTTAGAAACTGTAAGAAGGCTGAGGGAAGCATAAGATATGTATATATCTCAGATATAATATATGAAACAAAGTATGATCAATTACCCAAAACATAGCATGGCTGGCATGTATTCTGAATTTCACACTTATAAAAGATCATAATTTAGACATCAAAGTGAAGATTAACAATACATTCAAACATATGTGACTAAAGAAGAAACAATGAAAGACATTCAATACCATGGGTATCTCATAAATATAACTACAAATCCTCTTATATTAATGGCCAAAAATGAATACAATGTATCCTTGGTCAACTAAATAAAATGAACTTACTCCAATTTCCAACCTATATTACATTGAATTTGTGCAATTTATAGACCAATTTATAAAATATGAGGCAAATCTCAGATCCAGAATTATTTCAAACAACAAAAACTAACTCCTAACCTCTAGGAAACTAAAACTGTTTAAAAATAAATGAACTTCTTGCCTAAGTTTTCGAATTCATGATTTGGTGGAATTTGGAAAGACCTCGCTTGCAGATATGCACCTTGAGAACAGGGAAAATCTATTTTATTGAGCTAAATCGACCCTTTTTCCCTGTGTTGCGATGTTGCTAATGTGATGATGCAGTGGAGTAGTTTAGGATGTGGACCTTAATTTTCTGATATGGTGGAAGATGAGGTGAGAGCTATGATGGCAGATATGCTGTGAAAACGGAGTGTTGAACTCCTTTGCTGCCTCAACTCGACCTTTTTGTTGTTTTATTACCAAAAATCCTTTTGTGCCATGATTAACCCTTTTTCTTAAGAAAAAGAGTGAAAACCCCATAATACCGGACCTAAAATACTTGAGATTTTAGTTCCGAACTTTATCACATCCGTATCATAATCGCATATCACAGATTGAACAGTTTACATCATAAAAAGGAGTTAGTGGTGCAATGTGAAAATGGAAGTGACATGGAGAGCAGGTGATGTGGAAACGAAGGAGTGGGACAGAACCGCAGTGCAGATCACAGGTTTTTACTTTTATTTATAAGATGCGAGAATTAACTTTTAAAATTTGCAAAGTGCGGGGAAGAGGGACCCACTAGCTATGCGGCGGAGTTTTATGAATCGGAAAAGGTTTAAAGTGCTAATTTTTATGGATTTTATATGATATATGAATATATTATGACGGCTGTAAAGTGGGGGGGGAGGGGGGGAGGGGGCGCGGAGCTGCGGAGGTGGGGCCAAATTACCACATCACAAATTAAAATGAATAGACTATAGGTGCTTAGAAAGTTAAGTCAAATGTTATGCGATATCAAAAAATCAGCAATCACATTATTTAGAGTTTAGTTTCAATGCGAAACACGTAAAAAGTGTGAAATGCGATGAGGGCACCCACTTCAATCGTGATTGGAAAATGGGAAGCGAAGCAAAGGAAAAGTGATGAAAAGGTAAATTTTGATGTTTTTCAAATGAAAATTAAATGGAAAAGAAAGAAAAATGGGGATTGGGTCCCACTTCACATCAGATCGGAGATTTATAAGTTTGGCATTGGATTGTTGTAACAAAACTTTGCGATGGCGATATGCGATGAGGCATAAGGGGTCCCACCAATGTTTTGAGTGACGCTTTTTATATATATAATATGTGATATATATAACGATAAGGTATATGGTTTAAATAACATGGCTGTCGATGGGTGGCAGAGCTTATAATATATCTAAAAATTTCGGATTTTTAGATAAGTGAGTTTTGGTCTATTGGAAAAGTAGAATGTGGGTTTTTTTTTTTTTTTTTAAATGTGTGTAAATATGAAAGGAGAAGGAAATGAAAAGGCAAATGAATGAAATGAGAGTGGGAGGGAGGGGGGGGGGGATATTCTATGGTTTAAAACTTTAATATAAAAATTTATAATCAGAATTTAAACCATACAAATAACTTTTCCATAGGTGCATTTAGACTAGCAGCCAATCAAAACCTTTAAAACATAATCAAGATTTTCTTTTTCTTTCTTTCTTCCCTAACGTTTTCTTTGCCTTATTTATTTATAGAATCTATCACCTAACATTTTATTTCATTTTCCTCCTTTATTTAGAGCATCTACAACCTAACATTTTATTGACATTGATGCCTACAAAAATAATAATCTTCCTAAAATTTTAACTTTTTCACTCTTCTGCATCCACATCCTACCTTATAATTTTGAAATTATTTCAACTAATTATGCTAACTTATCAAAATAAATGATGTTAAAACACTTCCCTTGGTTCAGATTAAACTATTGAACCAAATTTTATTTTCCTCCTAACTAATTAATTTGTCTAGTTTAAACAATTTGAAAAAAAAAATTTTGCTACCTATGGACAAGAAATTTAAACCTAATTCAACCATGCTTAAACTATATGATTGAATTTTATTGAAATTTTGTGGCATTTTAAAGAAGTTTCACACAATCTTTTTTTAGAAGAAAACTAAACTAAGAGTAGTGGCATTTGAATGTGCGACACTTTCGGAATTTATTGTTTTTCTTCTTTTTGATGGGGTTCACATCTTATATTTTTTATTTATAACATATACCCTCTTTTGATTTTTTTATGTTATTCCCTTTTTTAAATTTTTTTTATTTTGATATCAAAATGAAATTTTTATATTAAAATCATATAAATCAAAATTACAACTTGAAAAATTTAATAGTTACATTGCGAATGATCTTCTGTACAGGAAGATAAAATGTCTTTGAGTCACTCTCATATGTTTGCTGACTTTATTTGGATGGAGAAATGTATTTTGGTCCTTGAAAGAAAAAACACTAATGACCTAATGAGACTTCAAGACCTAATCTCCATGACTGACTTTAACTGAGAAAAGACATGGTGAAATGAGTGAGAGAATATGGTTCTCTGAAGGAGAGTGAAGTTTTATTGAGGAAATCTATCATAAGTGAAAGAACTTTTAGCATGACCTAATGAAATGATATAAAAATTTCAAAATGAGACACCTAAAATGAGAGATGAAAGAATGATATCGATCACTGATGTCAGAATGCATATTCTAACTCTAACATTGGCCTTATTGGGGATGATAACTCAAACAGAGGTGTCAAGAACCGCATATCTCTGAGTTGAGCAGATCAATGCTTTCTTCCATTGGGCCAAATACAGTAAAAAATAACTGAAGCTAAAAGGTAGGACTAATTTTTGGAGAATTAAATGATAAAAACTAAATAAAAATGACTAAATTTTACTTAACTGAAACAAAGACTCAAAAAAACTGAACTTACCCTAATGCAAACGTAACTTTGAAAAATTAGAAACTTCAATAAAGCTCCATGGCCTTCACTTCGGGCTCTGAACTCCAATGTTTGTTCCACTTCACACTTGCAGGAATATTAAACTGATATATAGAATGAGGAATAAGTTTTAGATTAGAAGAGATAGTGCTTCAGGAGCCTACCATTTACTGGCCCTCCTAAGTAACTTTACCCGTCCATTTCTTCTAAAAGATATGCATTCTGTCCATGAGAAGATGCAACTCTGAAATGACCTTTCCATAGATTATCAAACTTCCCTTTCTTACATTTGTCTTCATTCCTGGCATCCTAGCAGAGTACCACATCATCAATATTGAAATCATCCTGCTTATTTTTCCTGTTATAAATCTACTTGATCTTATCATGAAGCTTAGAAGTGATGTGGAACACTTCCTCCCTTGTTTGTTGTAAGTGGATCATTTGGTTTATTCTTTATTGAATATCATTTTCTTCGGTTTTGGCCTCTTGCATAAGTTTCATGACTAATACAGCTAATGAAGTAGGGAAAATTGTATCTACATTGTAAACTACCTGAAATGGAGGCATGCCGATGGATATTTTTCTACTTACTCTATCTGCCCATAGTTCATTAATCAGCTTCTTGTGCCAATTATTTTTGTTATCTTCCAACATATTTTTTATAATATTTACTAGATACTTGTTGGAATAGTTCGTCAATCCATTTCCATGTGGATAATATGTTGTAGAATGACCCAATTTGATGGTATATTTATCGCAAAATGCTATCATTTTATTTGATTTGAAAGCGGAAGAATTTTCTGTGATTATCTTTCTAGGACAACCAAACTGGGACAAAATGTTAGCTTCAAGAAACTGAATAATAACTGTGTCAGTAGCTTTCCTGGTCAGGATTGCTTCGATCCACTTTTTGAAATAATCTGTAGTGGTAAGTATCCATTTATGCTGAGCAGATGAAGATGGGTGTATTTCTCAAATAAAATCTAAGCCCCAGTGTTGGAAGGGAGCTTCAACTGAATTGGATGTAATGATAATGGAAGGAGATTACATTTACCTTGAAAAAGTTGGGACTCATGATAGCTCATGACTGTTTTGTACAGATCTCCAAACAAAGTAGGCCAACAATGACCTGCTCTAAGTACTTTGCTAGCCATAGTCTTCTAGTATAAATGACCTCCACAATATCCCTTCTGGAAATATGTCATTACCTCACTAGATTCATATTCCACCAAACAATTGAGAAATACTCCTCCTGGATCCTTCCAGTAGAGTGCACTATAAAGAATGTATTATTTCGAAGCCTTCAGTTTTAACGACCTTGCCTTACTCATTGTCATCTCCGGAGGAGGATTCAAATGTTGTAAAACATAAATAATATCAGCATACCGAGGGGACGATGAAAAGAGATATGATGCCTGAACTAAACTTACATTTTCTTCATCATCGGATAGTGTTGATATGAGATTGATATCAAGTGCATGCAAATTAGACTCAGCCATGAGTTTCGCTAGGCCTTTTCCTTTGATCAACTTGTTTGGATTGATCTCAAGGTCATATTCTAAAAGTTCTTCTATCCACCTACCTCTTATTCCCTTTGGATCATTTTGTTTAAGTACTTCTTTAACTGCCGCATTTGGAACATATTCTAGAATATGAGAGTGCAGAATGTAAAAACGGAAGTCTTTGAGTGCTTTGACTAAGGACAACGCCTGTTTCTCAATTATGTTGTATCAGACAGTTTCATCTCTTAGGGTGCAAATGAAAAATGTATAGGCAGCTCTGTTCCATCTTTTTTCTGCATAAGCATTGCTTCCAAAGTATGCTCAGAAGAAAGAGAGATGAAATCTAAATAATAATCAGGGCTTGTCAACACTGGAACAGTATTTAAGGAAAATTTTATCGAGTTTAATTATTTATAGGAATTGTCTGACCATCTAACATCATTTTATTTCTTCAGCATATTGGTCAATTCTTTGAGATGTTCTGCTAGGTTAGGAATAAACCTATGTAGGAAATTCATCTTACCATTGAAGGCTTGAATTTACTATTTGTTTCTAAGGAAATATATTTTCTGAATTGCTTCAACTCTAACAGGATCTATTCAGATTCCATATTTTGAGATGACGTGTCCCAACAACTTACCCTCTTCCATAGCAAAAAAGCACTTTTTAGGATTCAAAGAAATCCCAAAATTTCTACACTGCTATAATAAAAATCTCAAATGATGTAAGTTTTGTTCATCTAAAATGGAATAAAATGTAAGATCATCTAAATAAATTACCAGGAAGACATCTTTTTCGTTACCAAAATCAATGTCCATTTCACGCTGGAAAGTGGCTTCGACATTCTTCAAACCAAATCGAATCTTGGCATATTTAAAGGTCCCCCATGGTGTCGTGAATGTTCTCTTATCCTAATCATCTTCATGTACCAGGATCTGGTTGTAACCTGAATATCCATCCAACAATGACATCCTGCTGGCTCCAACAACTCACTGAAGTATGTGATCCATCTTGGGCAGCAGGTAATTATCTTTCAATGACACTTTGTTCATATTTCTAAAATCTATACAAAGTCATATTTCATCGGTCTTATTCTACAATGGGACAAAATTGGAGATCCAATATGAAAATCTGACTGGAACAATGATTCCTACCTTATGAAGCTTGTTTACCTCCTTCTGAATGGATGGCAACAATTTTGGATTAATTCTCCCAAGCTTTTGTCTAAAGGGCTTCTGATTTATCTTGATTGGGATTGTGTGCTTAATGATATATTGATTATACACCTTTAGATTTGAATAATAAAAAGTAAATACATCAGAAAACTCAGTAAAAAAATCAATATATTTGGGCTTTACCTCTAATGGCAAGGACTTTGAGAGCTTAATGAACTTCGGTTGATATTCTATTCCGATATTCACATCTTCTACTCCTTTCTCTGTGGGAACCAAAGTTGGTTTTCTCGCCACATAATCCTAATCAAATAACTCTTCCAAAGGTATGAGACCTTTCGGAATGTTATTGTCTTTGAGCTGAAGAATGTCAATCTGCTCTTTTTAAATAACCTGCTCATATTTATCATATACTCCATCCATAGAACAATTTTTAAATTCTCCTTCACTCTTTAGGAAGTTGTTTATTTGTTTATCATCCCAGAAAACTTGCCAAAAATTCAAGTTATATGGAATGGAAAGCCTGTGCTTTATGTGAATCTCAAACTTGTTATTAGAAAACATGGTAGATCTGAAATTACTCGTAGCAGTAGCTAATGAATCAACCATCAAGTTTTGCAGTCTAGGCACTACCTTAAGTGCGTGTTTAGGAAACATTTTAAAAATGTCAAGTGCTACATTCCTATACTACCTCATTCTTAGGTGATTAGCTTGGTATTCACCTTTAATTTTTTTTATCACTACCTTTGAATCTCCATAGACTGCAATTCTCTTAGCTCCCAATTTTTTCATAATTTTCAAACTAGTAATGAGAACTTCATATTTAGCCTCATTATTTGTACAGTCAAATTCTATTTTATAGGAACACAACCTTACATTATTTGAGGCCTTTTCTTTCTATTTCCATGGGCAACGGATCCATAAACCAATGTCAGCTCTATATTTTCCAACGGAACCATCAAAGTCCATGCTCCAAAGACCATCTTCTTCTTCTTCAAGGTGTTGAAACTCCTGATTCTTATTTGATACTATTTGGTAGTCTGATTCTTCATGATGCTCTAAACTCTCATCTGTGTTTTATAGATGGCCATTGGGTTACAGTAGACATATTTTCTTTCTCTTCTTCTAGCATTATTATAATACAATCAAAAACTTTTGGAGCATCCTCTAATTCTACTATTTGACAATCTATATCATTTAATCTTGAATCAGTGTACAATATAAAAGACTCTAGATCGGTATATACAAAGTTGATTGGATGATTTTTAGGCCTTTCCTTATTAGTGATCATGTACTTCATTTTGGTCTCCCAGTATAGCTTTATCATTTGACTAAAGATAGAGATAGTGGCATAGGAAAATTTTAACTGCAGTGTACCTCCTAATTACCCCCCCCCAGTATCTTGACAAAAGCATACCGAAACGTGGTGGAATATCAACAACTACCACGTCCATGAGGAAATTTTTGGCTGGGATTTTCTCCAGGGAGACAACTAGATCTTTAATCAAACCTAAACAACGTAGATATGGGCAAGTAATATCAAGGCCAAGCTTCTCCATGATGGCTTTGGGCATGAGGTTGTGAGAAGCCCCATATTCTAACACAGTATTATGAAGAATGAACTGATTAAATTTAAGACTCAGATAAAATGGTGGGAATTCACTATCTTCATACTGGCCATCAATGGCAGGACCAAATATCATCCTCTACATTAACCATGTCGGATAAGGGCTCAAATTTCAATGTTTTGTCTACATGGGATTTGTAATTATCAATTTTAACCAATTCAGCAAGAGGAATAGAAACATTTAATTTATAAATTTCATACTCGAAATTAAAAGGTGTAATTTTGTCTACCTCTTTTATGATGACATCCCTTCTCTAAACCTATTTTTTGGTGCAGCTTCTTTTTGCTGAATTGTTTTCTTCAAACATGGATTTGTTGGAACATACTGGACTCTCAAAAAATATTGTCTTTGCTGGGAACTCAATGCATTTAGATACCCTCTCTGATAGTCATTAGGCTCTACTTCTAATTCATGGTCATTTGCTATTATGAAATTTTTGTCATTAGGTGAACTTTTTTTCTCCACATATTCTTCATCCTCGGTGAGAATAATGGGTTGAATGTCACCTTTAAACAAAAGTTTCTCCTCTACCTAGTGTTCTTCCTCTTCATCACTTTGGGAATATTTTTGTTGAAGTGGTGTTCGGATTTGTTTCTGTTGTGTTTCTGGAGATCTTTGTTCTCTCTGCTTTATTCAGAATTGAGGTTGCTACTGCTAGCCTCAGAAGTTTGGATTTTTGATTTGAGGCTCGTTTTGTCTATCCGAAATAGACATCTTATCAACCATTCTCTCCATGTTTGTCAGCAGGGCATCAAATTTGGTATCTGATGAAGTGGAAGGTTCCTCTTTGATAGTCACTTTACGATCAGTTTTAATCTTGGAAATTTTAATCAGTAGGTTGGCCTCAACACTCACTAATTTTTTTATCATATCTTCAAGGGTGGCAAGATTTCTTTCTCTCAATGAATAGGACACATCTGGATCAAAGGCATAGGGATAATGTAGAAGGGCTAAACCAGGAGGTGGTCTCATTTCATCAGGAATGGAATTATAGGTTCTGAGATATCGGGAATTGTAATCAGATACTGATTCATTGGGATTACATTTTAAGGAATCATATTCAACAAGGATCTGCAAAGGGTTTTTATTCTCATCCCACCTAGATAAAAAAGCATCTGTCAATTCAGCAAGTGTCCTAATTGAATTTGTTGCTAAAGCATGGAACCAAACTTTGACTTCACCTAAAAAAAATTGAGGAATGATCCACATCTTTGCATCATCTGCATATAATGCTTCCAAATATATAAAGGTGGTGATTTTGGCTATGTGTTGATGGGCAGTGATTCAGATTTTTCATCAAAAAGGGGAAGCCTTTGACCATACCCTTGAGGTAGGTTAGCAAGATTACCAAGGAGAACTAAAGGTCCAAAACGAGCCATGATTCTAGATGGATGGAATACTGGGTTAAAAACTGGAGGGATGGGCTAAATGGGTAGAGGAACTAAATTTATTTGTAATGTAGTTGCAGGTATGTATGATGAGGTTGAAGGTGCAGATGAATATATTGAAATTGACTAAGTTTGAGTTTCATATGTAATAAAAACTTCTTCGGGATGATAAAATTTGATCCAATATTTATTGTATAGGTCAGATTCAACCTTGATTTCTTGATAAAAAAAATATTTTAAAGAACTTAAATCTAATTCTGACAAATATTTTATTTTAGATAATATCAGAGGATCAAAACTATATCAGACAAGGAAGTTTCAGATTTGGACTTGAATAAATATAGTTCAAACTTTATGTCATAGGGTATATCCTCTAGAGAAAGAAATTTTGGAGGTAGAGATAGTGATATTAACAATGGAGTTGTTCCTAATTTAATTTGTGGAGTTTGATATCGGTGTCTTCAAAAGAATTCCTCCAAAGCATCAACAGGATCAACTGGATCAGGGTCTGGATTTGATCTTGTGTATCTTGTAGAATCCAGATTTGCTATGAGGCATTGCATTTATGAAATCATCCTTCTGAAACTCCATCCTATCATCCAACAGATCAGTTTCCAATTGATTATTTGTCATACACCCAGGGAAAATTTTGTCTCTTCTTTCCCTGGCAATGGTGCCAGTATGTTATCACTCCACCAGGTTCCCAAGGCTAAGGAAGGAATCCCAACAGAGGTAACCATAAACCATGCTTTTGACTTGATAGCTAGCCCTATCAAGATGGAGAGGGCTCTCTCCAAAAGGGTCACAGCTAGGAAGGTTGGAGAAATTAGGGTTTTTGGCTAGATAATGAGTGTAGCGGTTGTTTTAAATTGATTTGGTTGGGTAGATTAGCATATAATGAAAACAGGTCAAGGAAAACTAGGTCGAGGCTAAGGAGTGAGGGTTGAAGGAATGAATGGGTCAAGGTAGGTATAATGTCAATCACTTGAGTAAAATGGTTATGGAATGGTTTAGAAACTGTAAGAAGGCTGAGGGAAGCATAAGAGATGTATTTCTCTTAGACAAAAGATATAAAACAAAGTATGATTAGTTACCCAAAATAGAGCATGGATAGCATGTATTATGAATTTCACACTTATAAAAGATCATAATATAGACATGAAAGTGAAGATTAACAATACATTCAAACATATGTGACTAAAGAAGAAACAATGAAAGACATTCAATACCACAGGTATCCCATAAATATAACCTCAACTCCTTTTATATTAATGGCCAAAAATGAATACAAAGTATCCTTGATCAACTAAAAAAAATGAACTAATTCCAATTTCCAACCTCTATTACATTGAATTTGTGCAATTTATAGACTAATTTACAAAATCTGAGGCAAATATCAGATCCAGAATTATTTAAAACAACAAAAACTAATTCCTAACCTCTAGGAACCTAAAAATGTTTAAAAATAAATGAATTTCTTGCCTAAGTTTATGAATTCATGATTTGGAGGAATTTGGAAATACCTCCCTTGTGGATATGCACCTTGAGAACAGGGAAAATCTATTTTATTTAGATGAATCGACCCTTTTGCCTGTGATGCGTTGTTGCTAATGTGCTGATGTAGTGGAGCAGTTTAGGATGTGGACCTTAATTCGCTAATATGTTGGCATATGAGCTGAGAGATATGCTGGAAGATATGCTGTGAAAATGGAGTGTTGAACAAATTTGTTTCCTCGACTCAACCTTTCTATTTTTTAATTACCAAAAATCCTTTTGTGTCGTGATTAACCCTTCTTCTTAATCAAAATAGTGAAAAACCCATTATACCGGACCTGAAATCCTTTAGATTCCATTTTCATACTTTATCGCATCCATAGCATAAAATCATATCAAAGATTGAACAATTTACAACATAAAAAGAAGTTATTGGTGCGATGTGAAAAGGGAAGTGACGTGGAGAGAAGGTGACGTGGCAGGGAAGGAGTGGGACTGGACCGAAACGAGGATCACAGGTTTTGGCTTTTAGATATAAGCTGTGGAAGTTAACTTTTAAAATTTGCAAATTGCAGGGAAGAGGGACCCACTATCTATGTGGCGGAGTTTTATGAATCGGCGAAGTTTTAAATTGGTAAGTTTTATGGATTTTATATTATATATGAATATATTACGATGGCTGTAAAGTGGGGGGGGGCGGCAGGGGGGGGAGCTGCGAAGTTGGGGACAACTTACCGCATCGCAAATTAAAATGGATAGATTGTGGGCACTCACAAAGGTAAGTCAAATTTGATGTGATATCGCAAAATTGGAAATCACATTATTTAGAGTTTAGTTTCAATGCGAAACACATAAAAAGTGTGAAATGCGATGAGGGACCCCACTTCAATTTCAATCAGGAAATGGGAAGCGAAGCAAGGGAAAAGTGATGAAAAGGTAAATTTTGATGTTTTTCAAAGGAAAATGAAACAAAAAATAAAGTGTGGTGTGGATTCTGTCCCACTTCACATCGCATCAGCGATTTATAATTTTGGCATTGGATTGTTGTAACAAAACTTTGCGATGGCAATATCGGATGAGGCACAAGGGGTGCCACCAATGTTTTGAGACACTCTTGTTATATATATAATATGTGATATATATAATGATAAGTTATATGGTTTAAATAACATGGCTATCAATGGGTGGTGGAGCTTATAATATATCTAAAAATTTTAGATTTTTAGATAAGTGCATTTTGGTCTATGGGAAAAGTGGAATGTGGGGTTTTTTTTTTTTTTTGAAATGTGTGGAAATATGAAAGGGGGAGGAAATGAAAAGGGAAATGAATGAAATGAGAGTGGTGGGGGGGATATGCTATGGTTTAAAACTTTAAGATAAAAATTAATAATCAGAATTTAAACCATACAAATAACTTTTCTATAGGCGCATTTAGACTAGTAGCCAACCAAAACCTTTAAAACATAATCAAGCTTTTATTTTTCTTTCTTGCTTCCCTAACATTTTATTTTCCTTATTTATTTAGAGCATCTATCACCTGACATTTTATTTCATTTGCCTCCTTTATTTAGAGCATCTACAGCCTAACATTTTATTGACATGGATGACTACAAAAATAATAATCTTCCTAACATTTTTAACTTTTTCACTGTTCTGCATCCACATCCTACCTTATCATTTTGAAATTATTTCAAATAATTATGCTAAATTATCAAAATAAATGATGTTACAACACTTCCCTTGGTTCATATTAAACTATTGAACCAATTTTTATTTTTCCACCTAACTAATTAATTTGTTAAGTTTAAACATTCTGAAAAATTATTTTTCGCTACCTATGGACAAGAAATTTAAACCTAATTCAACCATGCTTAAACTATATGATTGAATTTTATTGAAGTTTTGTGGCATTTTAAACAAGCTGCACACAATTTATTTTCAGAAGCAAACTAAAGTAAGAGTAGTGGCATTTGAATGTGCGTCACTTTTAGAATTTATTGTTTTTCTTCTTTTTGATGGGGTTCACATCTTATATTTTTTATTTATGACATATACCCTCTTTTGATTCTTTTATGTTATTTCATTTTTTCACTTGTTTTTGTTTTAATATCAAAATGACAATTTGATATTAAAATCATATAAATCAAAATTACAACTTGAAAAATATAATAGTTACATAGTGAATGATCTTCTGTAGAGGAGAATAAAATGTCTTTGAGTCACTCTCATATGCTTCCTGACTTTATTTGGATAGAGTAATGTATTTTGGACCTTGAAAGACAAAACCTTAATGACCTAATGAGACTTCAAGACATGATCTCCATGACTGACTTTAACTGAGACAAGATATGGTGAAATGGGTCATCGAATATGGTTCTCTGAAGGAGAGTGAATTTTTATTGAGGAAATCTACCATCAATGAAAGAATTTTTAGCATGACCTAATGGAATGATATAAAATTTTCAAAATGAGACACCTAAAATGAGAGATGAAATAATGATCTTGATCAGTGATGGCAGAATGCATATTCTGACTTTAACACAACCCTCAAGTATCTATGCAACAAACCACTCAGGTTATCCCGCAGACATTTGTCTATCAATCCAATCCAATGATCCATTATATACCTAAAATACCTTTGTGACAACCTGGTATGGGAACTATGTAAACACTGTATCAGGACCAAATTTATCAAGGCTAAGATTTTCAAGGCCAACCTTTTTAGGGATAGTTATTTCAAGGTAAACGTTTTCAAGGGCAACCTTATTAGATTTAGTTCTTTCAAGGGCATCCTTTTCAAATACAACACTTTCAGGGGCAATATTACTTGGGGAAGATGAGCCAAAATCCTCCTTTCCAGAGTAAACCATACCCTCATCGTGCTTATCAAATTCTATCTCAACCAAATTTGGGTATGGCTCACCCTCATTATCTCGGAGAAATGAAAATACCAACCGCACTGGCAATCCCATGATATCGTTGATATCCTCCTCCAAATACTAGATTTAACCTGCAGGGTAATAAATTTTCACAACAGGATCCCAACCGACAGTTACCGTTCATTACAACTTTAGATTTACCAGATTTTTCTAAGCTAACGAATGATCCTATTTATTATTTCCAGTTTTGGCAGGAAATCCCTACTATGTTTACCAGTGACATTTCGAAATTTGAAGGCAAATCATGAGAAAAACATCAAACCATGTCATGACATATCACCTTTGGTGTGCAACGAATTCACTGATCGATGATTCCATTAGATTGCGAATTTTCTAATGAAATTTAACCATTTTAGTAGCTAAATGGTAAATTGAGTTACCTCGATCCTCTTTTCATAACTTCAACACCTTATCCATTGCTTTCTTGACACATTTTTAGTTACCGATATGTTATGATATTGGTACCAAAATTTTACTTCTTTGAAAAAATCCTTTTCTACACACATTTCCAATCATACTCATGAATGGAGATGTGGGCGTCGTCTAGTAAGGTTTTTATTACATATCAAATTTTGGCTAAATGGTTTAAAAAATCATTGCTTCCAGTCATTACTGAAGATGTGGCCAAGGGAGGTGTTGTATCTCAAGAGAAGCTTGTTTCTCTTGCCCAATATTTAGACCTTTTTTACACACAGTATGGCATTTTGTGCGATAAAATTCGTAATTTTCCTCTCCTGGTAAAATAACCTCAACTCCTACAGGACCTGACACTACTGATGGTGTGATTGGTTCTGTTAGCCAATCTAAGAGTAAGAAGAAAAATTCCAAAACTACTAAGTTTGTGACTTTACCAGATTCACCAAAAGGAAATCCCTCTCCATAAATTACTTCTGAGATTAATATCATGGAGTCATCTACTAGAAAAAATAAATTGGACAAAGGTAAAAATAGAGGAAAAGGTAAATAAAAACAAATTGCTTCTCCAAAAGAGAAAAAAAAAAAAAAAAACCATCTTTGAAAAGAAAAAACCTTGTTATCCTTGTTTAAGCAATGATGAATATCTTTACACTAAGGAGTGCCGTCATCACACTGAGGTTACTAAATTTGTTAAAGGTTCACCCATCCCTGCTATTTTGAAGGTTCCATCTCCTTCTCAAGACAAAAAAATGGTTTCACACAAGCCTTATTCTTCTTCCACATCGGTGTATATCATGATGGTATCCTCACGAGTTATGGTAGCCACAAGATCTAAGGATTATGTATCTAAGGGTCCTATCATAAATGGAAATGATACTAGTTCACCTAGTCAATATTCCACATTAATTCCTCCTCCTTTTGAAATATTACAGATTGAAAAACCTAATTTTGACATGGTGATTTGACAACTTCCTAAATGTTTTCTTTGAAATTCAGCTTTTAATCCTCATGCACGTGTTGCTCGAAATTACAACATTGTTTAAGATCCGGTTATGTCACCTTCTGCAATGTTGGTCCTTGAAGTGCTGCAGACTTGTCCAACACAAAGGAAATTTCTATTGTAAAAAATACGAGCTATTGATCCCGAAGGTTCTAATCTCATTTTCTTTCATATTGAGAGTCATGTATCTAGACTCTCGCATCAACTAGCATTCCAAATATTGGTTTTCGTAAAAACTAAATGATTCTTTCGCACAGTAATTGACAAAGGAGATTCTACATGTGTCATTTCTATTGCTTGTTGGAAATCCTTGGGTTCTCTAACCATCAATCAGTCTCCCATAACTTTGAAAGCCTTTGATGGAAGATTTTTTTTCCATATGGAATTTTAAATAATCTACCTATAGAGTTAGAAGGTAAAACAATTGCAATTGAAGTTGAGGTTGTTGATGCTCAACTTGATTATAAAATTTTACTAGGAAGAGCCTCATCCTATGCTATGTCGGAATGGTCTCATCATTTTTTCTTATGATAATGTTTCCCCATAAAGGAAAATTCGTAAAGGTAGACCAATTTTCTTACTACACTTCGGACCCTAATTTTATAGGTAGCATACCCTTTTTTGGAAAAAAAGCTACTCTGTATGAAGATGTTGGGGTATGTTTTCTTAAGGATTCGTCTCTCATGGGAATTTTTTCACTCCCTCCACCTAGTTTTCCTCATAATATTTCCTAGGTTAATATGATTACATCAAGTACAATACATACTTTTTATCCTTGCATTGTGCCTTAATACCTTGAATTGACCTTGTATGGCAGTGAGATTACTTTGAGCTTGTTTGAATCAACTTATCAGGCAGTTCAATCATTTTCCAACCCACCATCATCCGAATTTGACCAAATGAATGCGATAATCGGCGATTATTCTCATTTTTCATGATTAGTACCAATATCATTTCCTGATCCCTTCTATAATGAGTTTCCAACTAAAGAAAGTATCATGGAAATCATGACTTTGGACGAAATTCCATGGGATGATTATCATCATTGTTCATCCTTTCTACCTAGCCTTGATAGAATTGAGAATGGTTTTTCATCTATATTTTCATCTGAGATTGTGGATAGTCTTCAATGTCTTATGTCATTCCTTCATTTGGATTTTGAAACAAATATACGAAACATGTCTACAATTATACCAATCAATATCTAAGTTAAACCTGGAATTACCGAGAACATTCACATAGGTGCTTCATGCTCCCTTGATGAAATTGAAATGTATAAAGCCCTATTTCAGGAATTATGAGATATTTTTTCCTGCTACCTCTGATTAAATGCCAAGAATTGACCCTAGCATTATAGTTCACAAAATTAAGACTTAATTGGATAGCAAACCTGTTAGACATATATTACATCTAGTGGATCCACAAAAATTTGTTGCTATAAAAGCAGTAGTTGAAAAATTACATAGAGCAGGTTTCATTTATCTTGTTCCCTTGACTGATTGGGTGTTCAATATTGTTCCCGTTAACAATAAACAAGGTACCATTAGAGTATGCGTCGACTATAGGGATATCAATAAATATTGTCCAAAGGAAAATTATCCTATCTCTCTTTTATGGATAGATTTTCTAGATACAATCAAATAAACATACTCCCTCTTGATAAGCATAAAACTACATTTATTTCCCGATGGGTAAAATTTTCTTATCGAAAACTCCCATTTGGATAAAAGAATGTTAGCACAAATTTTCAAAGGGAAATCTCTTATGCATTTCTAGATATCAAACATATTTTGCAACCCTACTTGGATGACTTTTCAGCTCACTCACTAAGACAATAAGACCATCCTATGCATTCGAGAGAAATTTTCATTAGATGTAGGCACTACAATATTCATCTAAATCCTAAAAAATGTATATTTTGTATACAATATGTTCAATTGTTGGGATTTTTCGTGTCAAAGGAAGGCATTCGTGTCAATCTACTCAAGGTAGAGACTATTTTCAATTCCCCCCCTCCTTCAAATCTCCGCCAACTCCAAATTTTTGCAAGGGAAAGCGAACATTTTACATATATTCATACCTAATTATGTTGAGCTAACTAAATGATTTACTCAAATTTTTAAAAACGACATCCCATTTATCTAGGATGAGCATTCTCAAAAAGATTTTGATTCATTGAAAAACACGTTTATCCACACACCATTGTTTCATCTTCCTAATTATCATCGAGAATATTTTTTTGTACTTAGTTGCATCCGATGCCACCATCGGCATGGTGCTAGTTCAAGAATATGAATCTAGCGATGAACGTGTGATCTATTATTTGAGTAGGAATCTCATAAAAATTGAAATCAAATATGAAAATGTGTAGAAATTGGCCTTGGAAGCTGTTCAAGTTGTCCAATTTTTTTCTCACTATATACTCTTAAGCAAGACAAATGTGATCTCTGATTGCAACCCTGTGATGTACATTATTACCAGAAAATTTCTAAGGGGAAAATACTATAAATGGATATTTATCTTGCAAGAGTTCAATTTAGAATTAGAAATATCTAAGTCTAAGAAATCATTGGAATTTGCTAAGTTATTGTGTGACTTTCCCTATACTGAGACAAAAACTGTGGTCGAGGACTCTCTGTCAAGCAAATCCATATTTATTACCAGTACGATAATCCATGGTATGGAGATATCATTATATATCTTCAATCTCAGAATTTTCGGCCTGGATTGCCTCGAACTGATCGTCATTGAATTTGGTACCAATCCCAACAATATATTATTGTCGGTGATACACGTTATCGTCATGGCGTTGATTCCATATTTTGACATCGTTTGACACACGAGGAAGCTGAGAATCCATTAAATGACTGCCATTCTAGAGCTTGTGCTGGTCATATGTCAGGGTTTTCCACTCCCCAAAAGATATTGTTCCCTCGCTATTTCTGGCCCTCGATGTTTCAATATTTCATAATTGTGGTTCAAAAGTTCCATAATTTCCTTTTTTACCATCAAAATATGTGTGTGAATCCAACTCCTCTTCACCCAATAATAACTATCAGTCCATTTGCTAAATAGGGCATTGATTCTATCATATTTAACCCTAACTCGGTCGGGGGGCATGGGTATATTATCTCACAATAGATTTTTTTTAAAATGGGCCGAGGTGATGCCTACTGTTATCACTCTATAATTTTGAGGCTGAAGCAAAACTACAGAGGCAACATCAAAACCGCTTCAGTCCTAGGATCTAGCCCTCCTAGACCCAGAGAGGGATCTCCCTATTAGATATAGCTTTGTTGGTTTGGAATTTTAGGCTAGCTGTTAGTGTATAAGGGTTTGTTTGAATTGGTTTGGTGGGAAGAGCAAGGAAAAGCCATTGGGAAATGGAGTCAAAGAGGCTCAGGTGATTAAATGTAGAAATATCAAGCATGAGTGAAACATGGAAAAATAGGTGCACTACCATGGATCTTTCAGAATTTTAAAAGGATTATGAAAAGAAGAAATGTAAGGCTAGGTAGATACTGAGGAGCAGTTAAGAATTACTCGATTTGGCATCAGTGGAAAACATAGACTGTTGCAAACATAGCTAGAATACGGTGCTCTAGAGAACAAATCCTATTCTACACACTTTTTGTTTTACAATTAGATTGAAGAAATATAGAGAAAGAGAAACAATGGAAAAACACATAAAAACAGGAGAAGACTTCACCATTTCAGTCACCACATGAATCCTGAACAAATGGTCTCATATTACTTTTCAAACAGTCACTAAAGGCACAGTGAAAACATTACAAAATGGGATTGTTCCTTATTGCAAATTCTCCCCTTAATACTTCGAAACAATGTAGTATATATGATAATCCTATTAACTAATTACAATCAATGTTGTCATTAACATTTAATTTCTTTTACCTACACAACAAATAAGGACCAACATCGTGTGAAAATAAAGCAGCTGAAGTTATTTGAGGACATCTGGACTTCTGGCACTATCTTGAACATCTAGCACTACTTTGGTTCCTTTGAAACACTCAGTTGAACTAAATCCCCCATATTCTTTCTAGAAACAGAAAAACTGTCATAAAACTAATGACACATGTATAACTAATTATTAGTCCTTAAGGAAGTTATTTCAACAGGGGTGACATGTGTGAAACTTCTTCTTTCTTCTCAAAATGTTATTATTAACTAGATATTCTTTTCCATTCGAGAGATGGAAAACATCTCGAAAAAATGTTGTGCATTGAGTGATTGATCTCCCTTATTATCCAATGAACACCTCCACCCATGTCCTTCCCATTGGGTGCAGCCTCCTTTTAATGGCTAACGATCTCAGCCTGGAGCATTTGGATAGTGGCAAGCTCGGGGTAGTAGCGGATTGGTGGATGGATGTGGGTGGATGGGGAGCAGTGGATTGGTTGATGGTTTGTCAACATGGATCAGTCATGGCGGGAGCTAGCAGGTGGAGCAGGAGTGGTTTTGTTGCAGCAAAAACACCATTTCAAAGAGGGGCAAGAGTGGTAGGTGGTTTTTTCAAAGGTGGGTGTGAATCAACATGCACGTGCCACGTATCAGGAATGACAGTATTAAAGAACACCAATTTGAGAGCCCCCCACCCCCCCCCCCCCCATGGTTAAAGTTAGAAGGCTGAGGGGGGTGTGAAAAGCATTAAGGACTGTTGGATGTGGAGATGACGAGCGAAGAAGGCAAAAAGGTGGAGGGTGGTTAGCATTGGAATTACGTGGGATGTGTGATGTGGTGGTGGGGAAAGGGTGACGTTGTAAGGAGGTGGGACCGCCCGCATATCGCGAATCATAATTTCTACATATGAGCGACGGGGAGGTAAACATTAAGATTTTTTATGTGCGAAGTGCAATGGGTGAAGGAGTGATGTGGTAGGATGGAGGTGGGGCCACCCGCATTTTGCAAATTGCTAGTTTTTTTTATGAGCAGCGGAGATAAATGTTCAAATATGTGCAGTGCGAAGTGCGATGGGGACACACCAACATTGCAAATCACAAGATTAAAATTTTATCACACATCATAGAGTTTAGAGCTTATCACACATTGCAAAGTTTTGGGTTTATCGTATATCGCAGAGTTTAGGGTTTATCGCACATCGTAGAGTTTACAAATTATCGTACATCACAAAGTTTAGATTTTATTGCACATCGCAAGGTTTGGGGTCAGGGAAATGCAGTAAGTGATAAACCCGCAAAGTGCAATGTCTGCTAATGGAAGGGGATGTGGAAGGACAAAAAATAGCCAATTTTTATGAGGAATGGGAGTTAAAGGCTAAAACTAGCGATGCGTGATTTGCAACAAGAACATAGGTGACGTGGCCGAAGGGTCCCACTATATCACATCGACGGAGTTATAAAGTGGAAAATGGAATGAGGCGATGATTGTTGCGAAGTGAAGAAGCGAAAAGGCAAGGAAAGGTTAAGGTAAGGCTTATGCGGCCTATGCCATATATGTTATATATATTCAAGTGGCCTAAGTGGGGGGTGGAGCTTCCTTTTTATCTATAAAAATCGAATTTTAGTAGTTAACAAAGGGGTTTGAAAGAAATGAAGCGTGGGACTTTATAAAATAGAAAAGTGAATGGAAAAAGAGGGTAAATGAGATGAATGAAGGAAGAAATGGGGTTTTCTCACCATTACACCTTATCAGCAACACTTTCCCCTTTCCACTAAACTGAAAGGGAAAATTGATTCCTTTGAAGCTCTTGATAGTCAGGATTTCCCTTCCTTTTTCTAGAAATAAATGACAGCCATGGCATATTATTTTCAATATGAAAAAGTTGAGAAGAATAATTAGTCACCTTGAGATCCTACAGATTATAGGATACTAACATTGGCTCCCACTGGGGTTGGAAGCTCCTTCAGGAGTTTCCAAGAACACCGTAGACTACTAGCCTGATCCACTGGGTTGATCAGCAACTTGATCTGCTACAAAACCTATGTGGCTGAAAATATTCAAGTTGAAATCCACACTCTTTGCAAACTGAAGTTTGGAACACAATCGATCTGAGAACCGAAAAGAAATTTGGAACTAAAGATGGAAAAATTCTCAAAGTACTAATCTTATTTGTACACTTCTACCTATCTACTCTGATAAAAAATTATCCCATCAAATAATAATCAGACTTCCAATGTAACCAATCAAGAAAATGGGTGCTTAACTAAAACCGATATTCCATTTACTTAGATATAAAAATCGATTCAAAGCATGAAAACTCAACTCTTAGAATGAATTTAATAGCTCTCTTAATCAACCTGGTAGACTCTTCTTTCACTAATTACTGTAATAACCTGCTCAAAGGATCCAGGTAAACATGGAGCAAGAGATCCCTCAGATGATGGGTGATAATAAAACATACCTCCTCCCAAACTACTCCTTTGCTTATGCACTGGAACTGATGGTCTTCACATGGCAAAGAGAACACTTGTTTTTCCTCTCTATCCATGATAATTAGTTGTTGTATGTGTTGTTCATCATTCCCTATATCGTTCAGAAACTTGCAAGGAAGTTGCAAACTTCCAATCATCTCGGGTAGGAGGTCATTATCTGCAATATCTATATGTTATGCAACTTTTTCAACATCCCAAGAAGAAAATAATGGGGAACCTTTGTGATATTATTCAAGGTATGAACACTTGAAAATAGGATTTGATTGGTCATTGATTAGCAAGCCTGATTGGTCTTATTTTGACAAAATCTCTTGGCTTTCATCAGGAAAACTTGATTGGTATTCAATATGTGAATAAAACATTGCTAGGAGGAGGTGCTCCTCTGAATACATGCCATCGAGATCTACTACTTTTTATCTTCCATTACTAGATTGTTTTAGGTTTTCACTATTGTCCTATACTTGAAGAGGTTCAGATAACTGAGTTACTCCCTTAACCTTCTGCTGATCAGTTTGTCCTTGTGCTGCTAGGGATATTTCCTATGATGAAACTCCACAAACTTCTGGAAAACATTTTTCATTTAGTTTTTCATGAAGAGAATACATTTCAGACAAAACTTCCACTCTTTGAAATGGTCTTTCTTCTAAAACATCTAATATTTCATCATTCATAAATTGATCATCATCATAGTAATCCTCTAGATATTCAATAAAAATTGGAAATTTATCACAACAGTATTGAAATAATGACAAAGAGGGATAATATTCTTTATACTTGTCACAAAACACAACATGAAAACACTTTAGATAACGTATACTTGTAGCTGGTAGACCTTCATACCAAATCCTATCTTTCTCTTCTAAACTGGCCACAAACATTTTCATTAGACAGTCCTCTGGAAATTGGATTTTAAATATTCGGACATGGATATGAAATCTTAAAAAATGTATGGTAGCATCATCTCCTTTATTATCTCCAAACAACCAAAGATATTTTAACCAATTAATGTTTGGCATGGGCTTTGGAAAACATGAGATCTTAGATCTCTCCAAAGAAGCATACCTGCGTTGTATTCTTGAACTCATCTTTTCAATCAATCAGAGAATGGAGTCATTGTATGTTCACAAGAAATATGGATTCTTCTACCAGTGGAGCCTTTAGGTCTACTAAAAACTGTGGATTCGCTAGGTGGATGATTTCAACCTTATTGTGTCTAGTTGTTTGTCCACCATCATCAGCCAGATATGAACTTGATAGTTGTTACTGAGGAACAAAAAACTCGCTCCCCTATATGGTCACCATTATGTTATCACTCTGTAATTTTGAGGCTGAAGAAAAACTAAAAAGGCAACATCAAAACTACTTCGGGCCTAGGATCTAGCCCTCCTAGACCCAGAGAGGGATCTCTCTGTTAGATCTAGCTTTTTTGGTTTGGAATTTTAGGTTAACTATTAGTGCATAAGGGATTGTTTGAATTGCTTTGGTGGGAAGAGCAAGGGAAATCCATTGGGCAATGGAGTCAAAGAGGCTCGGGTGATTAAATGTAGAAATATCAAGCATGAGTGAAAAATGGCAAGATAGGTGCACTACCATGGCTATTTCATACTTTTAAATGGATTATGAAAAGAAGAAATGTAAGGCTATCTAGATACTGAGGAGAAATTAAGAATTCCTCAATCTGTCCTAGGGTGTAAAGTTCAGCAGAAACTGAGGAGAAATTAAGAATTCCTCGATTTGGCATTAGTGGAAAACTTAGAATATTGCAAACACAGCTAGAATAGGGTGCTCTAGATAACAAATCCTATTCTAAACACTTCCTATTTTAAAATTAGATTTCAAAAATATAGAGAAAGAGAAACAATGGAAAAACACATAAAAATAGGAGAAGACTTCACCATTTTAGACACCACATGAATCCTGAACAACTGGTCTCGTATTACTTTTCAAGGAGTCACTTGAGGCACAGTGAAAACATTATAGAATGGGATTGTTCCTTATGGCATATTCTCCCCTTAATACTTTGAAAAGTGAAGTATATATGCTAATCCTACTAACTGACTACAATCAATGTTTTCATTAATAGTTACTTTCTTTTACCTACACAACAAAGAAGGACTAACATCATGTGCAAATAAAGCCGCTAGATTTATTTGAGGACATCTAGACTTCTATTATTGTCTTGAACATCTGTTGCTATTTTGGTTCCTTTGAAATGCTCAATTGGATCAAATCCCCCATCTTCTTTCTAGAAACAGAAAAAATGTCATAAAACTAATGAAACATAACTAATTATCACTCTTTAAGGAAGTGATTGCAATAGGGGTGACATGTGTGAAACTTCTTCTTTATTCTCAGGATGTTGTTATTAACTATATCTTATTTTCCATTAGAGATATGGACAACATCTCAGAATAATTATTTGCATTGAGTGATTGTTCTTTGTTAACATCTAGTGAACACTTGCACCCATGTCCTTCCCGCTAGGTGCAGTCTCCTTTTAACAGTCAACGATATTGGCCTAGAGTGTTTCTATAGTGGCGAGCTCAAGGTAGCAGAAGATTGGTGGATGGATGTGGGTGGACGGGGAGTAGTGGATTGGAGAATGGTTCATCAACATGGAGCAGCGATGGCGAGAGCTGGTAGGTGGAGCGGGAGTGGTTTTTTTGCGGTGGAAACACCATTTAAGAGGGGGGAAAGAGTGGTAGGTGGTTTCATCAAAGGGGTGTGCAAATCAGCATGGACGTGCCATGTAGCAGGAACGACGGTGTTAAATACCACCCATTTCAGACCTCCCCCCCTCCATGGTCAAAGTTTGAAGGCCAAGGGGGGTGTGAAAAGCGTTAAGGACCGTTGGATGCAGAGATGAGGAGTGGAGAAGGAGGGAAGGTGGAGGGTGGTTAGCGGTGGAATGAAATGGGATGTGTGATGTGGTGGTGGGGAAAGAGTGACGTGGTAAGGAGGTTGGATTGCCCGCATATCGTGAATCGCAAGTTCTACATATGAGCGGCGGGGAGGTAAACATTAAGATTTGCAATGTGCGAAGTGCGATGGGCAGAGGAGTGACGTGGCAGGACAAATGTGGGGCCACCCGCATATCGCAAATCACAAGTTTTTGTTATGAGCCATGGAGGTAAATGTTCAAAGTTTGGCAGTGCAATGGGGACCCACCAACATCGTAAATCACTAGATTCAAAGTTTATCACACATCGCAGAGTTTAGATTTTATCACACATCACAGATTTTTGGGTTTATCGCACATCGCAGAGTTTACGATTTATTGCACATTGTAGAGTTTAGATTTTATCGCATATCGCAGAGTTTAGGTTTTATCACAAATCACAAGTTTTGGGGTCGAGGAAACGTGGTAAGTGTAAAAACCCACAAACTGCAATGTGCGCTGATGGAAGGTGATGTAGCAGGACCATAAATCACCAATTGTTATGAGGAATGGGAGTTAAAGGCTAAAACTGGAAATGCATGATTTCCGATGAGAATAGAGGTGACGTGGCTGGAAGAGTCCCACTATATCACACCGGTAGAGTTATAAAGTGGCAAATGGAATGAGGTTAGGATTCTTGTGAAGTGCTGACATGAAAAGGCAATGAAAGGGTAAGGTAAGGCTTATGCGGCCTATGCCATATATGTTATATATATATTCAAGCGGCCTAAAGTGGGGGGTGGAGATTTCTTTTTAACTATAAAAATCAAATTTTAATAGTTAAAAAAGGGTTTGAAAGAAATGAAGCGTGGGACTTTAGAAAATAGAAAAGTGAAGGGAAAAAGAGGGAAAATGAGATGAATGAGAGCAGAAATGGGGTTTGCTCACCATTACACCTTATCAACAACACTCTCCCCTTTCCACTGAACTAAAAGGGAAAATTGATTCCTTTCAAGCTCTTGACAGTCAAGATTTCTCTTCCTTTTTCTAGAAATAAATGACAGCCATGGCATATTATTTTCATTATGAAAAAATTGAGAAGAATAATCAGTCACCTTGTTAGGTCCCTATATTACTAGTTTAGTCCCTTATTGTTATTAGTATATCCCCCTTATTGTTATTTTTATACCCATGTAACCCCAATATTGTTGTTATTGTGACCCTACATTATTATTGTTAGGTTGGATAGGATTATATTGTGGCCCCATGGAATCCTATATATAGAAGGAGGTTTTTGTCATTTGTATCATCCAAGAACTGTTCATTTATGTAATGTATTGGAGGTTTCCCCCTCAAAGTGGCTGATTTCTAAGACTTTGATCTCTCTTTTCTTCTATTTTTGGAGTTTGTTTCACAACATTCAGTATCAAAGCTTTGGATTCTAGGGTTTCACTGCTCCAAATAGGTCATTGTGGAATTTTCGCTATAAATTTTTTTATACGACGTTTAAAAAGTTGAAATGTTTAGAGTGCAAATAAGAAATACTGAGGAACATTGACGCAAATTTTCAGAGCTTGGTTAGCAATATTTTCGGATATATGATCTGTGGAAGTTAGGGCTTTTTGCAGGCTCCTGAATTTAACTTAAACAGGTCATTGTGGAATTTTTACTATAACGTTTTTTATATGAAGGTTGAGAAGCTAAAAATTTTAGAGTGCAAAGATGCAATTCTGAGGAACATCGCCGCAAAATTTCAAATCTTGATTCACAATATTTTCGGAGATATTATCTGTGGAAGTTAGGGTTGTTTCAGGCACCCAAATTTCATCTCAAAGAGATGATCATGGGAAAATATTCATAACTCTCTGTCTGAGCATTGGATTGGAATTTTGTAAACAATGGCTACAATTACACAGACTGTAGTTTCTTTTCTAGAAATTTCAAAGCCAAAGGAGGAAATAGTGATACGTGGCAAGTCATACAAGTTCGATCTACTAAACTAGTACATAATTAGGTCATTGTGGGAGATTGGACATAAATTTTCCTTGAAGAATCCAAATTAGGTCAAACCTGTGGCATTCGAAAGAGAATTCACAGGGCTACCGTAGGGCCAAATTTCAGATATTGAAGATCCAAAATTGTAGAGATAATTTAGTTTCAATATTGAGCTCCTCAAAAGAAAGAAAAAGGTGTGTATTTTTTTTTTCCGAATTGCATGAGTCTTGTGTGAAAAATCAGTTTGAAGTGATTCCAAGGGCCTATTGAGCATTTACTTTAGTATTGGGTTCAAAAATTCCTCCTAAAAATAATTCAGCATCCATTAAGCCCTGAGAATACTCTACTATCACTCATTAATATGAAGAATGACAACATGATCTATCAAAATTACAAGATCAAGTGCACCAAATTTTACTCTCGCAAAGAACGGCAAAAAATGAAATGGAAGTTTTGAAGAAATGCGTGGAAGCGAAGATGGATGGTTTGAAGAATAATATCGATGGTTTGAAGAATGGTGTGTAAGATAAGATGGAGGACATGGAAGAAAAAATGAAAGACAACATGCAAAACATGAAGAATGATCTAAATTCACACATGGAAGGTTTGACAAAGTTGATGCAGGAAATGATTCCTAATGGTGAAAAGATAGTAAAAGATACTCATGATGAGAAAAATATATATGTTAATCATGATTTCATAAACTCTAATGTTGGATGGAAAAACCACCATATTCCAAAGATGGATATGAGGAATTTTGATGGCAAGGATCGCGTAACATGGATACTACAGAAGGAGAAATATTTTGATCTCAATAATGTGCAAAACACACAAAACGTACGCATTGGAACTTTACATTTAGAACAAAATACATTTTTATGGTATCGATGGTTTTGCACCTGTAAAAAAATTGTCACTTGGTCAATTTTTACGGAGGAAATGATAGCACATTATGAGGATACAAAGAGAAACACCTTCTTTAGCCAATTGATAAATCTCAAACAAAAGGGTTCAGTGGTGGAGCACATTGAGGACTTCCAAAAATTGAATATAAGGGTAACTAATATTCCAGAGGAACATAGAATTGATGTCTTCATAGGGAATTTAAAGGATAACATCCAACATGAAGTTCGCGTTTGGGAACCTGATTCATTGGAGAAGGTGTTTAGGTTGGAAAGAAAAATTGAATGTAAAATTATGGCGACAAGGAAGCCTACCACTCACATCTATAAAGATGGAAGTGTTCCTACTCATAGACTTCCACAACCTACAAGGTTGACACCACAACAATTGAAAGAAAAAAGAGAAAAAGGGCTTTGCTACATTTTTGATAGGGAATATGCTAAAGGTCATAAGTGTGCTGAGAAGAAATTATTTTACATAGATTGTGAAGAGGAAGAAGAAAATGAACAAGAATATTCAAAAGAAGAGGATATACACTAGGAACCAACCCTAGAAGAGGAAGAAATGAGTCTGACCATATCATGTAATTCATTGGTAGGAATTACCACTCCTCAAACTCTAAAGATAGAACGACATATCAAGAAGAAAAAGGTAATAGTGTTGATTGATTTGGGTAGTACCCATAATTTCATTCATTGTAAGGTAGCCAAGGAATTGAATTGTTTCCTATACCCAGTAGAAGAATTTCAAGTGATGGTTGCAAATGGAGGAACTATAAATTGCTCTGGAAAATTCCATAATATCAAGCTAACCATGGGGGAATATTTATTGAATAGTCCAATGCTTTCCACTCCAATAGGAGGTGTTGATGTTGTACTAGGAGTACAATGGTTACAATCTTTGGGGACGGTAGCTTTTAATTTTCAAGAAATTTTCAAGAAATTTTTTTTATAAGGAAAGGAAGTTGAATTACATGGTATCGCAAGGAATCCAAGGAAGATAATAAGCTCTAATTTCATGAGAAATCTTCTAAAGAAATAACAATGAGGCGTAATTGCACAATTATGCTCACTAGAAGTTCCAACATCAAAATCATCTATTTCTGCAGATCTCCAAAAAGTCTTGGACAATCATTCCAAGTTTTTTGAAACTCCCAACGACTCCCACCTATTTTTGATCATGATCATTCTATTCATTTGATTCCAGGAAGTGCTCCTCCAAACATCGGGCCTTATATATATCCTTATCTCCAAAAGAGCAAAATTGAGCGTATGATTGCAGAAATGTTAGAGGCTGGTATAATTCAACCTACTCAAAGTTCTTTCACTGCTCCAGTAGTATTGGTGCACAAGAAGGATGGATAATGGCACATGTGTCCAGATTATAGGGAGCTCAATAAGCTCACTATTAAAGATAAATTCCCCATTCCTGTGATTGATGAATTATTGGATGAATTACATGGAGAAATTTATTTTACCAATTTGGATCTTCGTTCAGGATATCATAAAATTAGAATGAATACTTAAGATAAAACAACATTTTGATAAAACAACATTTTGAACTCATGAGGGTCATTATGAATTTTTGGTCATGCCTTTTGGCCTTACCAATGCACCTTCTACATTTCAAGGGTTGATGAATTCCATTTTCAAATCCTTCCTTAGAAAATTTGTGCTAGTATTTTTTGATGATATACTAATCTACAATAGGTCTTGGAAGGATCATGTTCAACATGTTGAAAGGGTGCTAAAACTATTGCAGGAGAAACAATTATATGAAAAAGAATCCAAATTCTTCTTTGGAGTACAAGAGGTGGAATATCTGGGTCATATTGTTTCTCACGAGGGTGTTAAGGTAGACCCTAACAAAATTAAAGCCATTAAGGAATTGAAATTCCCCACAACCATAAAGTAGTTTCAAGTATTTCTCAGGTTAACAGGGTATTATCGCAAGTTTTTTAAGAATTATGGGAGAATAGCAGCACCTCTAACAACATTATTGAAGAAATATGCATTTTCATGGACTCCTAAAGTAACTAAGTCCTTTGAACATCTTAAAGAGGCAATGTGCCTAGCACCGGTCTTAGCTATGCCAGATTTCACAAAAACCTTTATTGTGGAATGTGATGCCTCGGGAAATGGAATTTGTGTTGTTTTGATGCAAGAAGGAAGACCCATTCCTTTTGAAAGTCGTCCAATCAAAGGAAAGTATTTATAGAAAGATATTTATGAGAAGGAAATGTTAGCAATACTACATGCACTAATGAAATGACAACCTTACCTAATGGGAAGACACTTCAAGGTAAAAAATGATCATGATAGTCTTAAACACTTTTTGGAACAAATACTATCTTCAGAAGAGCAGCAAAAATGGGTCGCAAAGATGTTTGGTTATGACTTTGAAATAATCTACAAAAAAGGGAAGCTAAAGGTTGTTGCAGATGCACTCTCAAGAAAGAATGAAGAGGTGGAAGCATTGCATTGTGCCATTTCTATTATCCAACCGGATTGGATAACCGAAGCAAGGGATAAGGACGAAGAAGTGTGTACACCCTTTCAAAAGTTGCAGCAAGATCCTAGTACATCTGATACATTTAGTTGGAAAAATGACTGCTTATGGTACAACGATCGCTTATATCTTTGTAAGAGTTCCCAACCAAAAAAAAATATTATTTTGGAATTGCACACTTCTCCTTTAGGAGGTCACTCAGGATTTTTAAAAACTTACCATAGGGTGAAGAAAGATTTTTTTTCGGATGGCCTTAAATCTGATATTCAAAAGTTTGTAGCGGAATGTTTGGTTTGCCAGCCAAATAAAGTTGAGACAATTAAGACTACGGGTCTTCTACAACCTTTATCCTTTCCAAGTCAATGTTGGGAGGATATTTCAATGTATTTTATCATAGGTTTACCCAAGTCCAAAGGAAAGAGTGTCATCATGGTGATAGTTGATAGAATTACCAAGTATGCACACTTTTGTGCATTATCTCATCCATTTAAAGCAAGTACACTTTCTACTACATTTATGGACACAATTCAAAAGCTACATGGAAACCCAAATATTATTGTGAGTGACAGAGATTCCATTTTTACTGGAAATTTTTGGATGAAGCTATTTTCTTGTTTGGGTTCTCAACTAGCTCATAGCTCATCTTATCATCCTCAATCCAATGGTCAAACTGAGATAGTGAATAAATGTTTGGAAGGATATCTTCGTTGTTTTGTATCTGATAAACAAACAAAATGGGTAAAGTGGTTACCTCTTGCTGAATGGTGGGATAACACTTCCTTCCATATTGCAACAAAAAGGACCCCATTTATGGCACTTTATGGATATCATCCACAGCCCATCACATCATATTTAAGAGAATATTCTAAGGTTCAAGCAGTGGAAGAGCACATCGAGCATCAACAATAAGTTCTCCAACTCTTAAAGGATAACCTAAATTTGGCACAAAATCGAATGAAACAACAGGCAGATCAACATCGTAGTGAGAGAAGTTTTGATGCAGGAGACTGGGTACTATGCAATACAAATTGGAGCTTCTTGCTTCTTCGCGAGTGCATCCAGTTTTCCATATTTCATGCTTAAAGAAGGTTATAGGTGAAAATATTCAAGTTAAAACAATATTTCCAGAAATTGATGAGGGAGGAAAAATCATATTGGAACCTGAATCGGTCATGGAAACAAGAACTTGACAACTACGAAATCGATTAATTTTAGAGTATCTCATCTAGTGGAAGAACTTACCCACTGAAGATTCTACATGGGAGGATGAGAATTTTATATAGAAGCACCGAAAGCTACTCAAGTTTTGTGGACAACCCTTTTTTTAAGGACAGGGGCACGTTAGGTCCCTATATTTCTAGTTTATAACTTTATTGTTATTAGTGTAGCCTGCTTATTGTTATTGTTGTACCCCTATAACCCCAATATTGTTATTATTGTTCCCTTACATTATTATTGTTAGGTCGGCTAGGATTATATTGTGGCCCCATGGACTCCTATATATAGAAGGAGGTTTTCGTCATTTGTATCATCCAAGAATTTTTCATTTATGTAATGTATTGGAGGTTTCCCCCTCGAAGTGGCTGAATTCTAAGGCGTTGATCTCTCTTTTCTTCTATTTTTGGAGTTGGTTTCACAACACACTTCAAGATCCTCTAGATTATAGGATAATAACACCTACATATAAAGACAATGGTGAAACTAAATCTATTTTCATATTCAACCATGTAATTTCCAGGTTTATTGTACCACAAGCTATCGTTACGGACCATGGTAGCCACTTTTGAAACTTTATGATGACCAAAATTTCTGCACAGCTAGGTTTGCGCCATGAAAACTCTACCCCTTATTATCGTCAAGTGAATGGCCAGGTAGAAGATGTTAACAAGTATTTGACCACTATGATCAAACGGATTGTCGACATTCATAAACTAAACTAGCATACTATGATTTTTTCAGCCTTGTGGACCTATCGTACCTCCATAAAAACATCGGTTGGCTTTACTCCCTTCCAACTCATTTACGGTTTGGAGGTATTTTTGCCGATGGAATGTGAAATCCTGTGGTTGAAATTGGGCATTGAGTTGCTACTAACTACCTCTATAGAGGAATAATTTTTTTACTTAGCACAACTAGATGAGACTCGTCGTGAGGTTGCACTATATAGTGAGGCTCATAAGAAATGAGTTCAAGATCACTTTGACTGAAACGTGATTCCTCATTCATATTCGAAAGGTGACCTAGTCTTGGTTTATGATCAAGTGCATTATAAACTAGGCACTCATAAATTCGAACCCATGTGGCATGGTCCTTACATTGTGAAACATTTACTAGCCAAAGGGGCCTATGAACTAGTTGATTATGATAATTTTTATTTGGGAGAGCCCATGAATGGTCTCCACCTAAATAAATATTATATGTGATTCATATTCGGACAATTTTTGTACATTACTTGTGTTAGCCACCTGTAAAATTTGATTATACCAAAAGGTGGCTAAATCTGTTTTGAGCCTTCAAGGAACAATTTTCATTACTAAAAATTGTTGGCTCTTGAAGACTCTTGAATGCCTCATGCTTCTGCCCAGATCCTACATTGTTGTTTACATCTCAAAAGACTCTGAAATCCTGCTCATTTCCAAAGCCAAATACTGTTGCAAGCCCATTTTCCCCTTCCTCCTCTTCAAAAACTAACCTCTTTTTCTATTCCTCCATTTCCCATGAAAATCCCTCATTTTTAAGTTTCTCTCCTTTCCACTTCGTAAAAACCCTTGATAATGTCTTAAGACTCTTTCTTAACCTTATCGAAAGCCTCAGATCCCTTTCAAAATCCTTGAAAAACCATTAAAATGCATATTTTCCATGTATTGGACTTAAGCCCCCTCGGGCTAAGTCTTTAACCCTTTTCTTCCATACACTCACACCGTGGAACTAAGAGCTAACCTTTTTCTGGTGCTTATCACATCGCAAACACAAGAGCACAAGTCTTTATGCCCTTATAAAAGTTTCGATGCGATCGCGCGATCGCATCGCAATATTCCAATGAGAAGATTAAAGCGCCCTAGCCCGATCTGCGATTTAGGATTTCCCCAATGCATCTCCCGCCGTCGATCTAATCTACAGATCGATGGTATATATTTTATTACATCACAACTTCCCCCGATCGCATCGCAACTCCCTCCGATCGCACGCAACGCATCGGCCCTTTGCCCGATCGTGCGATCGCATCGCAAATTCTCACATCGCATCCACCTTTTTGCTCCGCTGATTGGACTCTTCTCCGATTTTTTTCTCCACCGTCAATATAATCTGTAGATCGACGGCCTCCACTTCATCGCATCGCATGTTTTGATCATCCCATCTGCTCGCCAACCCCCATTGCGATCCCCCGATTGCGATTTTCCGATTGAATCCAGACCGTCCACGTGTCCAAATCGGACGGTCCGAAATCATCCTTACTTGTTCTATTCCACGCTCTTCTTTTACCTCTTATTGAGTAAATCTCCACCGTTGGATGCTTTCATCCAACGGCTACGCTCCTCTCCTGCCCTCTGAAGCAGTTAAAACCTAAAAACGCAGGATTTCCTAATGTTTTGTTTATTTTGCAGGTTTAAATGGTTTTTTCCATAAGAAAGCCGAGGGCCGGGAAAGACGTATCCTGTGCCATTGATTCATCAAAAGAAGCCATTTGCAGGGTTCAATATTTATGTTTCGTCGATGCTCTATGAGCATTGATGTCGTGAAGGGAGTTGCGCGACCTGCACATCGACAAGACATTGTGATTTAATCACATTTAAAAGAGTATCAGTTCTTGAAGACAGAGCACAACAGAATGAAGATTGAAGATAGAATTGTAGGGATCACAGCTCAGAATGATTATCAAAATCCTAATCCCCCCAAATTAAATGTAGTTAAAGGGAAATCATAAGTGTTTAACAGACAAAAAGGCTTCCACCACCACATTTGAGGCGAATTGATTCCTTAGCTACCACAGAGCCACCTGTTGCCTCAAACCTTTCAAAATAGAGGCTCTGCTGGTGGTATATAGGTTAGGCTGAGATGTGTAGATGTTTGCTAATCTAAAGCACTGGACTTAAAGTTGTAACTAGTTTGGAGCATCAATACAAGCTGATTTATGGGATCCTGGTCTATGTTGACAGTGATGTTTTTCTCATTGTAACTTGTTATTTTATTTCTGTTTCCACTGCGTTTCATTTTCTCTTATAAAGAACAACATGTATAGGGTTAGGAACCTCTGTATATCAGTAGCCTTCTCTGACTGAAAATCTTTATCTGAATGTTTTCTTCCAACCTGTGTTATTTAGGAATGATTTAATTCGGTTCAAACATAGGAATGCTGGCGTTCCCTCGTCTTATCGTCCTAGCTGAATGTTATTCTTAGATGTTACTTTCAGTGTATGTTTAGTGAAGATGAATTGAGGAAGATATGGTGAGCCCTGGTCCCAGTTCGATCCCACAAACTGTCTGAATGTTTCCCTTGGAATGTGTTAAAAGCTGGCTAGTTTCAAAGTACTTACCAGATCTTAGGCCATTCTGTGTTATCTTTGTGATTGTCTTGAAATTAATCAAGTAAAGCAGAGCTAGGAGAGGATTTGTGGTGATCCCGACCCACTAGTTTCTACTCCAAAAGTTGCCTTCAAGTTTACCTTTGTTTTAAGATGTTTTCTATTGAAAGTGTATCAAAGGCGGGCTAGTTTCAAAGTACTTACCAGATCCTAGTTTAATTTTATGTTTTTCTTGAGTCCATGTCAAAGGCTCGCTAGTTTCAAAGTACTTACCAGATCTTGGGCTGCTCTTGTTTCTGCATCTGTTAATTTCTCCTTCTTATTGTATCATTTCATTCCATAAATCAATCTTCAAGAGATCCTTAGACATAGATGACTTGCCCCATGGACCACTCTTGCCTCTTTCTGTTCCAATTAAACCCTATTATGACTCCATAGCCCAATGGCCTAAAACCTGCAATTATCTATCTTTTTGGCCAAATCTTACTCTGATTGCTTGCAACTTCTCACCTTTGGAAATTTTTATCTTCAAGACTTTCTACCTTAAACTGAAATCATGCTCAACCATCCAAAAAAAAAAACAAACCCTTGGCCTTCATAACTAGCCTAATATTATTACCCCAAACTTTAAAGACAAATCCATCTTTTCACTTATTGGAGAGATCCCTCTCTAGATTCAAGAGGGCTAGATCCTAGAATCCCAAAGTTGGTTGAAACGATGTTGTTTTTTCAGTTTTAGTCTCACCAATCTACTAAAATTACAGATTCCTAACATTTCTGGCGACTCCGCTGGGGAACTCAGTTTAAATTTCACCTTAGTTTCCCTTAGACCTATTCATAAAATATTGTGAGTTAAAAGCAGCCTTTTCAAGCACTACCAAGGAATGGTAATCATGATGAAACTTGTTTGAATCAGTGACAAACTAGGTAAAACCTAGGATTCTCTTAAGACTTTATCTAACCTTGAAAAACCAGCTGGCTTAGCCATAAGAGTAGACTGTATTTGTCTCATAACCATAGCTAAGTTTTGAAACAGAGTTAGGATATTCTTAAAAACCACGCAACTGAAAAAATAACTCAGAAAACCTGAAAAATTTCAGATTGGTATTCAATAAACATGGTGGTGGACCATAAAACCTTTTACCTCTGAAAAGAGCTAAAAATTTCCACTTGGTGACTCCACAATCCTCAAAAAACCTTAAGACTCCACTGGGAAGAACCCTTATCATTATAATATCATTCAAACTCAGTTAGAGGACTGTAGGATTTAAATTTGTAAAACAGACTAGTTAACCTCTCAAATATTGTCATACCTAGTTGAACTTGTCTTGTTTATTTCGGTCTAAAAAACATAGCATAGTGGCTCCTAGAAAGATTCATACTAGAGCCCACCCTGACCCAAACCCACCGGAAATAGTTGATAACCCAGAAATCTCTCCTTAGGAAGTTTCCTAGCATTAAATTATCAACTTTTTTCAGATCACCCTTGAGAGCTATTTCAGTTCCTAAAAACCATGCAGCTCTACAAGAAACATATGGTGGTGGAACCATTAAAACATTTTACCTCCTTAGGAGCTAAAAATATTCCACCTGGCGACTCCACACTCTAAAACTCCCAGAAGACCAAATGAATCCATTGGTAGAAGACCCTGAACTGATTGACCAGACACAGTGACCTCTTTTTTTTTTTTTTACAAACATGATTCCAAGGATACAACGAAGATATGCCCCAATGAGTAGAGATCATAACCCTGGGTTTCCACATAAGATGCCCCAGGTGAATTGGGATGACAACCTGCCTGTTTTTCAAGGTGAAAATTTTGATGACCCTCTATTACATCTTATCAAATTTCACATACATGTATGGAGGTTGAAAGTTGAATGGCATGAAGACTGCCTAATGAAAATTTTCATGTTAACTTTAGAAGGAAAAGCTAGGGATTGGTATGAATGCTTAAGATCTAGTAGTTTGTTTTCTTTAAGAGACCTTGAATATGTGTTCTATGAGAAAAATAAAGAAAACACTACATCATTATCATTGGATGCAATATATTATGATCCATCACAAAACATCACCCAACACATTATAGATAATGAGGAAGCTTTGGAAGAGATGCATCCTGAATATCTTTTAACAGCCATTCATGAGTTTAATCTCCTATTGAAAAATTTTATGAACATAGATGAATCAACTGAGGAAGAGATGATCCAAGAAATAAACAACATCCCTCAAGATATCCCTGGAAACTCAGATATTGATTCATCATCCCTTATAGCTGAGGCTCAAGAAGACATCCAGCCTCGAAATCAGTCTTCACAAGAGACAGAGAAATGTTGTACTCCTGTTCAAAGGAACATAGAAACATCTTCCCCTTCGACAGAAAAAGAGATAGATCAGACTATTAATAAACAGCCAGTCTCTGAAAATTTTTGCAAAACAAACACTCTTGCCCATTCACATAGAGAAATTTGTTGTACAGATTTAGAAAGTCCTTTTGTAGATCAGAATGAAGAAGGACCTGTTGATAACCTAGTATGTTTGATTGGTAGTATTACTTATATTCGTGATTCTCCTAACTTTGATCTATCTATTGATGATGCTTCCCAAACAGAAGTTAATTTTGCAGGATCATCATTAGCAGATTTATGCAAGGAAGATCAGCTCCTTCAAAGAAGTAATGAGCCAGTGCAGACTATTTATGATACCGATGATGAAATTTTACAAAGTCTAGAAGCGAGTGAAGATTCATTCGATCTTTGATCTGCTTCACTTCATATCATCAATAATAGTTTCCATGTGATTGGGACTCAAGAGACTTTCGGCTCAAAGGATGAAGAGGAAAGAAACGAAGAAATTTTTGAGCAAGAGGAAACCATTGAAGACACCCCCACTCAAGAATATAATAACATCTTCACAGAGTTCAACCCACTAAATTCAAGCATACCAGGGCTACAAGAGGATAGCACTACCAAATATGATGAGTCCTCTAGTTCAGATGATGATGAAGAAGAGGGAGAGAAACAGATAGAAGACTGTCCTACTGAGGATATACCATCTTCTCAAGAAGAATATTTTTCCTTTTCTGTTAAGAATAACGAAGCTTCCAAGCAACTTTCTGAAGATATGCTCCTCAAAGCTGAAGTCTTAGAAGCGGACAATCTACCAGACATGGAGGACCAAAAAGAAGAGAACCTTCATCTTTTCTTTGTTGATCCTATGGAAGAGTGTGTGGAAATCCCAGTTGGCTCAAATTGTCAAGAATTGATCATTTACAAGAGCCAGAGACATGAAAAGTTGTCACCTTCTGTGATAGCCTTGATATTGAAGGTCAATCTTCAATATGTTCTATGGATACCTCTGACAAGCAGCTAGAGTTTCTACTTCTTCTTGACATTACTCAGTTGGCTGCATTGGCATTTTTGTATCATATGATAAATGTAAATACTCCATGTTTAGGATAGGTTAGATACGAATGTCAATAAAGCTCAGTTCTGAGCATGTAGTTAGTTGTTGTTTTCTGCTTTGAAGAAAAATAAAAAATACAAAAATACAAAAATAATGAAAAAGAGAAAAGAGGGCAGATTATGAAAAACAAGAAAGGTATAGCCCCATACCAAAAAAGAGAAATAGATCTGAAAGTGTGGAAGATTAAATGCCACTCCTGAAAGAACACACTTCTAATTAGACAAACAGCCCAATCTTGACTAATTAGTTTTAAATTTTCTGTTAATACAGTAGTGAATTCGATTTGCCAAACTGTTTAATATTGGCTTATCAGTAGATAGTTTATGATAGAAATTAAAGGTTCAAACATGATCAAAATATGAACCTAAGGTTTCAAAAAGAATGACTCAAATCTGTTTTATTTTCTGAGTCAAGAGATGTAAAATCTAGTTCTAATGAACTCAAAATCTGAACCAGAGAAAAAGGAAGAAAACAGCTCAAACAAGAGCCAAAACAGAGCTGTAAAAAGAGAAGGCCATGATGAGAAACTTTCAGATCTTAAGCCTTCCATTTTGATTTAATTTTCTACAAAATAAATGTCTATGTGCAGCTTGTTTTTATGCCATAGACCAGCTTCAAGTTAGACTATTTAATCCTGACTTGAATGCTTTTAAATTTCTGTTGTAGAAATTAGAGAATAAAATTTGTTAGACTGTTTAATCCTAACAGATTGATAGAATAGGTAGAGAATCATATGGGCTCAACTGTTTAATCTCAGTCCATGGAGAAATAAGGAGTAGAAATAGATTAGATTTCCTGCTTTCAAAATAATAAAATGTTGTGAATAGAGTTTTCCAATCCAAGTGCACTCTAATGAAGAAAAAATGATATATCAGTAGGATTGGGTAGGTATAAAGTTTGTATTGATGAAGTTCCATTGTTTTCATAGCTGCTAAATATGTTTTCAGAGAAGATCATCTCAGCAAAAGAAGGGCAGCCCAATGGATCAGGCACAGGTCAGCCTCCCAGAGAACATAATGGATGTGGCACAGGTCTCCCTCCCAGAGAATGAAAGTCTGAAGTTGTCGATGCCTTCAAGAAGGCACCATCCCCAAGTGGAGCCACTGTTAGCCACCTGTAAAATTTGATTATACCAAAAGGTGGCTAAATTTGTTTTGAGCCTTCAAGGAACAATTTTCATTACTAAAAACTGTTGGCTCTTGAAGACTCTTGAAGGCCTCATGCTTCTGCCCAGATCCTACACTGCTATTTACATCTCAAAAGACTCCGAAATCCTGCTTATTTCCAAAGACAAATACTGCTGCAAGCCCATTTTCCCCTTCCTCCTCTTCAAAAACTAACCTCTTTTTCTATTCCTCCATTTCCCATGAAAACCCCTCATTTTTAATTTTCTCCCCTTTCCACTTCGTAAAAACCCTTGATAAGGTTTTAAGACTCTTTCTTAACCTTATCAAAAGCCTCAGATCCCTTTCAAAATCCTTGAAAAACCATTAAAATGCATATCTTCCATGTATTGGACTTAAGCCCCCTCGGGCTAAGTCTTTAACCCTTTTCTTCCATACACTCACACCCTGGAACTAAGTGCTAACCTTTTTCCAGCACTTATCGCATCGCAAACACAAGAGCGCAAGTATTTATGTCATTATAAAAGTTCCGATGCGATCGCGCGATCACATCGCAATATTCCAATGAGAAGATTAAAGCTCCCTGGCCCAATCTGCGATTTATGATTTCCCCGATGCATCTCCCTCCGTCAATATGATCTGCAAATCGATGGTCTATATTTTATCGCATCGCAACTTCCCCCGATCGCATCACAACTCCCTCTGATCGCACGCATCACATCGTCCCTTCGCCCGATCGCGCGATCGCATCGCAAATTCTCACATCGCGTCCACCTTTTTGATCCGCCGATTGGCCTCTTCCCCGATTTGTTTCTCCACTGTTGATCTAATCTGTAGATCGATGGCCTCCAATTCATCGCATCGCATGTTTTGATCAGCCCATCTGCTCGCCACCCCCCATTGCGATCCCCCGATTGCGATTTTCCGATTGAATCTAGACCGTCCACATGTCCAGATAGGACGATACGAAATCATCCTTACTTGTTCTATTCCACGCTCTTCTTTTACCTCTTTTTGAGTAAATATCCACCGTTGGATTCTTTCATCCAACGGTTATGCTCCTTTCCTGCCCTCTAAAGCAGTTAAAACCTAAAAACGCAGGATTTCCTAACATTTTTTTTATTTTGCAGGTTTAAATGGTTTTTTCCATAAGAAAGCCGAGGACCGGGAAAGACGTTTCCTGTGCCTTTGATTCGTCAAAAGAAGTCGTTCACAGGGTTCAAGATTTATGTTTCGTTGATGCTCTATGAGCATTGATGCCGTGAAGGGACCTGCGCGACCTTCACATCGACAAGACACTCTGATCTAATCACACTTAAAAGAGTATCAGTTCTTGAAGACAGAGCACAACAGAATGAATATTGAAGACAGAATTATGGGGATCATGGCTAAGAATGATTATCAAAAGCCTAATCCCCCCAAATTAAATGCAGTTAAAGGGAAATCATAAGTGTTTAACAGACAGAAAGGCCTCCACCACCACATTTGAGGCGAATTGATTCCTCAGCTACCACAGAGCCACCTGTTGCCTCAAACCTTTCAAAACAGATGCCGAAATTATTGCAGAACCAAATATTTTGCCTCAGCGCAGCCAGGGAGTTACTTTTGCAAGGAAATCAATGCAGAAATATCTGCAGAGTTACTCCAAACATTATACAGAGCCTCAAAGTCAATAAAAGCTCCCACCAAGCTTTGATATTTATTGTATAATAGTTAATACAGTAGTCCACCTGTAAACTTCTCCATCGAGCCCCTCAAAAGGCTGAGAAGTCTTGAATCTGTATTTATTGTCTCAAGAGATCTTTTGTTAGATTTCACCTCCTCATTCTTCTATAAATACCTCAGTAGAAGATGAGAAACCGTTGGTTGTAGAACTTTGATATACACTTGAGCTTAAAATTCTGACTCTAAATAGTGATTCGCTGGCTCTTGGAGCTCTGCTGGTGGTAGATAGGTTAGGCTGAGATGTGTAGATGGTTGCTAATCTAAAGCACTGGACTTAAAGTTGTAACTGGTTTGGAGCATCAATACAAGCTGATTTATGGGATCCTGGTCTATGTTTATGGTGATGTTCTTCTCATTGTAACTTTTTATTTTATTTCTGTTTCCACTGCGTTTCATTTTCTCTTATAAAGAACAACATGTATAAGGTTAGGACCCTCTGTATATCAGTAGCCTTCTCTAACTGAAAATATTTATCTGAATGTTTTCTTCCAACCTGTGTTATTTAGGAATGATTTAATTCGGTTCAAGCATTGGAATGCTGGCGTTCCCTCGTCTTATCGTCTTAGCTGAATGTTATTCTTAGATGTTACTTTCACTATATGTTTAGTGAAGATGAATTGAAGAAGATATGGTGAGCCCTGGTCCCAGTTCGATCCCACGGACTATCTGACTGTTTCCCTTGGAATGTGTTAAAAGCTGGTTAGTTTCAAAGTACTTACCAGATCTTACGCCATTCTGTGTTATATTTGTGATTGTCTTGAAAGTAACCAAGTAAAGTAGAGCTAGCAGAGGATTTGTGGTGAGCCCGGCCCGCTAGTTTCTACTCCAAAAGTTGCCTTCAAGTTTCCCTTTGTTTTAAGATGTTTTCTATTGAAAGTGTATCAAAGGCTGGCTATTTTCAAAGTACTTACCAAATCCTAGTTTACTTTTATGTTTCTCTTGAGTCCACATCAAAGGCTGGCTAGTTTGAAAGTACTTACCAGATCCTGGGCTGCTCTTGTTTATGCATCTGTTAATTTCTCCTTCTTATTGTATCATTTCATTCCATAAATCAATATTCAAGAGATCCTTAAACATAGATGACTTGCCCCATGGACCACTCTTGCCTCTTGCTGTTCCAATTAAACCCTATTATGACTCCATAGCCCAATGGACTAAAACCTGCAATTATCTATATTTTTGGCCAAAGCTTAATCTGATTGCTTGCAACTTCTCACCTTTGGAACTTTTTATCTTCAGGACTTTCCGCCTTAAACTGAAATCATGCTCAACCATCCAAAAACAAAACAAACCCTTGGCCTTCATAACTAGCCTAATATTATTACCCCAAAATTCAAAGACAAATCCATCTTTGCACTTATTGGAGAGATCCCTCTCTGGATTCAGGAGGGCTAGATCCTAGAAACCCAAAGTTGGTTGAAACGATGTTGTTTCTGCAGTTTTAGTCTCACCAATCTGCTAAAATTACAGATTCCTAACAACTTGTATCATATTTTTATGAGTGTGTGCATTACATTTTTCCTTTTTTACAATTTTCTTCTACTCCTCATGCTTATCTTGTGTTACACTTTATTTTTAGATGATGATGTTCTCTCAGACTTACAATGGATTTTCTGATGGTGCTTGTCATAGTGCTCGGAATCTACCTTCTGCAGCTTGGGCTATTTACTCACCCACTGATGAATTAATTTCTATTCATGGGGTATTCCTGGGTCGAATGATGAATAACATAACAAATTATAGTGCAGTGATTGAACTATTATGTGATGCCATTTCACTTGGAATTCATCATTTTATATTTAAGTTAAATTCACAACTCATAGTCTTATATTTAAATGATGTCTATGCAATAAGAGGTTCAACAATGATAAGAATTTTTTTACAGGTCCGTCTCTTGGAAATACAGTTTGATTACATTGAATATAAACAAATTCCAAGAAATTTAAACACATTAACTGATGCATTGGTGAATCATGTGTTAAATAGACATTTACAACATTTGTAAACAAAATCAATATTCATCCACATATTGAACAAGATAAACTAAAATTATAAGTAGTAGTCTCCATTAGGTAATGTAGTGTGTAAAATGTTTGTTAAAAAAAATCATCCAAAGAGATGAGGCCCCTTGGCCTTTATTATACGAACACGATGATACCAAAAATCAAAATGTAGCTCTAAAATACTAGCAATTGTCCACGATGGTGATCATGATAGCAGACTATAGCACATGTTATGCATCGTATCATGTGGCTAATCTGACCTGGAACTCCTACTACATGCTTCTAGTACCACAAAGGAAAATCATCAAGTCCAGTCTCTGGAATTTCTAGAGCCAACCTCTCCAGGTTATGCTCTAGGTCAGTCAAGGCCTATGCTGCATTAGGGTTAGGTACTGCAATAGATATTGGTCGATCCCCTTTCCTGTCAAAATTTTGTAGTCTTGGTAGTCTCGCTGGGATAACATTTGTATGAAAATTTCAGATAATTAGCTTTTAATGTAAAAAAAACAAAAAAAAAAAAAAAATTAGAAAACACAAAAACCATCAAAATGAGAATTTTTTACCTAGGTCACCTCACTGCATCCTTTCGGGGAGTGGGATATCTGGTTCATCTCTGTAATCAATCCTTGCATATGGAAATTCTTCGATCATAATGATATAATGTTCCAACAATCCAAAGAACTCAGGAGTATGTTTGACCACCGGACCATTGCCTCCTTTCCGAGCCATAACTGATACACACAATAGCATGCAAGGATCTTGAGGTCGTCCTATCTCTAATAAAACATATTGTGGGGCCAGGAGGGGAATATTCACTAGAGAAAATTAAATCATGATAGCACCATATCTGAACTTCTTTAGTTTCCATGTTTTTTCTCTAGTCAATTTCCCTTTCATGTTGGAAACTACCCCTTCACACCAGTTGAAAACGGTGGGCTGAGAGCACTCTACAAAAATCTACATCTAAGCCTTTGTGGCCAAGTGAAGCATTGCACTTCCACATAATATGGTAACTGTAAACGATATGGTTCTCAAAGGGAGTCTCTCGATGGTTTTAATTTCCATTCTACCATCCTTGAGCTGAGCCCCATTAATACAATGTCGCCTCAAATAAGTAGCAACGGTTTCTCCACCTAGTTTGTGCCCAGACAAAGATGTATTTGTCCCTATTCGAGAGATTCCAGTCAGTAAATAGATATCATCAACATCTATGGTGAGGCACTTAGCTCCTATCATGAAGCATTGATCTTGGACATCACATGCCCTCACTATCCAAGTCATGAGATCTAGCTGAGTTTTCAACCTTGGAATTACCCAATATTTGTATATGCCACAATATCTTAGGGCCTGCAATGTTGTTGGATCATTAAGAGCTTCAACATATTGTTTTTCATGCTCTCCTTCTCTCCACTGCATTATGAACAGTCAAAAAACCTAAAAATAACAATTGTGGAAGATTATAAATCAATGAGTGATTTTGAAAAATTTAGGGGTGTAATTCCTTCTTTTTATAAAATCCTCGGCACTTGCACAACCACATTTTACTAACAATGTGCATTTGTGCGGTTTCTCAAGAGAAAAACCACACAAATCACAATTTTCTCTGTGTAAAAAAAAGTTGGTGTGTGTGGTCCCGACGAAGGGAAACCACGCACATCCAAGGACACATTTTAAAAAGAAAATAGTAACCAAAAACCAAATACATGGCTAAAATGAAAAATTATTCCAATGAAAATGAAGATAATGAAGATATCTCTTACTTGGAAAAGACAGTTCTTGATTTCATTGACGAGTTTGCTCAGAATCAGCTCCTGAAGTTGTAGGTAAAAAACCCTATTTTTTTCTCTCAATTGGATAAAAACTCAAATAGTAAAAATAAATTTACTTTTTGAACTTTTATACGTTTTTAGGATATTAAAATATTATTTTTTATGCCTTTGAATTTTTAAATTCAAAAATTTTATGGTTTTTGCCATGGTATGTCACTCTTGAACATGACACTCTATGACATATGTATTTGGGTTGGGAAATGCATTTGTATTACAACTAATTGAACCTCATTGAAATAATTTAGTTGTTTTTGGGTATTATTGTTGAGTCAAATGAGGAAAATTCTAAGTGTTGTGTCACAAATATGTTCAAGAGAAGTCCAACCTCAGTTCAAATTACCTTGCAATTTGTACCCTTCAATTGCGTCAGCCATCCTCGAGTCAGTCCTCACAAACATTTCTTCAAAACTTGAAATAAGTTTCATGTCATAAGCCCTCCTACGATGGGTATCTTCCTATCGACTACAACTCACTATCTAGGAATTGGATCTAGAAACCCTCTTCGGTACCTTGAAGCTTGCATGCCTTAATGGCAAGTTTCTCACATTCGAAAACAGGTTATCATCATTGAACTTCAATCAAATGATTCTATGAGTATTCAACTATAGGACATATTTTCACACTCCATATATTGTACTGGGAGTACCTTGAGGACCATTTTCATTAATGGTGGTTTCTCTCACACTTGTTAATGGTTCACATCATTGACCAGTAATGAAGTGGTTTCTACCAATTTCAACTTCAATACATGTATTCACATGGTTAGATTCTTACTGTGGATCGATAGAGATGGAGATCAAGACCCTACATCTAGTTTCCTCCATCCAGGCTGCAAGGAGCTATATATTCATGATTATACATATATAATAATATTTGATGGTTTCATCCATACTATGTCTACTATTGGCATGATTTTTAGTGTATTTCCATACTAGTTCATCGAGTTATGTTTACTATGAGTATGGGAATTCCTACCTCAGTGATGATTATATTGCATTGTAATCCTTGATTAATTGTTACAAGTCTCCAACCATGGTCTTTGATCCAATGTTTGGCATGATAAAGCACTTCAGTCCTTAAACATATTTTCTGACTTTGCACTTTAGGGGAAATCTGTTACACGTCATTTTTTCACCATGACAACTGACCGTTAGAATGGATCTTTCACCATCCAATTCATGTGTTCTAAAGCACTCCCTTTCAATTCAATAACTTAATCACCTTAAAGAAAGAAATAATCATGGGCTATAAGGCCAAAAACATTCTTTTTAGAGGCTTACGCACTTTCCTATAAATTTTTTGTGCATGCACAATTCCTACCATTAATACCCATGTAGTGACTATGCTTTATATTCCACTATAGACCACCCACGTGACTCAACAAAAAGTAAAAATAAAACTCTAATTCTAGAAGCCATGTTGGACAAATATCTCCCAACTAAAAGATTTGAGGTCATGCCTATTCGAGCCTAACCCTTCCCATCATGGAGCTAACTCCCATTCTTCAAGGGACCCAAATACCACCTTAAGCAGATCTCATCCTATTCATATCAATCTGAAACTTCCTCCTCTTGGCCTACAAATAAAATATAGGCTAGAGAGTTATGGGAGGTTTCTGAAGGTAGAATTATGATGGTAAAATTAGGCTTGAGATATTATCACCAAGGAAAGGATTGTATAATAATGGGAGAAGCTTTACCTCATCAACAAAAAGGTTGTGAGACTCTTCTATACTTCTGAATTAATACTATTGATCTCTTTCTCTCACTACATATTTTTATGGATGTGATGAATGGTTTATGTTATTTTTATTTTATCCATTGAAATGGTGTTAGTTACTAATATCCTTGATCATTGGTCTGAGTTATTGAATCATTTATGCTACATATGCCTTTGATACCTTTGATTTCTATGTTTGCAAATCTGTTTCAAGAATTGAAGAGCAGCATCAAGGCATATTAAGGATCTTCACCAAGCATCTCATAATAAGGTACATATTTCATTTCCTCTCCTTTATAATTTTATGTTTCAAGAAAAGATAAAATCATAGAAAGAGTAGTTTGATTGTCTGCTTGTTACTAGGTTTTTTTGGAAATATAGGTAGACCGCTCTTGTTTTTAAGAGCGATTAGTCCAATATAAAAACTAGTGGGCATTGTGTGACGTCGACTAACTCTTTCATTTCCCACTACTAAAGCTTTTGGACTATGCCTAACCTCTAAAACTTACCGTATTTTTGTTAAGTATCTCTTACTTAAATAATGCATCAAAATAATCATTCGTTCAATTTTCTTATCTTCTTTAACAATTAATTCATAAAATGTGCAATAATAAAAATCACCCATAAATAGTGTACACAAACTTATGAAGGGAGGGGGAAACTCCCTTAATAAGTTTTCCCCAAATACAATTATCAAATTCTGCAAATAATAATGTACAATTTATGATTTTACAACTTTGGGACAGTTTCTTGGTCACGCAGTAACTCGTTCACTAGTTTACCAAGCTTGCACAACCTATTGTGCAGCTTCCTACACTTTTTCCCACTCGTTCAACTTGTCATGCAATTTTTCAACACATTCTTACCAATCACCAATCATGTAGTAATCTTGATCCTAGATTTCCCTATCATTAATTCAACTCGGTGTTCATTCTACAACTGGGCCTGCAACTTAGCCTCTGCCCATCCGTTCAATAGTCAAGACTAAAATACGACCTCTCATGATCACAACTCTCCCTTGTTAAAGATTTAGTTTAGGATTAGTTAGTAATCAGTTTCCCATTCAATTACAATTCAGTTTCTACCATAACTGTCTAACTGCATGTATAAATAATTTACATTAATAAATCTAGATGGTGTGTTTCTCCAACAATTCGTTCTCTATTGTTTTATGCCTTCTCCTTTTCTCATTTTGTCATGGGATCGGAGCATTGGTTCTTCTTGGGTGAACTGTTGCAGCGTCAAGAACTGTTGCAGTGTTAATTGTGTGGGTGCCCAATTTTTGTTTGCTATTACTAGAAACAATTATAGTTGAGCCACAGCCAAAGGAGTTTAAGGAATTATTGTTGCATTCGGATCAGCTGAATCAATTTCTTGCTGTCAAATTCTGATCAGATGAAGAAAAATTTGTAGAAAAAATTTCACTTTGCATTCGAGTGTATATGTGAGGTGACCCCATCGTGTTTTCTCCCATTGACTCTACATTGTGATATTTCTCTACGACTTTTGGCTTTATATTGAATTTTGTAAGAAAATACATGACAGAAAAAAGAAAAAAAAGAAAAATCTTTGTCACAGTTAGTAGAGGGGCCTACCCTATTTAAAAAAAAAAGGTGGTTGCTGGCAGAGCTATGCTCCAGTGACTCTAACCTTGGTCACAATTTTCATCAGTATTTTTTGTTTCGACATTGAATTTTTTGTGGTCGACTTGAAGACAGTTTGTTCTTTAATTCTGCAAATTTCGAATTTAGTATATTGGGGAAGAGAGTGTCCCATTATTTATTTTTGATGTTTTTAAAAGGTGTTGAACAATTGATTTGTTATTGAAATCTCAGATTGATATTCTTGCTAGACATTAGAAAGGAATGTTGTGAAAATTTGATTGTAGTTGAAGAAGGATTCTTGTTTCAAGTTTTTTTTTTTAAGAAGGTATCATATTTATGATTATTTTTAAATGGCTTCGACAAGTCAGTTTTCCATCCCTACACCATTATTTAGTGGGAAAAATTATTATTTTTTGAGCCTTAAAATGCAAGCATGCTTACAAGGTTTAGGTTGTTGGGAATCAGTAGAATTTTGGTTCACAGAACCTAATGCAAATACAATTTCTGGAATCAGTGCTACTCAAACAAAAAAATTTGATGAACTTAAATAGAAATAAGGTAGAGTGAATTCATGCATTTTAAATTCCTTAGATGACTCTATTTTTCCTAAAATCACTGCTGCTAAGACTACTAAATCAATATGGGATATACTTAAGGTTTCTTATCAAGGAAATGATAAAGTAAAAATGGTAAAATTATAGACTCTCAGAACAGAATTTGAAACACTTAAAATGACTAAATCAAAAACAGTTAATAAATTTATGACTAAAGTTATGGGTGTTGTTAATCAACTTTGAATGAATGGTGAAGAACTTGAAGACCAAAGAATTGTTGAAAATATTCTTAGATGTTTGCCTAAAGAATTTGACATGATAGTTACTGTTTTTGAGTCGAGAGAATTAAAAAAGTTGTATGTGGAAGAATTAACTGGTTCTTTGTTGGCTCATGAAGCAAGAATTAATTTTTATGTTAGTACTTTAGGGCATGCTTTCAAATCTGAAGCTTCTATGGATAGAGGTAGAGGCAAAGGTTTGCGTCGCACGAGAGGAAAAGGTAGAGGATAGTCTCTGTCTGATGATAGATCACAGGTAACTCAAACACATTCAGAGCAATCTCAAACTGATCATGGTCGTAGGTGGATAGATAAATAAAAAATTCAATGTCACTACTACAAACAATATGGCCATTATAAGTCTAAATGTCGAAAATTATAGTATGTTTTAAGTAAAAACAAAGCCAATGTCACAAACACTAAATGTGAAACATCAGATGCTTTATTTTTGGAATGCCAAGTGACTATGAAAGTACCTAATAAATATGTTTGGTTGGTAGACAGCGGATGTAGTAATCATATTACTAGTCATAGTGATTTGTTTTCACATCTTGATACATCTTTCAATTCCTCTATTGGTTTAGGTGATGATCACCAGGTTAAAGCTTTAGGAAAGGGTGTTGTACCTCTCTTAACCAAACAAATTTTTGTGAAGAATATCTCTAATGTTAATTATGTTGTGAAACTGGCTCCAAAAAGAGAAGAAAAGAGATATCAACGCCCTAGAAATAAGTCACTTCGAGGGGGCAACCTCCAATACATTACATGAATGAAAAATTCTTGGATGATTCAAATTACAAAACCTCCTTTCTATATATAGGAGTCCATGGGGCCACAATGTAATCCTAGTCGCCCTAACAATAATAATTTAAGGGCACAATAATAACAATATGGGGGTTACAAGGGTACAATAATAATAATAAGGAGGTTACACTAACAATAATAAGGGACTATACTAGTAATATAGGGACCTAACATGCTCCTCTCCTTCAAAAACGTGTTGTCCTCAACGCTTGAGTAGCGCTGGGTGCTTCTGTATAAAATTCTCATCCTCCCATGTAGAATCTTCAGTGGGTAAGTTCTTCCACTTGATGAGATACTCTGAAACTGATCCATTCCGTAGCTGTCGAGTTCTTGTTTCCGTGACTACTTCAGGTTGCAATATGATTTTTCCTTCCTCATCAAGTTCTGGCAATATTGTTTGAACTAGAATATTTTCACCTATAACCTTCTTTAAGCATGAAACATGGAAAATTGGATGCACTCGTCAAGAATTAGGAAGCTCCAATTTGTATGCCATAGTACCAATATTTTGCAACACCTTGTAAGGACCATAGTACTTCGGCGATAATTTATTATCCTTCTTAGCTTGCTTGAGGGAAATTTGTTTGTATGGTTGTAGCCGTAAAAGAACCCAGTCTACTACATCAAAACTTCTCTCGCTGCGATGTTGATATGTCTGTTGTTTCGTTTGATTTTGTGCCAAATTCAGGTTGTCCTTTAAGCGTTGAAGAACTTCTTGTTGATGCTCGATGTGATCTTCCACTGCTTGAACCTTCAAATTTTCTCTTAAAGATGATGTGATGGATGGTGGATGATATCCATAAAGTGCCATAAATGGGGTCATTTTGCTACAGTATGGAAGGAAGTGTTGTACCATCATTCAGCTAGAGGTAACCACTTGACCCATTGTGTTTGTTTATCAGATACAAAACAACAAAGATATCCTTCCAAACATTTATTTAATATCTCAATTTGACCATCGTATTGAGGATGATAAGATGAGATATGAGCTAATTGAGTAGCCAAACAAGAAAATAACTCTGTCCAAAAATTTCCAATAAAAATGGGATCTCTTTCGCTCACAATAACCCTTGGGTTTCCATGTAGCTTTTGAATTGTGTCCATAAATGTAGTAGCAACTATACTTGCTTTAAATGGATGAGATAATGCACAAAAGTGTGCATACTTGGTAAGTCTATCAATTACCACCATGATGACACTCTTTCTTCGGACTTAGGTAAACCTGTGATAAAATCCATTGAAATCTCCTCCCAACGTTGACTTGGAATGGATAAAGGCTATAGAAGACCCGGGGTCTTAATTTTCTCAACTTTATTCTGCTGGAAAACCAAACATTCCGCCACAAACTTTTAATATCAGATTTAAGGCCATCCCAAAAAAATTATTTCTTCACCCTATGGTTAATTTTAAAAAATCCTGAATTTCCTCCTAAAGGAGAAGTGTGCAATTACAAAAGAATATTTTTTTTTAGTTGGGAATTCTTACAAAGATATAAGTGATCTTTGTACCATAAGGAATCATTTTTCCAACTAAATGTATCAGATGTACTAGGATCTTGCTGCAACTTTTAAATGAGTGTCCACACATCTTCGTCCTTCTTCCATTCATCTCTTGCTTTGGTTATCCAATCTGGTTGGATAATAGAAATGGCACAAAGCAATTCTTCCACCTCTTCATTCTTTCTTGAGAGTGCATCTGGAACAACATTTAGCTTCCCTTTTTTGTATATTATTTCAAAGTCATAACCCAACATCTTTGTGACCCATTTTTGCTGCTCTTCTGAAGATAGTCTTTGTTCCAAAAAGTGTTTAAGACTATCATGATTAGTTTTTACCTTGAAGTGTCTTACCATTAGGTAAGTTCTCCATTTCTTTAGTGCATGTAGTATTGCTAACATTTTCTTCTCATAAATAGGTTTCTGTAAATACTTTCCTTTGATTGGACGACTTTCAAAAGCAATGGGTCTTCCTTCTTGCATTAAAACAACACCCATTCCATTTCCTAAGGCATGACATTCAACAATAAAGGTTTTTGTGAAGTCTGGCATAGCTAAGACTGGTGCTATGCACATTACCTCTTTAAGATGTTCAAAGGCCTTAGTTGCTTCAGGAGTCCATGAAAATTCATCTTTCTTCAATAATGTTGTTATAGGTGCTACTATTATCCCATAATTCTTTTAAAAAAATCGATAATACCCTATTAACCCGAGAAATCCTCGCAACTACTTTATGGTTGTGGGGACTTTCCATTCCTTAATGGCTTTAATTTTGTTAGGGTCTACCTTAACACCCTCGTGAGATAGAATATGACCTAGATATTCCACCTCTTGTACTCCAAAGAAACATTTGGATGTTTTTACATATAATTGTTTCTCCTGCAATAGTTTGAGCACCCTGTCAACATGTTGAACATGATCCTTCCAAGACCTGTTGTAGATTAGTATATCATCAAAAAATACTAGCACAAATTTTCTAATGAAGGGTTTGAAAATGGAATTCATCAACCCTCGAAATATAGAAGGTGCATTGGTAAGGCCAAAAGGCATGACCAAAAATTCATAATGACCCTCATGAGTTCGAAATGTTGTTTTTGGAATATCTTTAGTATTCATTCTAATTTGATGATACCCTAAACGAAGATCTAATTTGGTAAAATAAATTGCTCCATGTAATTCATCCAATAATTCATCAATCACAGGAATGGGAAATTTATCTTTAATGGTGAGCTTATTGAGCTCCCTATAATCCAGACACATGCGCCATGATCCATCCTTCTTGTGTACCAATACTACATGAGCAGAGAAAGAACTTTGACTAGGTTGAATTATACCCGCCTCTAACATTTTTGCAATCATACGTTCAATTTCGCTCTTTTGGACATAAGGATATCTATAAGGCCTGATGTTTGGAGGAACATTTCCTGGAATCAAATGAATAGCATGATCATGATCACGAATAGGTGGGAGTCCTTTGGGAGTTTCAAACACCTTGGAATGATTGTCCAAGACTTTTTGGAGATCTGCAGAAATAGATGATTTTGATGTTGGAATTTCTAGTGAGCATAATTGTGCAATTATGCCTCGTTGTTCTTTCTTTAGAAGCTTTGTCATGACATTAGAGCTTATTATCTTTCCCGGCTTCCCTGCAATACCCCGTAATTCGACTTCCTTTCCTTCTGAAAAAAATTTCAAGAAAAGTTCTTGAAAATTAAAAACTACCATCCCCAAAGATTGTAACCATTGTACTCCTAGTACAACATCAACACCTCCCATAGGAATGGAAAGCATTGGACTATTCAATACATATTCCCCCATGGTTAGCTTGATATTATGGCATTTTCCAGAGAAATTTATAGTTCCTCCATTTGCAACCATCACTTGACATTCTCGTGCTGGGTATAGGAAACAATTCAATTCTGTGTCTACCTCACAATGAATAAAATTATGGGTACTACCTGAATCAATCAACACTATTACCATTTTCTTCTTGATATGTCCTTCTATCTTGAGAGTTTGAGGAGTGGTAATTCCTCCCAATGCATTACACGATATGGTCAGACTCGTTTCTTCCTCTTCCTGGGTTGGTTCCTTGTGTATATCCTCTTCTTGTTCATTTTCTTCTTCCTCTTCACAATCTATGTAAAATAATTTATTCTCAGCACAGTTATGACCTTTAGAGTATTTTCTATCACAACTGTAGCAAAGCCCTTTTTCTCTTTTTTCTTCCAATTGTTGTGGTGTCAACCTTGTAGGTTGTGGAAATCTAGGAGTAGCAACACTTCTCTTTTTATAGAAGTGAGTGGTAGGCTTTCTTTTCGCCATAATTTTACATTCAATTTTTCTTGCCAACCTGAATGCCTTCTCCAACGAATCAGGTTCCAAAACGCAAACTTCATGTTGGATGTTATCCTTTAAAGTACCTATGAAGAGATCAATCCGGTGTTCCTCTGGAATATCAGTTACCCTTATATTCAATTTTTGGAAGTCCTCAATGTGCTCCCCCATTAAACCCTTTTGTTTGAGATTTATCAATTGGCTAAAGAAGGAGTTTCTATTTCTATCCTCATAATGTGCTATCATTTCCTCTGTAAACATTGACCAAGTGACAATTTTTTTATGTGAGAAAATCCATCGATACCATACAAATGTATTTTTTTCTAAATGTAAAGTTGCAATGCGTACCTTTTGTGTTTTTTGCACATTATAGAGATCAAAATGTTGCTCCATCTGTAGTATCCATGTTACAGGATCCTTTCCATCAAACTTCCTCATATCCATTTTTGGAATATGGTGGTTCTTCCCACCAACATTAGATTTTTTGAAATCATGATTAACATTTATTTTGTTCTCATCATGAGTTTCTTCTACTATATTTTCACCATTAGGAAACATTTATTGTATCAGCTTTGTCAAACCTTCCATGTCTACTTTTAGATCATTCTTCATGTTTTCCATTTTAGCTTCCATGTCATCCATCTTAGATTCCATGCGAGCTTCCATGTCATCTATCTTATATTCCATGCCATTCTTCAAACCATCCATCTTAGATTCCGCGCCTTTATTCAAACCATCCATCTTAGTTTCCACGCCTTTCTTCAAAAATTCCATGTCATTTTTTGTTGCTCTTTGTGAGAGCGAAATTTGTTGCACTTGCTCTTGTAATTTTGATATGTCATGTTGTCATTCTTCATCTTCATGAGTCATAGTAGAGTTTTCTAAAGGCTTAATGGGTGTTGAATTCTTGTTAGGGGCCATTTTAGAATCCAGTATTGATATCTATTCTACAATATGCCTTTGGAATCAATTCAACTTGATTCTTCAAACAAGATTTATGCAATTCAGAAAAAACAATACACACCTTTTACTTGATTTGGAGGAGCTCAATGTTGAAATTGAATTATCTCTATAATTAAGGAACCTCAATATCTAAAATTCAGCCCTGAAGTAGCCCTCTAAAGCTTCTTTCAAATGCCACAGATCTGATCTAATTTGGATTCTTCAAGGAAAATTTATGTCCAATCTCCCACAATGACCCAATTTTGGACTCGTTCAGTAGAGCGAAATTGTACGACTTGCCACGTATCATTTTTTCCTCCTTTGGCTCTGAAATTGATAGACAAAAAACTACTGTCCATGTACCTGCGACCACTTTTTACAGCATTCCAATTTAATGCTCAGAGAGAGAGCTATGAAGATTTTCCCACGATCACCTCTTTGAGATGAAATTCAGAAGCCTCAAAAAGCCCTAAATTCCATAGATCATATCTCTGAAAATATTGTGAACCAATATCTGAAATTTTGCGATGATGTTCCTCAAGATTGCGGCTTCGTACTCTAAAAATTTTAGCTTCTGAACCTTCGTAGAAATTTTTTTTATTATGAAAATACCACGATGACCTGTTTATGTTAAATTCAAGAGCCTACAAAATGACCTAACTTGCAAGGATCATATCTCTGAAAATGTTGTGAACAAAAATCTGAAATTTTGCGACGATTTTCCTCAAGAGTTTTTCTTCACAATCTAAAAATTTCCGATTCTAAAACTTCGTAGAAAAAAAATTATATCAAAAATGCCATGATGACCTGTTTGGAGTAGAGAAACCCTAGAATCTCAAACCTCTGATACTAAAAGTTGTGAAACCAGCTCCAAAAAGAGAAGAAAAGGGATATTAACGCCTTAGAAATAATCCACTTCGAGGGGAAAACCTCCAATACATTACATGAATGAACAATTCTTGGATGATTCAAATTACAAGGCCTCATTTCTATATATAAGAGTCCATGGGGCCACAATGTAATCCTAGCCAACCTAACAATAATAATTTAAGGGTACAATAATAAAAATATGGGGGTTACAAGGGTACAATAATAACAATAAGTGGGTTACACTAACAATAATAAGGGACTATACTAGTAATATAGAGACCTAACATATTTTGTACCAAATTTCATGCATAATTTGTTAAGTGTTGGTCAGTTAGATGCACATGGTTATGATGTTAGCTTTCACAACACTACTTTTACGATTTCTGATAAACATAAGTCTCTTGTTGCAAAGATTCTTATGATAAAGAATAGGTTGTATTAATTACAATTGAAAAGTGAGAAGTTGTATGCACCTAATGTTTCAACGCCAACTGACTCTAACCTGTGGCATTTGCAATATGGTCATTTACCTATCAAAAGTATGAGTTTGTTGCAAAGACAGTCTATGGTGAAAGGTTCTCTTGCTTTTTCTGATCATATCTCTTCCTGTACAAGTTGTATAATGGGTAAACATAAGTGATAAATTTTTTCTTCAGCCTCTAATAGAGCCAAAGAACAACTAGAGTTAGTGCATACAGATTTGTGCGGTCCAATGCAAGCAAAATCAGTCGCTAGAAGTCTCTATTTTCTTACTTTTATTGATGATTTTAGCAGAAACATTTGGGTTTATTTCATCAAATACAAATCTGAAATTTTTCCAAGTTTAAGGAGTTCAAAGCTGAGGCTGAAAAATAGAGTGGCAAGTTTATTAAAGTTCTAAGGTCTGATAAATGAAGTGAGTATGAATCTAACAAATTCATTGATTTTTGAAAAAAACATGGTATTAAAAATCAAATGAAAACCAATTATACTCCGCAGTAGAATGAAGTCACGAAAGAAAAAATCAAAAAATTATGAATATGGCTCGAATTTTGTTCAAAACACGAAATTTGTCTAAAGATTTATGGGCTGAAGCAGTTGCATGTTCGGTATATATCTTGAATTGATTGCCAACTTCAAGTGTTTAAATTTTTGTAACTGAAGAAGCATGGAGTGGACAAAAGGTAACTGTTTCACACTTTCACGTATTTGGTTGTATTGCTTTCGCTTATGATCCAGAAAAATTGAGAAAAAAAATTGATGATAGGAGTGAAAAGTATAGTTTTATAGGGTATAGTGATCAATCTAAGGCATACAGATTGTTTAATCCTATAAAAAAGAAGTTTGTCATAAGTCAAGATGTGAAATTTATGGAAGACAAGTATTGGAATGAAATGGAGAACAATACTTGTCCTAATCATTTATTTTTTTAGATGAACATCAAGCACCTACAACAAGCACTCCAGTATTACAGGTTCAAGACAAAACCATTATTATTTCATCCAGTAGTAGTTGTTCATCATCTTTTGAGTATGATTCTAATAATCCTAAAATGAGAAACTTAAGTGATATTTATGCATAAGACGACGTTGATGATATTGTAAATTTTTCATTTCTTTCATTTCAACCTACTTGTTTTGAAGAGGCTATAAAAGACAAAGAATGGGTAGATGCAATGAATAATGAAATCGATGCTATTGAAATAAATCAAACTTGGGATTTTGCTGATCTACCTGATGATAAAAATTCTATAGGTTTCAAATGGGTTTTTAAGACAAAGTTAAATGAGAGAGGAGAAGTTGATAAGCATAAAGCAAGATTAGTTTCCAAAGGTTTTTCACAGCAACTTGGCATAGATTATGGTGAAAAATTTACACCTGTAGCAAGAATTGATAATGTTCGATTTGTATTAACTATTGTAGCACAAAACAAGTGGCTGATTTACCAAATGGATGTAAAGTCTGCTTTTTTGAATGGTGTTTTGAATGAACAATAGTATGTTGATTAGCCACCCAGTTTCAAAATAAAGAATCAAAACCATAAGGTGTATAGGTTGAAGAAAGAATTGTATGGCTTGAAGCAAGCTCGAAGAGCTTGGTACAACTGTATTGACCATTAATTGTTGAATAATGGTTTGAGAAGGAGTGACCATGAGCCCACTTTGTATATCAAGAATGATAATCAAGGTAATATTTTTATACTGTGTTTATGTTGATGACATAATTTATACAGGTAACATGTTGTTAGATGAATTTAAAGCTGCAATGAAAAATGAATTTGAAATTACAGATCTTGGATTAATGAGATACTTATTAGGTATCGAAGTAAAACAAACACACGATGGTATGTTTATGAGTCAACAGAAATATGCTACTAACATTTTGAAAAAGTTTAAGATGGACAGGTGTAAACCAGTGGATACTCCTATTGAAGTTGGTACAAGGTGAAGTAAAGATGATGTGGGTACTATTGCTAATGCGACTTTGTATAAGCAACTTGCTGGTGGTATTATGTATTTTACTACTAATAGACTTGATATAACGTTTGCAGCTAGTTATATTTCTGGGTTTATGGAATATCCTAAAGACTGTCATTGGAAATATGGTTATACAAATAGTGATTATGCAAGATGTATTGATGATCATAAAAGCACTTCTAGCTATTCTTTTCTATTTGGCAGAAACTTGATCTCATGGTCATCCAAAAAGCAGCCCATAATTGCGCTATCTTCAACAGAGGCTGAGTACGTTGCAACGAACTTAGCATCATGTCAAGCAGTATGGCTAAAAAGACTTCTCTGACTTTGGATACACAGAAAATGAACCTATTTCAATCCTTTGTGACAACACTTACGATATTTCCTTGTGAAAGAACAATGTCTTCCATCAAAAGACCAAACATATCAACACTCATTTTCACTTCATTCGTGAACTCGTCAAGAATGGTGATATTGTTCTCAAATTTTGTGATTCCAAGGAGCAGTTAGCGGATATTTTCACCAAACCACTATGAAAAAATAATTTTGAATTTCAATGTTAAAAGTTAGGAATAAAACAATGTAACCCTCAAAATTAACGACGAGTGTTAAATATTTACTTAGAATTAATTAGTAATTAGTTTCCCATTCAGTTCTGATTCAGTTTCTGCCATAACAGTTTGATTGCATGTATAAATAATTTTCCTTGATAAATCTAGATGGTGTGTTTCTCCAAAAATTCATTCTCTATTGTTTTCTGCCTTCTCCTTTTGTCATTTTGTCACTGCCTGAATCACTATTGTTTTCTAGAAACCCCAAGTTTCTCCAACATAACTACAAAAACCACCCATTCAGGAATCTTCCTGATCTACCCACCCAGGGCGGGCGCATACACAGGCCACACTGTTCGCCTTTTTCCTATCGATATGCACTTACGTGAATTTATTTGAACGATTGGATGATGCCTTTGGAAGAATGTCCCTCCACCAATATATACACTCTCCAGGTATGGTTGAAATCCCCGGTCAACCTAAACGTATACCCCAACATTCACGTCCCTTAGTGGGGTTGTGCCGACACGTTCACTTGGTGCACACCTCCGATAGATTCATTTTATATGTTAAACACCCATTCCTCTTGTCACGGCTTCGATACTTCCTTTTGCACATTGCTTCCCACACCCTATGCTGCCTAGCCTGTTGTTATCGCTGCGTTTTCTCGACCGCTACAACCGTGCACGCTCTACTTGAGTCAGGCGACCACCTGCCGCTATGGGCCGCCTACATTCGATGCCTTTGTGCAACACAAGTTATCTCGCTTCAACTCAATTTGTTGAAACGTTCCCACTATTCCCATTAGTTAAATGCCTCTACTACAATGAACTCGGTAGTCCGGTTTTTCAACTCTCCTCATTCATTTGGGAGGTCATGCACGCTCGTCCAACTCGAGGCTCTCACAACAACCATACAAAAAAAACTCATCCCAAACATAGGCCACCTACTAAATGGACCAAGGCACACCACCATCGACTAGGTTTGTATTTATCTATATTCACCATAAACCATGAGGAATCCATAATTATTAAACTATTAATGTTGTGTATTTCATGGATTACTACTTTTTTTATCTTATAGAGGACATATAAATCTTGATGATGAACCACACTGACTAGTTCGAAACGAGTTGAAAACCTTTTTTTACATGTAATTTTCACCAAAATATTTTATACAAATTTATTATCTCATGCTTCCATGGTTTATAACCACCATGCTTCCTAAAACTCCCCTAAGGTTTACCATGTGGTTGTCTTCCATTCTTCTTGGCCATGGCTGACCCTCGAGAATTCTTGAATGCATAAGCCATGTATACATTGTCTAATATTGTTTATGTTTGTCTCATAACATTTAAAAAAAATGCATTATTTATAGTTCTTCGTTTCATTCCACCCTTTTATTTCTCGCAGCCAAAAATGCTCAAATTTTAGTACAATAACAAGGAAGCGCGGGCTTAAGCATTAGGCCAATTCAGATTAAATGGTTATAATATGGATTTTAGCTTCCAATTAGAATAATAAATATTTGGAAGTGTAGATGATGGAATATGAGTTAGGATATTGATTTCACAAGAGGGTGATATGAATTTTATGAAGGGAAAACTAATTTACAGTTTTATGGTTTGAGAGGTTGAGAATAATGTTGAAGTTCAAATTCATCTTATTATTGATGCAGGAGCATCAAATAATTCTCTAGAAGGTGAAACTATATACACTTAGGATAATATCTATTTGTAAGGGATTAAAAGCTTCAAAAATCACATATATGATAAATATTAGGAATCGGTTCATAGCTTTGTGTAGAAGATCATGTAGATAGTTTTGTGGAGAGGATCATGTTGAGAGTTTTATGGAGAAGATGGTAGATCTTGAAATAATCCATAATATTGAAATAATCTCCAATATTTTAATTTTATAAAATAAATTTTAAACTTGTATGTGTATTAATGGTGACCATTAGAATGAATATATGGGTAGTCAAGGCACCAATTGATGCTATGTAATATTTTAGTGGTTAAATTCTTGAAATTTGATTTCTACTTTAATTAATTCCATGTCTATGAACCATGGCTTGATGCTTTGATTTCTTGATACATTAATGCATTGAAGTTTTTTGATGAATTAACATTTCATGTAATTATTGTGTGAGTGAAGCCTAAGGAACTCATATTGCAAGCATGGGCAAGACAAAGAGTGCAATGGAAGCATGTGGGTCCATAACCCCAGGAGCAAGACTTAAGAAAAAATGAAAAGAAGAGACACTAGAATTCCTTTTCATTAATTATTAAAAATAGTTTAATTAGGTTGTGATTGTTGGAGTAATTTATATCAATAATTTATGAGGTTGTCTAGGGAGGCCAAAATTTCATTCACAAAGTCATTTTTTGCCAGAATTTGACCATTATTTTCTTTCAAAAAATATGACCATATGAGTACTTGAATCGTTTATTTGATTGTTTAAATGAATTAAACACCATCAAAAACCCCTGGAGCACCCAAAATCCTGAAACTTGACAGTAGTAACTCAGATTTCCCAAAATTTGTACCATATTTTTACAAAAATCATGCCATAATTTCCACCATTTTTCGAGAAAAATTGTGACATGGTTATACTACTCTATAATTTATAGCCAATATCAACCCTTTACACTACCACTATAACTAACATTTTCACCAAGATGTGGAAAGAAGCATCGATAGTGTTTTGGGGTTTGAGGATAGCGGATTGAATGTTTTGTTTCAAAAAGGCACACCATGGAAAAGAAATCTTGGAAATGACACTGGAATCAATATATGTTGAGTAAATAAGGAATCCATATGCATTGTGAAGTCAACGTCGGATATTGAAGAATATATGGAGGGAAAATCAAATTTATGAAATGGCCGAAACAAAGGCCTATATAGTTTAGTCACTTGCAGAATTATTGTTTCCAATTCCATGAGAGAGAAATAAATGCCTTGGAGATCCAATTAGTTGTCTAAGAGAAGAAAAATATTGTGGGGGAATAGTTGTGGAGCCACCATTAACATATAATATTCCATTCATAGCAACGCCCAAATAGTCATAAAATTTTCAGGGAATATTTGCAATGGGTTTCCATACATCAAGCTGAGGACTACTTGTTTATATTTGTTGTATTTAGCTCTGAAAAACCAACACATGGAGCTCTATTTAATTTCAATTGGATTGTTGTTGGTGGTGCTGCTTTTGTCCAATGGTAGTGCAATGATTTTTGGTAGAATATGCAGTACAACACTTCACACGTGGTAGTACATTTTCACGCAATGGTGTAAATATATATAAAATAAAATCCATAGGTCGGTTGTTAGTGTGGGATAATTGATAAGTCTGGTCTAGGAGACCTAGTTCTTTTGTGTTTGTTCCAACATATCTCTCATAGTAAGATAAGGCAATTGGGTAATTGATCACTACTTAGAAATCAAGTAGTGACCTACCAATTTCAACTTAAGAAGTCTTGATAAGAAAGTAGTTCTCAAAAGATATATCCACAATTTCCTGTGATATATTTTACATTATGTTCCCAACACCAAAAAATTGGATAAAATCAATTTTTAGATATTAGTATTTATATAGCAATATACCATTACCATTGAGAAGTTATGAAGTCATGAGAAATGCATGTTTATCCTGTCAAGCATGTCTTGTGGGTAATGTTTAGTGACATATTCAACCATAAATTTGGCATGCCATAAGAATTACAGGGTGTATCACGTTTGACACATTGAAGACAACAATAGAATTGGAATGGAATTAATAATATTTTCTTTCCAAAATGAAGTTACCTTAAGTTTAGATAAACTTCACTCTCAACACCCCATCATAGTCCACAACACCTCCGGTAGTTGCACAAAAAGAAAATTAATATAGGTACACTCCTAATCATGTGTTTACGAGGAAACCACCAGGAAACCCTAAAACCACTAAATGTGTCCATATTTTGTACAAAAAAATATTAATTTTAAGCTGAATTTTGCATTTTCAGCAAATCCTAAGGCTCCAATCCCCCGAATATTAACAAAGTAAATGATAAAAAGAAAAAAAAATCTCCAAATAACAAATCAATTAGCATTGATAACTTCTATGCAAAATAGATAACCATGTGCTGAATATTGAACTACAAAGACATATTCCATTAGATTCTTATAGCACACATATGCTAAAAATGGCCATCATATTCTAGAATTTCATCCAAACTATACATATCCTGATTTTTCTCTAGAATGGAAAAGCCTAAGGCTCGAATCCCCAACATATTAACAAAATAAACGATAAAATAAGAAATTAAAAAAAAAAAAAACTCCGAATAAAAAACCAATTAGTGTGGATAACTATTATGCAAAATCCATAAGCATGTGTTTAAGATTCAACTTACAGATACATATTCCATTACATGCTTATAACTCCATTACATGCTTATAACGCACATATGATAAAAATGGTTATTTGTACCTATGTGCACTTATCGAGTTCAAGGTGAGAAAATCATTTTAAATGTTAATGGAAATCTAAAATGTACAAGGTATTCAATATGCTCGAGTCTCTAAATCCTGGACCTATGATTTCAATAGTCACAAATACACACTGGATAATATTTTACAGAACCAATCATGTCACACCTTTGTTTGTAGGAAAGCATAGAAAAAAATACATTCTCAATATGTAAATCGTGGAAGCAAGAGACTAAAAATCACGCCCAATTTCATTACTTTGAAACTATAAGAAAATGTCTACAAAGTTGGAATATCTAGAGCTACATTTGTCTATTAGAATATGATAGCACTATCCATATGATAACTCATACATTCATTTTAGGTTCAATATAGAAAATACCAAATTAGTTTTAGATGACCTTCAAAATCCAAGAGAATGTACCACAAACAAATGAAGATGATCTATTAGTATAGATTAATGATCTAAGATAAGCATACCCTTCTTCCCTATGAAAATTCTTCAAAATTCCAATCCCTTAGAATGTCTTTGAGAACAACATGCCACCTTGTCTAACGAGGGCTAACAAGACCCTGTTTGTTGTTGTTGTTATTGTTGGAAAGAACATGAACATCCATTTAAATAGTTGTAATGGTTTATTCTTGAGGAGGTTATTGGGGTGTCATTATGGACCAACACCCCACTACAGTTCCACATCTCTGCTCTTGTTGGGAGTTGAAATATTGAGACCTTAAATCAAAATTAGTTCGTTGTAACACCTGGAAGCTCAAACATGACAAAATCATGTTTGTTGTCTAGAAGGGTCTTTATAATGTGGTTAAAATATGCCCAATAACCCCAACATTAGCACCTTAAAAACTATTATAATGTAAACTGGAAATTTTATCTTTAGTAAAACCAAAGCATTTGAAATTCTAAGTCAGTGCACATTCATTGGACAATGAAGGCATTAAACTATCTCAACTAGTTCAAATTCAAACCATGGAAAAGGAACTAAAATAAAAAACCAAAACTTCCATACAAGTGATTGTCATAAATTTACATCCACATGATACACAAATCTACGCTAAGAGAATTTCCTACCACTAAAAACTTCAAGTTTGGAAAAAACCAGCAAAACTTTAGATCTGCATTCACAAACACGCTGAATATAAAACTCAAAAGTGAAAATAAATGAATGATATCAGCTCATTTCCTACTATTTACATTTTATCATTTCCTGAAATCCATTTCCTATGTTTTCTTGTTTCTCATTTCCATAAACATGTTCCTTGTTTCTTCCTTTTCTAGTGCCCACAAAAAAATTCCTAATATTTCCCATCCCCCCATTCTGATTCTCAAGGACTCATATTGATGCATTAATTATGAAAGTATGTAACCTTAATAGCTATGTGTAACAAAACCCAAGAAATATAGAATATTTGGGGTCAATGTTTCAAAAACAATCAAAAAATTGGTGAATTGTCGATTTTCCCGCAAAACAATACCCAAATGAGATAGTGCCCAAAATATTGTGATGTTCTAAAAGAAATCACAATTTTTTTGAAAAAAAATGCCAGAAGCAAATAAAATCTTTTATAAACGAGGAAAAAAATTATTCACTTTTCTTATTGAGCTTTCGGGAAATACAAGTGGTTCCAATGTGTTGTTCGACGGAAAACTTGGTGATTCTTCCATGGAAATTGGGAAACAACTACAATATATTTTTTTCCATGTCCCGGGTATGTTTGTGCTCCCTTTAGCTTTCATAGATTTAAGAAACAAAGATAGGGTTTGTTGTTTATATATTTTTTCATAGTGTTTTTCATACATATATAAATATAAAGCAATGTCATATGATAGATACAAAATTTGATTTTTGTGGGGGCACAATGTTATACCTTTATCAAGAATTTTTATATCTAGGTTAAATAGGTTTGGGAAGGATTTGAAATTTTTTAACATACAAAAATCAATGCACATCTTTGAAGGATCTGGGAACGAAATAACACTTTTTCTATTTGCGTTTATTTTTTTCATTTTTCTGTGGAGGGAACAAGCAATAATGTGGAAGGAGATATCAAACTATACATGAAAGGTAACAATATGGAGGGAAGCAGAAAGAAGCCTTCACCAATAATTTTAAAGGTATGTCTTGTTGGCATTCCCTTTTGTTTGAATAGATATTTGATTTTATCATGATAGCATTTAAGACATTTTGTATGCATTTGCAATAGTATTTCAAGTATTTGTTTTGACATGGGATTTGAAATTTTGATTTATGATGGTATAATTTTTCCTTTTTTTATTATATTTACAGTTTGTAGACATGAATACAAGTGGCTCTAGCTGAGCCAAACTTCCTGGAAGGGAAATATGTGGCAAATAAACAAGGCACCCTCATTAGAGAGAGATTTTGTATGGTATCAATGGCTTTGTTAGCTCTGGGGCATTTTTGGCCATGATGGGTCCTTGGATATCGAGATGTAATGTGTGGCCTTGGTTCTTTGGATTCCCTCTCCTATTTTATAATGGACGAAACTTTTTTTATTGGGGATAAAATTCATATCCTTAGGCCCAACAATCCAGCTCATCTTTTCTAAGATAATGGAGATGAAATGGTTCCTTACTACATGCAAAAGTGAATGATAATTCGACGATATTAGGTGTTGATGTGATATTTTTCAGTTGTTTTGCTCGTGGAATCCTTGCTACAGAGAGAATTGAGATCCCTTCTTAGAATTTTTTGCGATAGATGCAATAAAAGGTAGGACTATTGTAGCATTGTTGCGGACTTGTTCTGATGTCCTGAACCAAATTAGAACTGGGATAAAAATGATCTGAACTGCAACCTTACCCCGAAATATAATGCCTCATGAAGTTGAGATTATTTGGAGAACAATAAATGTTATGTATTTGTGTGTAGATGTGAATTATAGTTCTGATGGGGCTGACCTAAAATATGATCTTGGATTCACTTTCCTAACTTGACTATTAATTGCCTTAATTGATCTGCTCTAGTTTTCCTCCATTTTATCTCAATATTGGCACCAAAAAAGTTATGCTTTATTACAATTTTTTATCACAATATTTTAATAGTTTTAATTATATAAGAATATGTTCAAATATACGTGTCACATGAGGACTGTAAGTCTCACCTTGGAAGAATAGTTAAGAGGTGAGAAATGGCAATGAAAGGATTGAGAATCAAATCAGATACTATAATGAACTTGGAAAGAATATTTAATTGAAATGAATATAAAACCAGTTAGAGAGAAACAATTATAGCAACCAAAACTTTGAAGACATGATGCGTATATGCCTTTAGATTCAATAATTAAATTTAAATTTCTACATCATAATGGTAGTATTTAAGATATTCTAAAGGCTTAACAATAACAATAGGCCTGATCAAATTGAAAGAAGTTATGACTTCATATTCAAATTAAAAAAAGGAAGGATTATGCCTTTATAAGATTAAAAATATTATAAAAATGGTTTCTTCAATTCCTGATATATTTATTTGACATGTATTGAAAGAGAAGGAGAGGTGTAGACAAAATTTCTATAGTGTTGGTGACAAAATAGGTGCAAACAAAAGTGCAATATTTTACGTCCACTGCTATCAAAATTTTCGATGGAAATAAGTTGACGACGCTTTCGGATTTTTAGACTAGATTTGAAGCAATGGTATTGGACCAGAAACTATTCATATATGCAGTGCGAGCAAGAGAAATGGAAACACCAATTTGTATCTACAACAATACCAAGATGAGAATTGTGGGACTACCAATCCATCTAAAACATTCTTACAATATATATTTCATGAATATGTAAAATGTGTTGCAGGAAGGCCTTCATCTTATTGGGAAGTTCAGTAGTTGGTTGTAGATGATGGAGAAGGAAGACCAAGCACAGAAGGTGTCTCGCCTTTATGTCAACAAGATAAATTTGTTGGACATGCATTAGAGGAAATTTCAGCCTAAAATTTCCCATGAAACTTTCACATAATTTCCATGTCATAATATTTAAACCAATCAAAATACTTTAAATTTAAAAAGAGGTACATATAAATATTTTGGAGGGAAAAGAAGATTAACTACTTGTTTAATTGTATTTTTGGTTTATCTCCTTATAGGTTTACTTAAATTTCAAATGTAGACACTCATTAGATGCGGAATTGAATTACACATCCAACGAGTACCCATTATGCATACTTTTGAAAAGACCCGCATTGATAAAAATTGAAGATACATTAAAAAAAACATTGAACACACTTTTTTAATATATCTTCAATTTGTATCAATGTGGGTATTACAGGCCATTTTTTCACATCTATTCAGTCATCTTGTAAACATGATCAATCAACATCCTTTTACCCTTTAACATCGTCATTGCACAAATCCCTAAGCATGAATGTCCTTAATCCTAGTGTACCTTCGTGAAACTACCTTAAATCATTAGCCTCTTTAAGCACCAGCGTAGTCTATATGCTTGTGAACCTGCATTCACGAGCATGGTTCTCCATGTTGGGCAGTGTTGATCACTAACGGGTTGCTCCATGTTGGGTATTGTTGATCACTAGTGGGTTGCTCCATGCTCGGTTGTGTTGATTCTAGAAATTCGAGAAAACGAGAGAGAATATTCAAGCCTCTTCTTCTAGAAGCTTTAAGGATTAGTTACAACTATTTAACTCAGATAAAACTATCGAATCCTATGTTATCCCTACTTAGATTTTCCATCCCTTATAAATTGATTCCATCCTCCCCTTAAGAGTGGATATGAGAGCCTATATTGGTAAATTTATAAGAACTACCAATTTACTATCCTCTTCTATATATTTGTGGCCATCCACAACCTAGAGATTGGATTTTAGAGATAGATTCTACTCTTATGTTGTTGTTGTGATGAGTTATTATTCCAGGAATTAGGGTGATTAAAGGTGCACTTTGTGGGAAAGAAGGAACAAGTAAACTTGGAGGAGCTCTCTACAAGATCAACTCCTATATTTGGTTGTAACTCACTCCATTTCTATTAATGCAAAGAGTTCTTTGTTTTCCTATATATGATGTTATGATTGCATGTATTTCTATGCAATGTTGATCCATTGAATGAACTATTCAGATGATGCTACATAGATGTCATAGATGTTTGGCTTGTGTTGTTTGATTGTGCATTTTCTAATTATAGCAACTTGAGCTAGGATTGGAGAATTCAAGTCAATAGAGGAGGAAAGCGTACAATGGATCACACGTAGGCTTCATCCCAATACCTATTTACTTCAAGGGAAACATTATCTTCTTTGTATTTCTATTTTTCTAGGCTATGCCACCCAATTTAGGGAAGATTCTTCTATTCACAGTCATAGATTATGTATAAAAAATTGGCAACTCCACTAGGGAATGATGTATGTCCTTGGTGGTTTAATTGTCCTTCATACCTTTAATATAATATTCAGTCAAGAACAAACATAGGAATCCCTTTCATTGAGTCTCAATTGTACATTTTGCGCTGGAACTTTCTATTTCTTGGCTAATGCTCCCTCTAATATAGGGACAGGCATTGCACCCTTGTTGAGCCTTCTTTATGAATGTGTTGCGTAGAATTGGCGCCTCTTCTGCACTTGGGTTGGCCCCTATTCATACATACATTCTATTTTGTGTTGGTTTCCTCTTTGAACATCCTTGTTCTAGTTGTTCTTCCTTGAGTCTTTGAATGTCTTGTGGTCCCTCTGAAGCCTCCATTTGGTTTAGTTTTTATTTTGAGTGCCTTCGATAAGGACTTCTTTAGATATGTTTTGATCATTAGTAGCTTGAATAAATTTGTTTTTTTTTCATCGTTCTAAAAATTTTATTTGAATCTGTGATTGGACTTGCATCTTAGTTTTCGTTGCATTTGAGAATTAAGTGGGGTTGAAGATAAAAATATTTGCGTTGGCATATAGGGTTTTGTGTGTGCATCAATATTGGAACAATTGCATTGAAAAGGGAATTTCCTTTTGCATCTTGTTTGTTTCATTTTGTATGCTACGTGCTCTTTGTCTCTTCCCTTATTTAGATACATTTTCATTGAAAGATAAATGTTTCATTTCATCATGCTAGCTTGAATTTTAGGGAATTTTGGTGACACTCAAAAACTAAAACTTAATCAACGATAAGTGTTAATTTTTTCCGAATCAACCTAAGGAGTATTTGTAACATTAACAAAAACATTTAGAGTTCTAGGCTACAGACGTGTTACGACATCATTAAACTTTGGAGATTTAGTTATTTTCCAGTGTTGTATCTCGGGGGTGATATCCCATTCCATGTACATAAGTGCATAGGATCATATTACTCCATGTACCTTTGGGTATATTGGAGAGTGCTCCACACATGAAAAGTATATGGGATTTTTCTCATCGAACGGTTACAAATTATACAGAACTAATAAAAAATATATTCCTCCGTATCTTTGAGTATATTTTTGGATTCCCCTATAGGCTTATATCCTCACCATAGGTAACTGCGTCAGCCGCCTTGTATGCCGTGATACATCGAACACAAGATTCTAGGAGATTTTCTGCACATACATTAATTCCTTGGTTCGCCAAGTTGTATATTGCAGTTCATGGTTTCTTGCTAAACCTTTATGCCTAGTTTTACCCACTTTTTATTTCTTTTGTGTTAATTTTTAAAATCTACAACCCAACATGGAAGAATAAACAACCCCTCTCCATCATTCATGTAGAATGCAAAATATGCATCCTATTCCACCAAAGGATACTCCTAGCCATTGTCAGAAGTATAATAAGATGCAAACTACCCAATCAGGAACTTCAGAAAATAATTTTGGTCCTCCTCCTAACATTGATCTACCAAAATCATCCTTCCCTTTTAGTTTTGAGCCTGACATTACATCTACACTTAATGGTGAAACTGAAATAATCTAAATAGAAGTACTTGAACCTTTGTTTCCTAAGGTCATTGATCTTGACTTCATTGAGTATGATACAATAATACCTAAGTTTATTCAACTTGAGGAGCCTCAATCATCCTCATGTGTTACTTCCTCTTCTCTTCCTTTTTCTTAGACACAACTGTAAACCATATATCGTGGACCTAACAGTGAAACTCTTGTATATGATCTTGTGTGTATTGAAGAGATCCCAGAGGAAGAACCTCGTCTCTCCTCTATTTTTCATTTGAGAGGGTTACACATTTATCAATATCTTTCATTTCCTTCTCTTCAGGGTCCATTTGAAGCTCCTTTGACCAATTCTATTCCTTTTTAGTTCATCTGTGGGTTTCTCGTGGAAATCATCTTTGGGATCATTACCCATGACTGAATCTACCATGGTTTCCCAACGTATTTCCACCATGGATGATACATCCAATTTTTCTACCAAATCCATGTTTGTGACATCACCAGAGAATCATCTCTATGGTGGCTCGTCCATCCTGCCTGGTTACCAGTCATTACCTAGTACCTTCTCTAGTGAGGTATCCAATCTTTGAAATTATCCCATGATATTTGTTTCTAGAATTCCATGTAGAACTTCTCTAATGAGCACCATACAGTCTGCTCCTTCTTCTCCACCTACAGCTGATGGTCCTTACATTAGTGAACACCATCAACAACCCAATTCTCCTTATGTTGGGTTACCTCCATCTGGTGGGTAGTTTCCTCCATAATCCCCTCCTCCTTTCGCAGGTGGGAAATCTGTCATTGGTAAGCCTAAAATTAGTGCTCAACATTCATTAAATCATTCTTATCTTGGTATAGCTACTAATGTTTGGAAATATACTTTTCATTTCCATCCTAGTTTAGTTGTGGGTACATCTATACATTCCCAACCTATACCATCTGCATCCCAAATTCCTACTCACCAATTTGTGCCTTTAGGAGTTCAAATTAACGTAAGACAACTTGTACAAGTTTCTCAATATATTCTGATGGTGTCTAGTACCTCCCATATCCCACTTACTTAGATTTTTCAAGGTAACTTACAGTCGCAATAGATTGGAAAAGGTATACCTCAAACTCCGGTAGGACAAACTGCGCATGGTTTTGCACAACCCCCACTGACCTCACCTTATGTGGGTATGATGCATAATCAAAATGGGGAATAGTTTCAACCTTTTCAATATATTCCTAAAACACCTTATTTAGGTCATAAATTCCAAAACCATCCACTCCAGCATTTACAAGGTTTTCTTGGAGCTCGACAACACGGATACGCATATACTGGTTATCAAACCCCTCCTTATTTTTGTACCCAGGTTCCTCATTATCAGAATACTCCTTCTTATGGAATGCAAATAATTTTTTCTGAAGTTATCCATATTATCTAGGTTATTCTCCTCCATATTTTAATAAGCAGTTGTCATTTGTCGCTACTCTTGAACTTCCATATTTGACTTGACTCACCAATGATCCCATCACTCATTCTCCTTGGTGGACGATAATTCCTACTAAATTTCCCTTTAACATTCCCAAATTCAATGGGAACCATGGAGAAGACCCATATACACATGTAATGACATATCATTTTTTGTGTTATTCCAACTCTCTCAATGATAATTCGATTTGATTACATATTTTCCAACGCACGCTTACATGTAAAACAACTAAATGGTATATTAAATTACCTAGAGCTTTGTTTCATGATTTAAACTCCTTAGCTACCACCTTCCTTTCACATTTCTAGTTAACCATTAGATATGAAATTGGAATAAAAATTCTGACCAACTTTAAACAATCATATTCCACTCACATCTCACATCACATTCATAAGTGGCGGCATCGTCTCTGGTTGGTTAAAACATATGTTCCTGATAAATTGTTAGTAGAATGGTTTACTAAATATATGTTAGCTCCTATAATAAAATATGTAGCTAAATGTTTATTCTTGACTGAAGAGTAAGTGATTTCTCATTCACAATATTTGGATCTCATTTATACCCGATTGGGCACGCTTTAGGACAAAATACCAAACACTCGGAGACCTTTGAACATTGTTCCTCAACTCCCTAGAAAATAATCTCATGTTTTTGATGGTGTGATAGGTTCTTCCAGTTTGAACTCGGTGAGTAAACCATCTGGTACTTCTCTCACCACATCTGCTCAAAACCCTCCATCAAATACACCTACGACTTATACTTCCAATATCAATGTCATTCATTCTGATAAAGGAAAATATCAATAACTATCAAGAATTAAGAAGAAATGTAAAGGAGAAAAGAAGAATTATTCTTCACTGCAGGGTAAACAAACAAGTAAATTCTCTTATGAGAAACAAAAGGCTCGTTATCCATGCTTGATCTGCAACTAGGAGAACTTTACTTGTGACTGTCATCATCGTGAAAAAGTGAACCGGTTCTTGAAATATTCCACTTCCCCTGCTTTGATGACTAACCCGTTTCCTAATCAGGAGACTCACATGCTTTCCGAGGACCCTACTTCCTCTAAGAAAGTTTTAATTATTTCATCCACTAAGCCTAAATATGATATTATGGTGGCTACTTGGAACAAAGACTATGGTAATATGAATCCTTCAAATGGTTAGGCTATTGATCAACCTGCCAGTTTGACACCATCCTCATTGGATCCCACTCCACCTTCGATTCCTACAGCATTAACTATTAAGCATCCGAAGGGAATTTTTCATAAGTCTACTTTTAACCCTCATGCAAGAGCTACCCAAAATTATAACGTAGTTGAAAACTTGCCTCAGTCTCCATAAGCTATGTCAACTCTCGAGGTGTTACAAAATTATCCTGGCCAGAAGAATTCTTTGATTTCTGCTATCAAATGTGTTGGTACTTCAGATTCCAAACTAGTAATTTTCAATCATGAGAATTATTCCCCTAAAATCCCATCTCAATTGGCCTTTATGATCTAGGTTGTCGTCCGTAGTAAAAAAATTCATCACTCTATTGTGGAAGGAGCCTCCACCTATATCATGTATTTTTCATGTTGGAAGGTGATTGGTTATCCTCAACTGAGTCAGTCATCCACCACATTGAAAGCTTTTGTTGGATGAACACATAAACCATGTTGTATTTTTAACTCCTTAGAAGTGGAATTAGGGGAAAACATTATATTCATATATGTTGAAGTAATTGACAGACCTCTTGATTATAACCTTATATTGGGTCACACATGGTTTTATGCTATGGTCGTTATCATTTCGACTTATTTCTGTATGATTTCCTTCCCTCACAAGTTCGTTATTCTACCCATTGACCAAATCACCTTCTTGTCCTTCGATTCTCATGTTATAGGAAGTGTCCCTCTTGTAGAGGAAACTCTACACTCTTATCAGCATGTCGAGATTGGCCTGCTCAAGGATTCCTTGCTTACGGGAATCTTTCCCCTCCATCCTCCTTCGTTTCCTAACAAATCACCTTCAAATTATTATATCAACATGATATTGTCTTCTATTGTCTTATTGGATCCATGGATAGTACCAGAAGAAACTGACATCAACAGTTTTGGCGATTGAATGTCACTTAGCCCCATTGAGCTTAATTAAGAGACCATCTATTGAGCTTGTGCGGTTTTTTCCAACGCCTTTTAGTTGATTAATTGGGTCGATCAATCAATATATTATGGCATGACTTATGATCTATTCTCTTTCATATTCCATATAGATGAGAGCATCATGGAGATCATGATGCCAAAAGGTGCGTCATGGCACGATCATCACCATCATTCCTCCTTTCAATATTCCATAGAGGATAATCTCGATGATGTGTATCCACTCAATATCGTTGAATATTTTACGAGTTAAGTCTCCATTCAAAAATTCGATTCTAAAAAGAACCTCTCGAATATCAAATAGAAGATACCTATTGACATATTTATTAAACTAGGTATTGTCAAAAATCTACACATTAGTGTGTCTTGTTCTCCTGATGATATTAAGACCTATAAAGCCTTGTTTCAAAAATTTTGAGATGTCTTTTCTTAGACCTGTGAATAAATTCCAGGTATTGACCCAAATATATTATTGGATGAGAGTAAATCATATCCTGATGCTAAATTATTTTGGTAGTGCCTTCGTCCAGTCTATTCCAAGAAGGCTGCCACAATCAAAACTAAGGTTGAAAAAATTCTCCATGCTAGTTTCATCTATCTAGTCCCTTTAAATTATTGGGTGTCAAATGTCGTCCCTATCATGAAGAAGTAGGGGAAAATCTGAGTATGCATCTATTATTGATTAGATTTGTGATCGTTTTTCCTGCTACGAAATATATTCATTTATGGATAGCTTCTTCGGCTATGATAAAATCAATATTCTCCCAGCAAATCATCCTAAAACTACGTTTACTTGTCCCAAATTCTGCTAACCAAAAACTTCCTTTAGGTTTAAAGAACACTGGGGCTATGTTTCAGAGAGCTATGGATCATGATTTCCATGATATTAAACTAATCATACAATATTATTTGGATGATATCCCTACTCATTATAAACATTGGGTTGACCACCCGATGGATCTTAGTTTATTTTCCTGTGGTGTATACACTATAATACTCGACTTAATATGTAAAAATATGGTTTTTTCATTAATTCCAGATGACTTATTGGTTTTTTCATTTCAAAACATGGAATTTGTATTCATCCTTTGAAATTCTAGGTAATCATCAATTTTTCTGGACCTTCTTCTCTTGTTCAACTTCCACATTTCCAAGGGAAAGCTAAGTTTATATGGAGGTTTTTCCCTAATTATGTTGAATTTACCAAAGGATTCACTCACCCTCATAAGAAAGTGATTCCCTTCCATTGGGATACTGCTACTCCAAAAGCATTTTATGCCATGAAAGATGTGTTGGTTCATGCATCTCTCTTATATCCCCTAGATTATCAGTGCAACTGTTTCCTGTATCTTGTTGCTTCCATTACTAATATATCAATGGTATTGGTCCAAGAAGATGATATAGGGAACAAATATCCCATATATTGCTTGAGCTGGAATATCAAGGATATGGAAATCAAGTACATTCACCTGGAAAAATTAGCTTTAGCAACCATTCAAGTCATCCAAAGGTTTCTTCATTATATATTACTCCTGGAAACTAAGGTCATCTCTAATTAAAACCCTATGACATAAATCTTATAACGTCAATCAATAGGGGGAAGTACTCTAAATGGATTGTCATCTTGCAAGAGTTTCATTGGGAATGCTTCAAATCCAAATCAAATAAATCCTTAGTTTTTTTTGAGCTAATATGTGACCTTCCCTCTCCTAATTTTGAATCGACACCTAAGGATTATATCTCAGATGAGTCGTTGTTTCTGATATCATCATATGATCCATGGTATGGGGATATCCTTATATATCTTGAGACCCAGACTTTGCAATCTGATACCTCTCACTCTGAGAAGCGACATATTTGATACCAAGCTAAGAACTACATCATCGTCGATGACACTCTTTATCATTGTGGTATCGAAATGGTTTTATGAAGGTGCCTCACACATGAGGAGGCCAAGAAAGTACTTAATGACTTCCACTCAAGGGCATGTGGAATTTGTCTATCTAAATATGTCGATGCACAAAAAATATTAGGTGATGGTTACTTTTGACCTACCAAATTTCACAATTGTATCCTCTTCATCCAAAAGTGTCACACATGTCAGATTTATGATCGTAAGACCTATACTGCACCAACTGCATTGCATCTCGTTATCATTATAGGTCCCTTTTTGAAATGGGTTATTTATTTCATGACATGTAACCCTCACTCAGTTTGGGGGCATGGCTATATCATTGTAGTGGTAGATTATTTACCAAATGGGTAGAGGCAATGCCTACATTTAATAACAATAGCGAAACAACTACCTATTTTTTATTCAATCATGTCATCGCATGGTGTGGTGTTTCACAAGCCACAGTCACAGATCATGGGAAGCACTTTCGAAATCACATGATGGCTGAATTTACTGCCAAGGTGGTAATTTCTCATAAAGTTTCCACTCCCTACTACCCTCAGGCTAATGGGAAGATTGAGGTTATTACCAAAGTTCTTAAAACAATTCTTTAATGCATGACAGGGGCCCATAAATTAGACTACCAGTTGCTTCTTTATGTTGCCTTATGGACATACCAAGCCTCTCTTAGGACTACTATTGGATTCACTCCTTTCTAATTGGTTTATGGTCTAGAAGAAATCCTCCCAATCGATTGTGATATTTGATCACTGAAACTAGCTATAATACTCCTTCCTCCCACTTCCCTATAAGAGGAATGCCTCTTACATATGACCTAATTAGATGAAACTTGACGAGATTATGTTAAGGCTAATGAAGCCTATAAGAAAAGTGTCAAGGTGTAGTATGAAAAAAGTGTCGAGCCTCGTGTATTTTGGGAAGGAGACCTTGTCCTTCTATATGACCAAGTGTCTGAAAAATTAGAAGCATGAAAGTTCCAACTGATGTGATTAGGCCCGTATATTGTCAAGTGTGTTCTTCCTAAAGGAGCCTATGAGTTAGTCTGTTTTTATGGAGTCCCATTATTTCAGGTAATGTGAGCTGTGATATATCCCCTTTTCCCATCATGTTAAGGATATCCAACCATTCATCCCTAATTGTTTTCAACAAAAGAGCTTTTAAGGTGTCTTGATCTAGGTTTTCCATTTTTGCTCTTTTGATGTTGTAATGAAATCTCTCCAACAAATCTTCCAAGTTTTCATATTCTTTTTGTAACATCTTAAACACTTCTTCCTTATGATTGAATGGCCATACAATAATCCAGATACCTCTCTAGAAATGCTTGTTTCATGTCTTCCCATGTCCTAATAGAACTATTGATCAAACTCATAAACCACTTCAATGCTGCTCCTTTCAAGGTTGAAGGGAATAATTTCAGTTTTTGAGCATCTTGTAAGTAGTCATAAGTCCTACACAGAACTTCGAATTCAAATAGGAAGATTTCAGGATCTTCAGTTTTAAGTCCATAGAAGTTTGGAAGGACAGAGGGTGAAATGTTTTTCATGGTTGTATTGGTTTCTTCATCAATTATAGGGAACCCAAAAGAGCTTCCTATTTCTCTTCTACATCTTCCTCCATCTGCACCTCTACCTTCTTCTCCTCTACCTCTACCTCTACCTCCAAATAATGTGTGTTCTCCATTAAAGAATCCTCCTCCCCCTTCTTCTGCATGATTGACTCTCCTATGGAAGTGGAAAGGTTTGTGTCCCTAACAGGAGTCTTTATATCTTCTTCTAAGGAAGGTTCATTGGATGAAGTGGAAGGTTTCTCTAATGGAATAGGTGACCTTAGATCTTCTAGAAGTCCAAGATCACTAAAGGAAGGAATGTGGGTCCGAGTTGAAGGTGTACTAGCTCTTGGTCTAGGTGAAACAAGTGGTGTTCTAGGAATCAAATTTCTGCTTCTGATGCTTATAAATCTACCCCTTGAATATCTCTCTCTACGCATATAATTGTTTTTGGGGGTTAAGAAACAAAGGTTACCTAGTTTTCACTTCCCCGGCAACGACGCCAAAATGTTTGTGCTCAACCTAGTCTCCTAAATTGAGTTCATTTAATTGTCAACCAGGGTTGGTAAACTGCTGAAGTGAAGTTCACTGTATGTGCCTAGGTGTTTTTCTCTTAATGCATTGTGTTTAGTGTTTTATGATGTTTTTGGTCTTTTATGATGATTTATGATGTTTTTGGTCTTTTGATGGTTTTTATGTTCACAAGGAAAAAGACTAGAAAACTAGTGGAAAGAAGCTACTGATTAAAAATAGAGTGAAGCCTAATTGGTTGATGACAAATGACAAATGAAAATGCAAATACTGAAACAGAATCAAACCTAAACTATGACTAAGCAGAATACAAAGCTTGATAATGACTTTAAGGAAATGAATCAAAACATAAACTTAACTTGTCCACTTCTTTCATCAAAGGTATTTTGGGAGAGCTTGAGAAATGGTCAGCTAAGTATACAAATTCTCCTAACTAAACAATTAAACAACCAGCTTATAATGATGCAACATTTTATCCATGATTAAAGATTTGTTGAAACATATTTGGAGGAAAACATTGGTACCATCATAAGATTTCTACTCTAAGACTAGTTCCTAACTCTATTCTGCAACTTAGTTTAACATCACTAAACCTTACTCAAGAGTTATAGATTTCTTTTTAAAGTAGTCTTTTGAGGAAAGGCTTTGTTTATGAAGTGGTAAAGAAGTTGCAAAAGTACTTCAAGCCTTGAAATGGTATTGTCTTCTATTCATATGGTTATGAATCAATTATAGATTTGGAACAAGAAGAGGTTTTGTAAATAATGAAGGTCGTTTTGTTAAGTTTAACAACTGATGTAATCTAATATGCATTGGATGACAACTAATTGTGGAATGTAAATACAATGAGCTAAGCTAAAACTGAACTAAAATGTCACTAGTCTACAACAGTGCTGAACTAACAAGCCATTATCAAACTTAAAACAAAATAACAGAGCATGAATTGAATGCAATTTGACTCCGGAGTACCCTAACTAAGTTATCATGCATTAATCTATGGGATTCTACAGCCTGTTTTGTCCATCATGAATGGTGTTTTGGAAGATCTTCTTAGAACAATCCTGGCTGTACAATTCAGTGCAAATGCAAACATAAAGACTGAAAGAAATTTAAAAACTAAGACATCACAGCTATCTCCTACCCATCATTATGATATTTTGGAAGAGCGTTTTAAGAGCAAGATCAGCTATGTTACTTAGTGTAAAAAAACAACTGAAACATTCAGTATCACAGTCATGCCTTAGACATCATAATGATTTTTTGGAAGAGTTTGCTTAGTATAAGTTCAACTGTGATAGTGAACAAAAGAAATTACAATTAAATCCTACAACACTATAGCCATTTCCCATTCATTATCATGATATTTTGGAAGAGTTTCTTCTTTTGGAAGAGTTCTTAGAACAAGTATAACTATAGTGGCTAATAAAATTAACTATGAACTCAAACTTCAAAAAAACCTAAAAAAAACTAAGATACTTATCTAAATTACGAAAGTAAAGCCGTGCAGGAGGCAGGGGCCCTCTACCACCAAATGGAATCTAACTCCAAATCAACTCAACGCGTTCAAAGCAATGCTATCTTCTTCATTAAAGGAAAAATAACTTGCAACAAAGTAGTCTCGGTCTTCAGAAATATAACATGAAATCTAAGCAAAATCTAGCCTATCTCTCGGTTTCCCAAGTGTTTTTATAACAAATTTACATAACAGAACTTGCAACAATATAGGGATCCTTGTCTTTCCTTATCAAAATTACATTAGGACTCTGAGGATGGCAACATAAAGAGAAAAAGGACATCTGGACTAAGACAGTCCTATTAGAAGTCTGCCTCCTTAAATGAGTTCCCACGTACCAAAACCACGTCCAGAATTCGGTTCTTCCTTCATGGTGAGCAACGAACGATGTGGACATGACGTGGAATATACCCATGTGTGGTTTTTCTTGAGAGGACACTTGGAACATGCCTGAACATGAAGACAGCTGCAGAATTTCCGGTTAGCTACGGAATGTCTGCATTCTGTAGCCAGTTTGCATTATAATGACAAAATCACAAAACTTAGCAAGTTAGCCATGTTTAATAATTCTAAAAGTAATTTTAACTAATTTCATTGATCAATTGGGCCTGGGATATCAATGGACAAAGGAAAATGAGGTGAAGTAAGATGAAAGAAAGCACAATCTTGGGGCTCAACATACCCCCACTGCTGTCTTCTTGCATGTCCTTATGCAATTTATTCCATAAACTCAGAGACTTCTGCAAGAACATCTAATCCTCTCCTTCTTCTTTGCCTGGAAGCTAAAGTTCTTCTGGGTTTTCTGATGACAACTTTGAACCTTAAGTTGATAAGTGCCCTGATTAGCTTCTTGTTCCTCTTTTTCAACTATTCATTAGCCTTTTCCACTTTGTCCATTTGTAGAGATAAGGTTGAGTTCATACTGGTTTTTAGTTTGACTTGTTCCTTCAGAATATGGTTCTCATTTTTGATGTGTCTATTAAGTATTTCTAGCTCATACCTATCCCTTCTTAACACATCTATTTCAGACAGTGGAGGACTAGGGGTTCTATCTCTACTCTCTGAAGCTTTCCTTTCCAATGTTTCAACATAGTCATAAACTTCTTGCTGAGCAGGGTCAATTTCAGGGGTTTCTTCATTAAAATCCTCTTCAACATCTTCTTCAATAGATGTTTCATCATCTTCTATATTTATCACCCCTGTTTGTTTGATCTGAGTTTTCCTTAGTTTCCCCCTGAGTCTATGCTTCTTCTTGGCTGGGATGATCCCTCTCCTTTTTCTGTGGCAGATTTTCTGATTACCCTCTCTTTCTTAAGTTGTCTCTTAATTTGAGTCAACTTCTCTGAGATTATTTCTTCACTACTTTCCTGTACTGTTTTGTCAATTTCAATTTTAGAGGCTCTCCATTTTCTGCTTCACCTTGTAGGCTGTTGTTCAAGTGAGGGCTCTTTTGGTTCCTCAAAATGATTTCCTATCAAGAAATTATCCCAAGTATCTTTTGTTTTGGCTAAATGGTGTTCAATTAAAATCTTAACCAAGCCATGATGGTATAGAGTTGTCTCTAAGAATTGGACCCTCCTTTGAACACAAGAAGCCATCTTTTTTAAACTTTGAAGCAAGAAATAGGGTAAATTTAACTCTTCCTCCAGAAAATGCATTATCAATCTAATATGGTAAACATAAAATGTGCCATATCTACCTTCACATGTGATAAATTTTTGCAGAATAAGCAATATATTTCTCCATTTATTTTTCAATGCAGAACTTGGAATTCCCTTTTTAAACACAGTGACATCCATACCTGGTGATTTTAGAATTTGCTTCCATGATTCATTATGGAATTCTCTGTTTTTAAACCATCTCTCTCCATTTCTAAGCAATCCTGTTGCTTCTGCAATGAAAACCTCAGTGACAGTGAATTTAACATCTCCCACTTCAACCTCAGCTCCTTTAAATGACCTTGCAAATGTTTTAGTGACTTCTTTGTGGAAGCCATTAAATTTCTCAAGAAATTGTAGCCATCCTACCTGTTGCAACATTTCTCTACTTTGAGGGTATCCTTCCAGGTATTTTGTGCCCACTGGTTCAGTTCTTACAATAAGGCCCATAATTCTTTCTTCAATCTTCAGATTAATACTCTTTCTGCCCACGGAAACAATAAATTCAACCTTCAAACTGATATACCTCTGGTTCACGGTGACAATGGCTTCAAACTTCGAACTGATATACCTCTGGTTGACAGTGACAATGGCTTCAAATTCCACACTGATATACCTCTGTTTCTCGGTGACAATGCTTCAATCTCTGCTCACGGTGATAATGCTTCAATCTCTACTCACGATGATAGTAATTTGATATTTCAAATTTATATACCTCTGCTCATGGTGATAGGGATATCTCTGTTTTGCGGAATGAAATGATGAAGGGCTGGCTACGGAATGGAATGATGGAGGTAGTTACGGAATGAGTTAATGAAGTGAGGTGAAGAAAAAAAATTAATGATTGAAAAGACTGTGGAGATTTTTACAACGGAAAAAAAAATCATCATTAAATGATTTGGCTGGGTGACGTGAGGAAATCAAACACTTCAGCCTTTTTAACCGCTTAAATGATGGTCGGGTATAGAATTTGAAATGAGAAATTTTTATCCAAAGTTTGTGGAGGGTATATTTGACATGATCAATAAAAATAATAAAAACAACTTTTTCGAATGATTCATAACTAAACTATACTAAAGTTTATGATATGCCATTATAATCAAAATTTGTTACCTTTTCTTTTCATTTGCTTTTTGTGGTCTTTGTCTACTTTGTTCTCCTTTGGAAGAGTCTTCATAATCCTTCTTGATTCTTGTTATTCATGGATATACTTGATCATCTTGTTGCAATTCAAATGTCTGCTGATTAGTGCCTTCAGGATTTGTAGCTGCAGAATGACTGTCTGGTTGCGGAAAGTCTGATCAGCTGCAGAATGTCTGTTTAGCTGCAGAATGTACCTGTAGAGCATTTTAATCATGGAATGGAGTGATTTGGAATATAAGTGAAATGTTATATGGCATGAATGAAGATGGATGATGAGACATGATATGTATGAAGTGGATGATGAAATGGAATGGATTCAATTTATGAAATGGAGTGGAAGAATATAGGAAATGTCCTGCAATCCATGACATGTGTTATTCATTTGCAAAAAAACATTAAACTTTAAATTTTGACATGGAAATGAGGTGGATGGAGTATGGAATGTGATGAATGAAATATGGAATGAAGTAAAGTATGAATGAATGAATGAAATGGAGTATAGATGGATAAGTGAATGGAATGAAATGAGTTGGATCATAAGTGCAATGGATCTGAACTCATGATTTTGTAATAGCTGCTTGCAAAAACAAAATGGAAAAGTTAGAGTGTCAGAAAGACTCTGATTTTCACCCTATATTTTCTGTATAAACATGCCAATCAATGATTGGTTTTCATGTTTATACTTTTTTTTTTTTTCAAAAGAAATGCTTCAGAAAATTCAATCAAGTTGATGAAGAAGAAAGATTCTTCTTCATTAACTTCACATCACTGTTTTCTTGGAACTTCTTGAAAAATTCTTCTCTTGAGAGTGGTTTTTAATACAGTTTCAATCTATGACCATTCACAATAAAAGTGACCTCTTCTTCATCTATTGTCCTGATTTTTACTGCTCCATTGTCAAAAATTTCAACAATTTCATATGGCCCAAGCCAATGTGTTTGAAATTTACCTTGAAAATCCTTGAATTTTGAATCAAACAAGAGAGCCCAGTCACCTTCTTTGAATTTCTTCTCTTTGATGTACTTATCATGCCATCTAGTCCTTTTCTGTTGAACTAGACTTATTTTCTGAACTGCATCTTGTCTGATTTCATCCAATTCATTAATCTGCTCCAATCTATGCTTTTGTGCCTTCGTTAAATCAAGTCCTAGCTGAACTGCCATTTTGAAAGTTTGAATCTGGAACTCTACGGGAAACAAAACTTGCTTTCCATAAACAAGTTCATAAGGAGTATGGCCTGTTGTGTTTCTCCATGTAGTTCTATAGGCCCACAAGGCTTCAGAAAGCCTATCTACCCAATCTCTTCTATGTAAATGAACAGTCTTTGTTAGGATTCCTTCAATGACCTTATTAGTAGATTCCACTTGACCATTTTCTTGTGGATGATAAGGAGTAGATTTTCTATGCCTAATTTTGTACCTCTCCATCATTTGCTCCACTAGCCTTGATGTAAATTGAGCTCCTTCATCTATAACAATTTCCCTTGGGACATGTTACACTAAAATCTGTCATCCTGACATTTTACTATGAGTATGAGCTCATTATTACTCATACTTCCTCCTTTTGCAAGTCTAACATATCTGCTCCTTATGTCAAGCTTTCAAAATCAGAGAAAAGTTCCTAAAATCCCCTAAACATTGGTATCGCACTTTCTTTATACATTTCCTACGGTCCCGCACCTAAAGTTCAGCCCTCCTGCGGAACCATACCGGACGTTCTTTGTGTTATGGGTGCGGACCTATGTAAAACTCAAAAAGGTGAGAAAGTAAAGATAAAAAGTGGATTTCAGATAAATTCTAGAAGATTCTAGATGGGAATTTTCGGGAATTGATACGCTTTGAGAAGGTTCATGCATCCCTCACTTGATGGAGCTAACCCCTTGATGTAAGGAGCTAATCCCTTTGAAGGAGGATTCTATCCCTTCATATTTGGAACAAGAAACCTCCTCTTTTCCACTATAAAAAAAGGCCTTGGATAGCCTCAAAGGGAGTTCAAGCTTAAGATATTTGAAGTTAAATGCCGTTGAGATTCAGGCTCAATTAACTAAGACTTTCTGTGAGGTTAAATCACTCATCTCTATCTGTCTTGGTTCAAAGAGTGCAATGCTTGTCAAATTAGAAGAGATTCCTGCTTCGGACCCCGGGAGGACCTGCACAACATCAAGGCACAGGTTGTAAAGGTTTTATTTATTTGAAGTTAATACAAATATACTCATTTCTCTCATTAAACTGTCGATTCATGGTTTATTTCATAAATTCCTTGATCATTATGATGAGTATGGTTTATAATAATGTCTATACAGGTGCTGTGTAATCTTTTTGCTTGTTTGTGACTGTAGATTCACGAGGAACGTTCTTTCAGTGCACGGGAAGGACTTCAATGAGATCAAGCAAGCATTGGACATAAGGTAGGCCTTACACCTATATAGTGTTTTTATGAATCTTATATGCTTAGAGAGAGATTAGTATAATTGGCTGTTTGTTGCTAGTTACTTTTAGTACTAGAGAAATCGGTCTTATCCGCAAGATGGATTAATCTACACAAAAAAATGGCGACTCCACTGGGGAAAGAACTTGTTGTTTTTGGTTCTCTTTTATTTTTGATTTGAGGAAACATTTTTTCCTGGTTTTTGATGGATACATATCTGTCTGGGTAATTTAGATTTTCCCTGTTTTTGAAAATTTAGAAATATTTTAAGTTTTTCTATAATTTTTCCTAGGACCGCACTCTAACTTACTTTGACAGTGCGGGTAGGTTCGCACTTTCTGTAAAGAATACAGTGCGAGACCGCACCTATCAATACTGGTTGCCTGCGGACCCTGTAAAAATTTTAGAAAATCTTTAGATTTCTTTTTCTAGTTTATTTTTAGATCTTTGGTTTCTGCCCAGACTGATTATTGTTTCTGTCAAGAATTTTTTGTGAATGAACTCCAACAGTGTTGATGTTTTGATGATTTTCTAGAAGATTTTGCAGTTTGGATTTTTTTTCCACTTGGTCTTTGTAGCGATTCAAACTTTTGACAATTTGCAGTATCTCAGATTACATTGATCTCTTTTTGTCTTTTGAATCTGACCTGATTGTGAAAACATCCTATATAGAAAAATTGAGCCTTTTTGTTTCTTTGCAAATCTTCGAAAAAACTTGGTTGAAAGTTTTGAATTTCATTTTTATAAAAACATTTTTTGAGTGTTTTTGATCTGTTTGTTATTCTGAACGAATAGATTCTTAGTTTTCTAAACAACTAAGGAAAACATTCATAAAAAAAATCTTAAAAGCTTTTACTCAATTTAGATTTTAGATCTCAAGATTAGATTTTGTAGTTTTGAGTAGTTTTTAATTTTTATAGCTTTCTTTCGAAGGAAAATTGTTTTTGTAGCTTCAAGTTTGGAAAGAAAAAGGATTTTGTTATAAGCTTTGATCATTTATCTCATTATTGAAAAGACAAAATATTTTCTTTCAATCATTCTTCATGTTTAAAGAAGGAATTGTTTATTAAAAGAATTACATTCTCCAACTCTTTCTTAAATAGAAGTTCATTGAAAGAAAAAGAATTGATTATCATCATAGGTGCATTTTAGTGTTTTTTGGAAGTCGAGTCTTCACATCATCCAAAGTTTCATTTCCGCACCCATTGACTTAAGAAACAACTCCTAAAAGTAACGCTTAAATAAAATTCATCTAGTAATATGTTTATTTCTAGGGCTCTTATCACCAACATAGCTTAGGCTAGTATCTTGGAGTAGGGAGTAATTAACTCTCCAAGATAGCTAAAACAAACAAATAGACGAATCTTGCGGTAGGAAGAATTCCAATTGTTGCATGTATGCTCTGGGAAGCTCCTCTTAAAGGAGTTAAGCACGAGATCATATCTAAACTAGTGGGGTAATCAATCCTTCCTCATTGGGAACGATAGAAGATATACACGTATTAAAAATGGTAAACCTCGGATAGACCATTGTTGAGGAGCCTGGGGTCACTTGTCGGTAAACCTTGGATTATTTCAAGGAGCATTCAAGGGGATTGAGCTTTGTTACTCTGCCCTTGCGTGTGTGTTGGATCATAGACTGTTCCCCCAGGTATATTTGTTTCAGTTGGTAACCTTAAAGGCCATAATCTTTAGGATTATTTCCTAAGGTGACGGTGGAGGGAAGATCCCACTGTACCTGGAACAGACGTCGGCTAGACTCACTTGGACTCTCCGGATGGTTATCTTCACTCGAGATGGTATAGTGGAGAAACTTGCACCGGTCTGTTTCATTAAGCAGGTTGTCGGGGTAACTATTCCAACCGCCCTTTTCGTGTTAAAATTCTACTAAGTTGAATTTCATCACCAATTAGTGTTTTTAGTACGGAAAGTTACCTGTTTGTGTGTGGTTTGAACACTTAGATTTTTAAGCAAATGATTCAATTGTTTGTTTCTTAGAGACTTTAGGTGTTTTCATTGAAATTTTTCTTTGTTTGCGTGTGATTAGATAATTTTTAATCGTGGTGTAATTTCCGAGACAATCCCAGAGAATACAAGGAAAACCCCCTGAATATTCACCAAGTCAACTTGAAGGGCTTCGTGCTCTGGTAGCATCCAGTAGTAGTAGAATTAGATCAACAGAAATTGGAAGTTCAGCTATAGTTATACATCTTGATCATCAAATACCTACCACAGAATACATTCAAGAACCGATTTCAGTTTCTGAAGTTACTGAAAGTATTTCTCCTTCTGGTGAATTATTTGACGAACCTGAAATCTCTGAACCTGAAACTGAATCTTCTGTGTTAGAAACATCCTCAGGATTTATCACACCAACTTCTAGCGATCCAGGTTCGCCTAGGGTAAGAAATATCATTACAGACAATCTTCCCTCTGGACTTATTTCTATTGAAGAACTTACGAATCCAGACGAAGACATATCTCTTCCCGACTCCCCTCAATCGTTAAATCTTAGGGAGCGTGAATCTATTTTCTACAGCCCCATTCGAACTAATCCTTGGTATCTCTCTTTAACGAAATTTTTAGAGAATCCGGGTCTTGCTTTTTATCCACCTCGAATTCCATTTCATCCTACACCCAGAGGTTATTATCCGTCATCTTTTATGGCTGGAGAGTCATCCATGTTTTCTCAAACGCCGGAATCATTTTTACATGGTGGTCCTTCTGTTCCTTTGGGATATCAGTCTTTGTCTGGTACTTTCTCGGGAGAAACTCCTCAACCCATCGAAAATGTGTTATCATCTGGTCTTGATGGACTTAAAATTGAAACGTCGAATGCAGAGCAAGTTTTTATGATGGCTGGTAATATTCCCAATCCTCAAACTCAAGGCAGTCAGTTTCCTTCTGGGGGGCAACCTCAGGGAACTCAGTTACCCCCTGGGGGGCAGCCTCAGGGTAGTCAGTTACCGCCTGGGGGCAACCTCAAGGTAGCTTTTTCCCAGGACAAACTGTGGAATCATATTATTTTGGGGGGAAACCCCAAGGACAGTACATACCTCAGGGTTATCAACCCCAAGGACAGTACATTCCTCAAGGTCAACCCCAAACTCAATATGCTCCTCAGGGTCCTTATCAACCCCAGCCTCAGTACGTGCCTCAGGGTTATCAACCTCAAGGGAAGTACCCAATTCAAGGTTACCAACAGCCTTCTGGTCAACCATCTGTTCAAGGAGCCGGAAATTTACCTCTTAATTATCAACCCTACGTTCAACCAGGTTATGGTCCTTATGTTCAACCTTCTACGAGACAATACCTCGGAATGATGGTGTTGGATCCGTCTCAATATCAACAGCCTTTGCAGCCTAATGTGTAGTTGCCTTATCAACCTGGCCAACCTTTGGTTTCTGGTTCAACCCAGCAACCTGTTCAGCCAGCTATTCAAACTCCTGCACCTAGTTCAGTTTAGCAGACTGGGCCTAGTACACCTCAGACTCTGCCTCAAACCGCTGCAACTGCTGCAACACCTGTTTCTGGAGTATCTGTAGTTCCGAGTTCGGCCACCCCTGTATCCATGCAAATCCCTCAAGTCTCTGTACCTCAGTCAGGACCTTCCATTCAGACTACAGTATAGATGCCTGCAGGACAAGCCGGTATGAGTACAGTTGCTACAAGTCAACCTCAATTTACATATCAACCGTACCAGGGACAGCCGCAATTCGGTCCCTATGTACAGAATCCAAGCTATCAGTATCAACCGTACCCCGGTTATACTTATCAACAACCTCAGTATGGTCCGGTTCATCCTGGTTATCCGGGATGTTACACAATACCTAATGCAAATCCGATTCCTAGTTATCCTGGGTATCTGCCTCCTGGATCTGCTTTGGCTTCTCAAGGTTTTCGTGACCCTAACCGTCAATTACCGTTTATCGCAACTTTGGACTTAGCTGATTTGACGCGCCTTAAAAATGATCCCATTTTCTATTATCAGAACTGGCCGCCAATGCCTCATAAGTTGCCCAGTGATATACCAAAATTCGAAGGTAAGTCAGGAGAGGATCCATCGTATCATGTTATGACTTATCACCTTTGGTGTGCATCTAATTCAATCGTTGATGATTCGATTCGCTTACGTCTTTTCCAAAGAACCCTCATAGGTCTTGCTTCCAAATGGTACATTGAGTTACCACGCAGCTCGTTTCATAATTTTAGTCAGTTAGCAACTACTTTCTTGACTCATTTTCAGTTGCCTGTCAGATACGACAACGTCACAGAATTATTAACTTCGCTAAAACAATCTACATCCACGTATATTTCTGATCATATTCATGAATGGCGACGTAGAAGACGTTTGGTGAAAGTTTATATTCCGGATCAAATTTTGGCAGAATGGTTTGTTAAATCATTATTACCCAAGATCACTGAAGATGTAGCTAAGGCCGGTGTTGTTACTGAAGAGCAAGTAATTGCTCAGGCTCAGTACCTTGACCTTGTTTATACGCAGTCAGGTACTCTACATGAAAAAATCCCAGACCTTCCAAAACAAGGTCAAATAGTTGCTGCTCCTTCAGGGTCTCATGCCGCTGACGGTATGATTGGTACAGTCAATTCTAAAAGCAAGAAGAAATCCTCAAAGAATTCTTCTCCAATTATAACTTTACCTGATTCCCCGAAAGGAGAATCTTCTCCCGAAGTTTCCGCCGACATTCATGTCGTTGAAACATCTACGACAAAATCAAAATCCGGTGGTAAAAAGAAGGGGAGGAACAAAAACAAAAAGAATTCGAAAGAGAAAACTGATAAAGATGAATCCAATGATGAAAAACGTAAACATCGCTATCCTTGCTTCATTTGTGAACAAGATCATTTCACGAAAGAATGTCCATATCGAGACGAGGTTACGAAATTCGTTAAAGGATCGCAACAACCTGTTGTCTTGAAGGATCCTTTTCCAGTTCAAGATAGTAAGATGATTGGTTCTTCCTCGACTACTTTAGAAGAGCCTATTATGATGATGTCTCATGTAAGGGTTGCGACGTGATCGAAAGATTACGGTTCTAAGAATCCTGCTGATGGAAAAGAAGCAGAGTCTTCCAATGCAAATACATCAACTACAACTCCTTCTGTTTCTGGTCCGCTACAGATCGAGAAAAAAAATCCAGAATTAATAATCAAACCCCCTGCTAAAGGTGTTCTTCGTAAATCAGCTTTCAATCCACATGCGAGAGCTGCTCAGAACTACAACATTGTTGAAGACTTAGATGTTTCTCCTTCAGCAATGTCGGCTTTGGAAGTGCTGCAATCATGTCCAGCACAGCGTAAATTATTATTGTTTTCCATAGGAGCTGTCGATGTTCAGGATTCTAACCTTATAATCTTCGATCTAGAAAATAGTACACCACGTCTTCCTCACCAAATGGCTTTCTAGTTTCCAGTGTTAGTAAAAAACAGACCAATCTTTTGGACTGTGATTGATGAGGGAGCTTCAACGTGTATTATGTCGATTCAATGTTGGAAATCGCTTGGATCTCCTACACTTAACCAGTCCCCGACAATTCTAAAGGCTTTTTATGGTCGAGGTTTTCAACCTTTTGGTATTTTGCAGGATTTACCCATAGGGGTCGAAGGTAAAATTGTTAATCTAGATGTGGAAGTGGTTGATGCCCCTCTAGATTACAACCTTCTTCTGGGTCGTAGTTGGTCCTATGCTATGACTGCTGTTGTTTCTTCGGTCTTTCGACTCATAAAATTTCCATATCAAGGAAAGATCATGACAATAGATCAGTTAACTTATTTCTCGTCCGACCCAGCCTCTACAGAAACAATCCAGCATGTTGGTAAAACGACTATCCCTTATAAGGATGTTGGAGTGGGTTTGATTAAAGATTCTGGTTTACTAGGAACTTTTTCCTTTCCTCCTCCTAACGTATCGCCTTCTACTGCAAATATTCACATGATTTCATCAGACACTATTATGTTTGATGATCCTTGGATCGTACCTTCCGAATCTGAGATAGAATCATTTGATGGCGTGATGCCCTTGAGTCCATTTGAAATTGCGTATCAGGCTGTACAGTCACTTTCCAACCCCTCTTCAGCCGAAATTGATCCAATGAATGGGATCCAAAAGGAATCATTTTCTATATCTAGTTCAATTACAATGACATCTCCTGAACTTGTTCATACAGATGAGCAAATTCGTGAGTTTTTGTCTGTTGATGATTTATCATGGGAAGATCTACATCACCGATCTTCATTTTTACCTTAATTAGATCATTTTGAAAATGATTTCGATTCAATTTTTACTGCTAAATATGCCAAGGAACCTCAGAATCCATTGCAAAATCTTGATTCTGAGTTAAATTTGGAAAATATATCTAGAACAGTTCCAATTGACATTTCAGTAAAACCAGGAATAATTGAAAACATTCATATAGGTGCTTGTTGTACGAATGAAGAAATTCAGACTTATAAAGCCCTATTTCAAGAATTCCGTGACGTATTTGCCTGGTCTTATGAAGAAATGCCAGGAATTGATCCATCGATCGTCGTTCATGAAATTAATACTTACCCGGATGCTAAACCTGTTCGTCAACGATTATGTCAAATTCATCCTAGAAAAGCTGCTGCTATAAAAATAGAAGTTGAAAAATTACTCCGAGCAGGATTCATTTATCCAATTCCCTTAACGGATTGGGTATCGAATATTGTTCCCGTGACTAAAAAACAAGGAACGATAAGAGTATGTATCGATTATAGGGATATTAATCGAGTGTGTCCAAAAGATAATTATCCAACTCCCTATATCGATCAAATAATAGATGATTGTGCTGGCAGTGAATTTTTTTCCTTCATGGATGGCTTTTCCGGCTACAATCAAATAAACATACTCCCTGCAGATCAACCCAAGACAGCTTTTATTTGTCCATGGGGAATATTTGCTTATTGTAAACTACCTTTTGGACTAAAGAACGTTGGAGCAACTTTTCAACGGGCTATGTCTTATGCATTTCATGACATTAAGCACATTGTCCAGCCATATCTCGATGATTTACCTGCTCATTCATTACGTAGGGCCGATCATCCCACTCATTTACGAGCAATTTTTATGAGATGTAGGCATTATCGGATAAGGCTGAATCCACATAAATGTGTTTTCTGCGTGGAATCAGGTCGATTACTGGGATTTGTTGTCTCGAAAGCAGGTATTCGCGTCGATCCATCGAAGGTCAAAGTCATTGTTAAATTGCCTCCTCCTTCGACTTTACGCCAACTCCAAAGTTTTCAGGGGAAAGCAAACTTTTTACGTAGGTTTATTCCTAACTATGCCGAGCTTACAAAGGGTTTTACCTGGTTGTTGAAACAGGACATTCCGTTCTTTTGGGATGAGATTGCTGATCGATCTTTTGATGCACTTAAACATGCGTTGACCCATGCATCGTTATTGCATCCTCCCAACTACAACCAAGATTACATTTTGTACCTCGCTGCTTCTCATTCCACTATTGGGATGGTACTAGTTCAGGAAGATGAATCTCACAATGAACATGTGATTTATTATCTTAGTCGGAATCTGCATCCGACTGAAATCAAATATACACATGTGGAGAAATTGGCCTTGGCAGCTGTTCAAGCTGTTCAACGTTTTAGACATTACATCTTGTTACGTAAAACCACGATAATTTCTAATTGCAACCCTATGATGTATATTTTGACCAAACAATTTCTAGGGGGCAAATATTCCAAATGGATAGTTATCCTGCAGGAAGTTGACTTGGAATTTGAAAAATCCAAGGCAAAGAAATCTTTGGTATTTGCGGAACTGATGTGCGATTTCCCCTCTACTGATACTGAAACAGTGGCAGAAGAGTCCATTGCGGACGAATCTTTGTTTCTCATCAGTACACTTGATCCATGGTATGGAGACATTATTGTTTATCTCCAGACCCAATATTTTCGGCCTCACATTTCACGAACTCAGTGACGGAAAATACGCTTCCAATCCCAACAGTATAATATCATTGGTGATACACTTTATCGACGGGGAGCGGATTCTGTTTTCCGACGTTGTCTAACTCATGAAGAAGCTGAAAAGGTGCTAAATGACTGCCATTCTGGAGCATGTGGCGGTCATATGTCTGGGTATGCCACAGCCCAAAAGATATTGCGTGTAGGTTATTTCTGGCCAACGTTGTTCAAAGATTGCATTTATGCAGTTCGGAAATGCCACAACTGTCAAATTTTTTATCGGAAAATGCGCGCGCCACCCGCTCCTCTTCACCCTATAATTGCTGTTGGTCCTTTCGCGAAATGGGGTATAGATTTTATTACATGTAACCCTCACTTGGCCCGGGGGCATGCCTATATTATCTTAGTAGTAGATTATTTTACAAAATGGGCCGAGGCGATGCCTACATATTTAGCTGACGGCAAGACTGCTGCAACATTCGTATTTAATCACATAATTGCTAGGTTCGGTGTTCCTCAAGCTATTATTACAGATCATGGAAGTCATTTTCGAAATGTCATGATGACTGAACTGACAGATCAGCTTGGCTTGCGCCACAATAGTTCCACTCCATATTATCCGCAAGCCAATGGTCTGGTTGAAGCCATTAACAAAGTTTTAGTCACCATGATTAAATGAATCATTGGTATTCACAAGACGAATTGGCATTCCATGTTATTTTCAGTGCTTTGGGCATATCAAACCTCAGTCAAAACATCAACAAGTTTCACTCCTTTTCAACTGGTTTATGGTTTGGAAGCTGTGTTTTCGATTGAATGCGAAATACCGTCACTAAAATTAGCCGTAGAATTACTTCCAGCTACGTCTGAAGAGGAGAAACGTTTCCTGTACTTAGCCCAATTAGATGAGAATCGACGAAATGCTGCAATAGCAAACGAGGCTCATGTTAAAAGGATAAAAGCTCAGTATGATAGAAATGTGACCCCTCGAAATTTTTCAGAAGGAGACCTAGTTTTACTTTATGATCAAGCTAACGACAAGCTAGGAGCTAGGAAATTCATGCCTATGTGGCATGGTCCTTATATTGTTAAACGAAAATTAGCAAAAGGGGCCTATGAGTTGATAGATTTTGACGGTGTCCCTTTGGATAAACCCAGAAATGGGCTTTATCTAAAGCGATATTATGCTTAAACGAGGTGTGGAGATTTTTTGTTAGTTTAGATTTCTTTACTGCTGGTGTGTTTTAGATTAGAAAAGTGTGCCTAGTTTAGAAGTGTGTTTTTGTCACTATGACTGCTTATCTGAGTTTTACTCTTGATATTGCAGATGTCGACGTCTCTTCAAACCTACATTGGTTTTGCTGATGGTGCTTGTTGTAGTACACGGAACATTTCTTCCGCAGCTTGGGTTATCTATTCACCCTCTAACGAGTTAGTATCCATGCATGGGGTAAGCCTTGGTCAAACAACTAATAACATTGCCGAGTATAGTGCAGTGATTGAGTTATTGTCTGAATCCATATCATTTGGAATTCGGAGTTTGATTGTAAGGTTGGATTCTGAACTTGTTGTATTACAGCTTAACAGGGTTTATACCATTAGAAATCCAGTGTTATTACGGTTGTTTTTGAGAGTTCGTCTCTTGGAATGTGAATTTGATTACATTGAATATCAGCATATTCCAAGACATTTAAATACATTAGCAGATTCAATTGCTTCTAGTATGATAAATAGACATTTGCAATAATCAAAAGCAGTAAAACAAACAACATTTACATATGTACACAGATAGCCGTCAAAATAGTGATATATCATAGTATAAGAGTGTTTTCAAAAAATATACATCGTCTTCGATCATAGGTTGGAAACACCTTATGATCGGCAAAAATGATAATACAAAAGTCAAAAATATGAGTCTACATGATCATCCCATCACTGATGGTGATCACGATAAGAAACCACTGCCCGGGCTACCCTACATAGGAACCTCCTGAAAGGTCCTGGAACTCCAATCACATATATTTACAGCCTGAGAGGAATGTCATCTATGCTGGTCTCTGGAATATCTAGAGTCAAGCGCTCTAGATGATGCTCCAAATCAGTCAAAATCTCCGTTGATTGGCCTGCTGGGGCTGGTGCGGGTGCAACTGGTTGTCTTCTCTCGTAAGGTTGGAGATGAGCTGGTCTTTGTGGACCCACATCTGTTTTCAAAAAAAAAAAAAAAAACTTTTGGTTATTAGTTTTCAAAGACGATAAAAAATTAAAAAAAATTAGAATTTAGCAAACATTGAAAAATGATTTTACCTGAATCATCCCACTGTTCCTCGGCAGGGAGAGCCATCTCTCTGTCACCGCGGAAATCTATCCCGGCATATGGAAAATCTTCTATCACAAAAAGTTGGCGATCCAGCCAACGAAAATATGAAGGAGGGAATCGCACAATCTCAGTACCCTCAATAGCATGACGAGCCATCAACGCGGACCAACGAACCATTCTCGGTTCTCGAGGTCGACCAGCATCAACGACAATACTCTGTGGAGATAACATGGGGATCCTCTCCAGAGCGAAAGAAACGACGATGGATCCATATCCAAAGTTTTTCAGTTTCCAATTTTTTGCTCTGGTTAGTTGGCCTTTTACATTAGCCAACACAGCTTCACACCAGTTAAAGATGGTGCCGCAAAAACAGTCCACGGCAACACGCATTTGGGAACCAGTAGCTACATGAAGCGCAGCACTCCCACACAGTTTGGTAACAGTAAAAGAAATAACTTTCAATTCAGGACGAATGATGTGTTTTATGTCAATCCGTTTGTCCCGAGGATTTGCCTGATCATTGCAGAATTCTAGTTGGAGACTAGCGACAGTCTGGCCACCTGGCCTAGTCCCAAACAAAGAAACTTGTTCGCCCCTCTTGGACAAACCAGTCAAGAAATATATATCCTCCAGCTCAATTTCGAGCCGGTGGCCACCAATGAAGAAGCACTGGTCCTCCACATTCCATCTGTCTACCAACCATGTCAAGAGTTCTACTTGTGCCCTCATGCCTGAGATGGCCCAAAATTTGTACAAGCCACATGCTTTTAATGCCCTTTGTGTGGGAAAATGAAGTATTGCAGCTTCATCCACTTCCTCATGCTCACGTTCTCGCTAGATTAGCATCTTGTTAGTCCTACAATACAGAAACAGGCAAGTTAGAATAGTTTTATTTGAAAAAATTTGGCAAACAAATGAGAAATCATTGTTTTAAATCTAACCGCGCGGGTACCGCACCCACTCTTTGTAAACAGATCATAGGTCCGCACGAGTAGTGTGTTCTGGGTGCGGAACCCACGACTTTTTCCTTATAGGAAAAAGTCTGGGTCCGCAGGTAACGTGTGTCCCACCTGCGGACCCCGCGGGCGCATTTTTGAACCATTTTTTGCCCCAAAAATTCAAACTAAAGCCTAAAAACAAATTTCAAACGGATGAAAAACAATATAAGGAGGTCGTGGATTACCTAGGACTGATGGTTTTCGATTCTAACGGACGAATTTTCCAGAATCTTCACAGGAACTTTCTTACCCAAAAGCTTTTTACTTTTCACTCTGGAACTGAACGGTAAAAATGAAATTGAAAAAGTCCTTTTTATAAGTTTTTTCGAATGGATGAATTTTTAATTTATTTATTTTTCACTTTAGAAAGGGTATTTTTGAAAGCATTTTTACTTATCTTAAACAAGTATGTGTAATGTTTCAAGTTTTTGTGCAGAAACTGGATTTTTCAGGTGAACTGATCGTTTTTCAACAAAGAGCATACTTTTATCACTTTTTCGGACTCTTTCAAAAATTTACGAAAAAGTGAAACCTTGGAGTCCTCTTTTAAGCCCTTTTCAGACTCTCTAAATATGAAAATATTGCCGAGTACTTGACTATTCGAACTCGTTAAAGTAAATGAACAGTCGTCCCTTCAGTATAAGTTTACCCCTTTTACGGACTGAAATGGACTATTTACGAAAAAGGTATACGTTGACTAAATACGGTCAATAGAGTTCTCTCCCGCATTATTTTATCCTTTTTCGGGCTCGAGAGACTAAATTTACGAAAAAGTACACCCATGGAGTTTTCTTAATTTTTTTCTTCTGACTCCCTAAAATTGAAAAACACCGAGTTTCTCCTATACTGGACTCGTTAAAACTTAACAGTAAAGGACCTATTTAATTTTCAACAGGAACGAACCACTCCTTCTTAGGGTTCGAATTTTAAACTAAGTTGGACTCATCCGAAGGATGAGCTTATAACCAAGAAAATGTTATCCTCCTCAAGCTTGTCAAAAATAAAGAGGTACTTGCCAGAAATGGTGGGGGAAAAAGAGAGAAAAATGGGCATGTTTGTTGTATTTTAAATTTTTGAAAATTCAGTCAACCACTCTTGAACACGACACTTTCATTTACCTGGTTTTGGAAGTCCTTTGCCTAACAGTTAATCAAACCACATTGAAAGTCTTCAGCCAGTTTCTGGGTATTAGCTTTGGGTCAATTGTTACCAAGCCATCTGCAGTGTCGTTATGTGTTCAAGAGAACAGTTCAAATAAACCATTCATCTGCAAAATATCTGTCATCCATTTTTGACCATCCCTGAGTCAGTCCTTGCCAATATATTTTCAAAACTTGATCTATGATTTCTTGTTGTAGGCTTGCCTACGACAGATCACTTTCTATCGACATCAGCACATTATCTAGGAAGTTGATCCAGAAATCGTCAATACCTTGAAATCTGCATGCCTCAATGGCAGGTTTCTCGCCTTCGACGACAGGTTGCATCATCGACCTTCGATCGAATGATTCCGTGACATGTTCGACTTCAGATCATTCATTCACATTTCATGGATTGTACTGAGTACTTTGAGAGCCATTTACATTACTGGTGGTTTCTCTCATACTTGTTAACAGTTCACATCATTGACTAGTAATCAAGTGGTTTCTACCATGTTCGACTTCAACACATTTATTCACATGGATAGAATCGTACTAGTTCGAGATGCGGAAATCAAGACCCTGGATCTAGTTTCCACCATCTAGGCTGCGAGAAATTTTGTTGTCATCTATATAGTAGACTATTTATAAACAAATGGCTACATCCATACTGTGTCTACATATATTTTGTACTATGATGTATTCAAAATCATTGCTGTATCAGAACGATTTGAGTTAGTTTCTAGTTAGTTTTAATCTGAGTATGGGAATGCCTACCTCAGTGATGACATATATATGTATATATTTTGCATTGAATGTTTTTACAGGTTCCGACTGGGGTGTCCACAGGATGATCTTTGAAATGACAAAGTACTGCACTCTTGATATATGACAGACTACAGCTTCATCTATTCCAGACTTTGCACTTTAGGGGGAAATTTGTTACACTAAAATTTGTCATCCTGACATTTTACTATGAGTATGAGCTCATTATTACTCATACTTCCTCCTTTTGCAAGTCTAACATATCTGCTCCTCATGTCAAGCTTTCAAAATTAGAGAAAAGTTCCTAAAAATCCCCTAAACATTGGTATCACACTTTCTCTATTAATTCCCTGCGGTCCCGCACCTAAAGTTCAGCCCTCTTGCGGAACCATACCGCACGTTCTTTGTGTTATGGGTGCGGACTTCTGTAAAACTCAAAAAGGCGAGAAAGTAAAGATAAAAAGTGGATTTCAGATGAATTCTAGAAGATTCTAGATGGGAATTTTTGGGAATGGATACGCTTTGAGAAGGTTCATGCATCCCTCACTTGATGGAGCTAACCCCTTGATGTAAGGAGCTAATCCCTTTGAAGGAGGATTCTATCCCTTCATATTTGGAATAGAAAACCTCCTCTTTTCCACTATAAAAAGAGGCCTTGGGTAGCCTCAAAGGGAGTTCAAGCTTTAAGATATTTGAAGTTAAATGTTGTTGAGATTCAGACTCAGTTAACTAAGACTTTCTGTGAGGTTAAATCACTCACCTCTATTCGTCTTGGTTCAAAGAGTGCAATGCTTGTCAAATTAGAAGAGATTCCTGCTTTGGACCCCAGGAGGACCTGCATAACATCAAGGCACAGGTTGTAAAGGTTTTATTTTATTTGAAGTTAATACAAATATACTCATTTCTCTCATTAAACTGTCTATTCATGGTTTATTTCATAAATTCCTTGATCATTATGATGAGTATGGTTTATAATAATGTCTATACAGGTGCTGTGTAATATTTTTGCTTGTTTGTGACTGCAGATTCACGAGGAACGTTCTTTCAGTGCACGGGAAGGACTTCAACGAGATCAAGCAAGCATTGGACATAAGGTAGGCCTTACACCTATATAGTGTTTTTATGAATCTTATATGCTTAGAGAGAGATTAGTATAATTGGTTGTTTGTTGCTAGTTACTTTTAGTACTAGAGAGATCGGTCTTGTCCGCAAGACGGATTAATCTACACAACAGGACACCAAAACGAGTAAAAATATCCTAAAAAAGAAAAGTAACTACAGATGCTTCATTAGAAACAAGTAATGGCTTGGCTTCTACCCATTTAGTAACATAATCAGTGCAAACTAATATATATCTCTTCTGTCTTGATGGAGGACTAATAGGTCCTACAAAATCCAAAGCCCATTTTTCAAAAGGTTCAATATGTACTTGAGGTTGTAATGGCATCTCACCTGAAGGAGAAGGTTTCCCTACCCTTTGGCAACTGTCACACCTTTTGACATACTCTTTAGCATCTTTAAACAAGGATGGCCAATAATATCCTAAATTAAGGATCTTATAGGCTGTCCTCTTATCAACAAAGTGTCCACCACAAGGTTCATCATGACATGCTTTGAGAATCTCAGGCATCTCATCTTCACGAACACACCTCCTAATGATCAAATCTGGACCTGTCTTGTACAACTCATTAGCAACCCATGAATATTTTGCACTGTCATAAATGATTTTTCTTTTATCTCTTGCATTCATTATTGAAGGAAATTTCCCTGAAACTAAATAATTAGCAATATCAGCAAACCATGGAGTTTGAGTAGAAATTGAAAAAAGATATTCATCAGGAAATTGATCTTCAACTGGAGTGTCATATTTGATATTTTGGAGTCTAGATAGGAAATCAGCTACTGTGTTTTGTTTTCCAGGCCTATCTAGAATGGTAATGTTGAATTCTTGTAAGAGCAATAACCATCTTATGACTCTTCCATTAGTAATTGATTTGTTCATTAAGTATCTAATTGCAGAATGATCAGTGTGAACAAAAGTTTCATAGCCTGTTATATAGTGTCTGAATTTGTTTATGGCATGAACAATAGCTAAAAAATCTTTTTCAGCTACAGTATAGTTTAACTCTGCAGGAGTCAGATTTTTACTGGTATAATAGATGGCATAAGGAATCAAATATTTTTGTCCCAATACTGCTCCTAGATCTGTATCGGAAGCATCTGTTGAGATATGAAAAGGTAACTTCCAGTTAGGTCCCCTTAATATAGGTGCTTCAGAAATTTTGGTTTTCAGGGTCTCAAAGGCTAACTGGCAATCAGAATTCCACTTGAATTCACAGTCTTTGGTAAGCAATTTGAAGAGTTGAGATGCTATCTTGGTGAAGTTTTCTATAAACCTCCGATAATATCCTGTAAATCCTAGAAAACTCCTAACATATTTTTGACAACTTGGAATAGATAAGTTAGAGATGACTTCAACTTTTGACTCATCAACTCTAATCCCATCCCCTAAAATGTGATGCCCCAAAACAATACCTTCAGTAAACATCATGAAACATGTCTCATGACTAAGTGAAAGATTTGCTTCTTGACATCTCTTTAAAACTTTTTCCAAGTTTGCTAAGGCTTCTTCAAATGTGTTTCCATAAACTGTGAAATCATCCATGTATACCTCTACACAATCATGTATTAGATCTGAAAAAATTCCTAATACTGCCCTTTGGAATGTTGCGGGTGCATTGCATAATCCAAATGGAAATACTCGGTAAGCATAGGTACCCCAAGGACAGGTAAATGTGGTTTTGTCTTGATCTTCAAGTGCTACTTGGATTTGGTTGTAACCACTAAACCCATCTAGGAATGAGAAGTACTTTTTGCCAGTTAATGTATCTAACACTTGATCTATGAAAGGTAAGGGAAAATGGTCTTTAAGAGTAGCTTTGTTTAGTTCCCGGTAGTCAATACATACCCTCCATTTACCATTTTTCTTTGGCACAATTACCAAAGGAGAAACCCACTGACTATCTGAAATAGGATAGATGAAGTTGACATTTAACATTTTTTGCAATTCTTCTTTAACAATCTCCCTAAGATTTGGATTCATCCGTCTTTGAGGTTGTCTGATTGGTTTGCAATTTTCCTCTATATAGATGTGATGAGTGCAAGTCTTGGGGCTTATCCCTTTCATTTCAGTGTACTCCCATGCATATGCAAAAGAGTGTCTCTGTAATACTTTGACTAACTTTTCTTGTTGAGATTTCTCTAGGTTCTTATTTATGTTCAAAGTTTTTCCTGGAAAGATCTCACTTGTAGAGCTGCCAAATTTATCCATAGAATGAAGAGACATCTGCCTTGATGACAAAAACTCAATATTGGATCCCTCTTGAAATGATTCATGTTTGTGTTATGGAGAGGATTCAAAGTTTTCTAGAGTATTCAGAATTTGATTATCTTCACTAATTTCTGAAATTGTGAAGAGAGGTTGTAAATCTTCTTCATCCTCTATCCATTGAGTGTCATCTAGATTTGTAATTGTCCTAGCTGGAGGATATAAAGTGAATTTCTTAGTTGAAATACCATCATAGATGTACATATCACCGAATCTACAACTAATAAAAGCATCAGCTGTAGCCAACCAAGGTCTTCCTAATATAACAGGATGTCCTCCTAGATTATTCTTAGGAGTTAGGATCATGAAATTCACAGGGTACTCCCAAGAATCTAGGGACACTGGAATGTCTTCTATTACCCCATCAGGTTTGATCACAGATCTATCTGCTAATTGTAATAATGTGGGTGTAAAGAGAAGATTAGGAAGTTTCAGTTTATCCATGATTTGTCTACTCATGATATTGATTGTTGCTCCTAAATCAATGAGTGTGTTCTGGATTTCAATTCCATTGATGTGAATTTTGACAACTGGATTTCCTGGGTCAAGATACTTTGGAATAGCAATCTTTCCCATCATAATGTCTGCTATCTTTCCTGCCAGTTGAATTTTCTTTGTTTCTCTTATTCTTTTTCTTGTTTTCTTCATACTCAACTCCTTTATTGTTTTGGCTAAAATTTGAATTTCCTTGATGGCTTGTAATAATGGAATTTTAATGCAAACATTTCTCAGCTCATCTAGGAAATCATAATTAGGCACCATAATTTGTTTTTCTACACCTCTATCAATTTGTAATCTTTCTGGAAAGGGAGGTATAGAAGTAGATGTGGATGGTTGCTCTAATACAGGAGTTGACATTATTGGATCCTTTTGCTTTGATTTTTCAGTGTTTGGGTCTTGAAAGGATGTGTCTTCCTCAAGACTTTTATTCACCCGTAGAGAGTCTTCCTCAGAGTTATCTTGTTCTTGTATGATCACAGAAGGTTTCTTCTTTTCAAGTGTTCTTCCAGACCTAAGTTGAACATCACTAAGGTCTAGAGGAGTAATTAAATAAGTTGGAAACTGTTGGCCTTCTATCATGTATGTGTTCTGAGGATTTTTATTATTAGGGTTTGGTATGGGTTGAGCAGGCAATTGATTTGATTTTTGAGGGAATGGTAATGAAAGTGGTTGATTTTGATGTGGTTGGTTCTGATGATGTTGTTGAGGATTTTGTTGAAAATTTTGTTGAAGATTTTGAGGGAAATTTTGTTGAGGATTTTGAGGATAAAAATGTGGGTATGGTGGATAGGATGGTGGATACTGATAGTATGGAGAGTATCTTCCATAGGGACTTTGTGTTCCTTGTGCCCAAGATTGAGATTGATTTTGAAATTAGGGCCAAGGTTGCTGCCAAGAATTCCAAGGTGGAGGTTGATTATACATTTGATCATGGAATCCTTGTGTCTGAGGTCCCTGCCAAGGTCTTCTAGATACAAAATTGAGAGACTCTATGGAATCTGTAGGAGTTTCCTCCTGAAAGACAGCCTTGAGACCAGGAAGAGAAGGACAATTCTTGGTCTCATGTTTCTCAGAACAAATAACACAGGTTTCTACAACTTTTACATCTAAAGGACACTCTCTCAAGGCATGCTTTTTTCTACATTTGGGACAAAAGATTGCCAAGGCATCAGATTCAGCCTTTTGCTTGTTTTGTATCTTGAGGGTGTCTATTTGTTCACTAAGACTCCCTAAGATGTCAGATTTAAAATCATCAAGCATGTGTCCTATTTCTGATCTACTTCCTGTCCCAGAAGCAGATTTACTTGCTCTTGCAAGAGCAGGATCTCTTGGACCTTTGACAGTTTTGGATTTCCCTCTGGAAAGGTTGATACATAACTCATATATTTCAGGTAATGTGAGTTGTGATATATCCCCTTTTCCCATCATGTTAAGGATATCCAACCATTCATCCCTAATTGTTTTCAACAAAAGAGCTTTTAAGGTGTCTTGATCTAGGTTTTCCATTTTTTCTCTTTTGATGTTGTAATGAAATCTCTCCAAAAAATCTTCCAAGTTTTCATCTTCTTTTTGTAACATATTAAACACTTCTTCCTTATGATTGACTGGCATACAATAATCCAGATACCTCTCTAGAAATTCTTGTTTCATGTCTTCCCATGTCCTAATAGAACTATTGATCAAACTCATAAACCACTTCAATGCTGCTCCTTTCAAGGTTGAAGGGAATAATTTTAGTTTTTGAGCATCTTGTAAGTAGTCATAAGTTCTACACAGAACTTCAAATTCAAAAGGTTTCAGGATCTTCAGTTTTAAGTCCATAGAAGTTTGGAAGGACAGAGGGTGAAATATTTTTCATGGTTGTATTGGTTTCTTCATCAATTATAGGGAACCCAAAAGAGCTTCCTATTTCTCTTCTACCTCTTCCTCCATCTGCACCTCTACCTCCTTCTCCTCTACCTCCTTCTCCTCTACCTCTACCTCTACCTCCAAATAATGTGTGTTCTCCATTAAAGACTCCTCCTCCCCCTTCTTCTTCCATGATTGACTCTCCTGTGGAAGTGGAAAAGTTTGTGTCCCTAACAGGAGTCTTTATATCTTCCTCTAAGGCAGGTTCAGTGGGTGAAGTGGAAGGTTTCTCTAATGGGGTATCTGATCTTAGGTCTTCTAGAAGTCCAAGATCAGTAAGGATGGAATGCGGGTCTGAGTTGAAGGTGTACTAGCTCTTGGTCTAGGTGAAACAAGTGGTGTTCTAGGAATCACCCCTGCTTCTCGCTGAAGTATATAAACTCCACCTTTTGAATCTCTCTCTCTTCAATAATATAATTGTTTTCAAAGTTAAGAAACGTTGTCATCGTTTTTACTCTGGAACGCGCCAAAATGTTTGTGCTCAACCTAGTCTCCCAAATTGAGTTCATTTAATTGTCAACCAGGGTTGGTAAACTGCTGAAGTGAAGTGCACTGTATGTGCCTAGGTGTTTGTCTCCTAATGCATTGTGTTTAGTTTTTTATGATGTTTTTGGTCTTTTATGATGATTTATGATGTTTTTGGTCTTTTGATGGTTTTTATGTTCATAAGGAAAATGACTAAAAAGCTAGTGGAAAGAAGCTACTGGTTAAAACAGAGTGAAGCCTAATTGGTTGATGACAAATGACAAATGCAAATGCAAATACTGAAACAGAATCAAACCTAAACTATGACTAAGCAGAATACAAAGCTTGATAATGACTTTAAGGAAATGAATCAAAACATAAACTTAACTTGTCCACTTCTTTCATCAAAGGTATTTTGGGAGAGCTTGAGAAATGGTCAGCTAAGTATACAAATTCTCCTAACTAAACAATTAAACAACCAGCTTATAATGATGCAACATTTTATCCATGATTAAAGATTTGTTGAAACATATTTGGAGGAAAACATTGGTACCATCATAAGATTTCTACTCTAAGACTAGTTCCTAACTCTATTCTGCAACTTAGTTTAACATCACTAAACTTTACTCAAGAGTTATAGATTTCTTTTTAAAGTAGTATTTTGAGGAAAGGCTTTGTTTATGAAGTGGTAAAGAAGTTGCAAAAGTACTTCAGGCCTTGAAATGGTATTGTCTTCTGTTCATATGGTTATGAATCAATTATAGATTTGGAACAAGAAGAGGTTTTGTAAATAATGAAGGCCATTTTGTTAAGTTTAACAATTGATGTAATCTAATATGTAGTGGATGACAACTAATTGTGGAATATAAATACAATGAGCTAAGCTAAAACTGAACTAAAATGTCACTAGTCTACAACAGTGCTGAACTAACAAGCCATTATCAAACTTAAAACAAAATAACAGAGCATGAATTGAATGCAATTTGACTCCGAAGTACCCTAACTAAGTTATCATGCATTAATCTATGGGATTCTACAGCCTGTTTTGTCCATCATGAATGGTGTTTTGGAAGAACTTCTTAGAACAATCCTGGCTGTACAATTCAGTGCAAATGCAAACATAAAGACTGGAAGAAATTTAAAAACTAAGACATCACAGCTATATCCTACCCATCATTATGATATTTTGGAAGAGCGTTTTAAGAGCAATATCAGCTATATTACTTAGTGTAAACAAACAACTGAAACATTCAGTATCACAGTCATGCCTTAGACATCATAAGGATTTTTTGGAAGAGTTTGCTTAGTATAAGTTCAACTGTGATAGTGAAAAAAAGAAATTACAATTAAATCCTACAACACTATAGCCATTTCCCATTCATTATCATGATCTTTTGGAAGAGTTTCTTCTTTTGGAAGATTTCTTAGAACAAGTATAACTATAGTGGCTAATGAAATTAACTACGAACTCAAACTTCAAAAACGTAAAAACAACTAAGATACTTATCTAAATTACGAAAGTAAAGCCGTGCAGGAGGCAGGGGCCCTCTACCACCAGACGGAATCTAACTCCAAATCAACTCAACGCGTTCAAAGCAATGCTGTCTTCTTCATTAAAGGAAAAATAACTTGAAACAGAGTAGTCTCGGTCTTCAAAAATATAGCATGAAATCTAAGCAAAATCTAGCCTATCTCTCGGTTTCCCAAGTGTTTTTATAACAAATTTACATAACAGAACTCGCAACAATACAGGGATCCTTGTCTTTTCTTATCAAAATCACATTAGGACTCTGAAGATGGCAACGTAAAGAGAAAAAGGACATCTGGAATAAGACAGTCCTATTAGAAGTTTGCCTCCTTAAATGAGTTCCCACGTACCAAAACCACGTCCAGAATTCGGTTCTTCCTTCATGGTGAGCAACGAACGATGTGGACATGACGTGGAATATACCCATGTGTGGTTTTTCTTGAGAGGACACCTGGAACATGCTTGAACGTGAAGACAGCTGCAGAATTGTCGGTTAGCTACGGAATGTCTGCATTCTGTATCCAGTTTGCATTATAATGACAAAATCACAAAACTTAGCAAGTTAGCCATGTTTAATCATTCTAAAAGTAATTTTAACTAATTTCATTGATCAATTGGGCCTGGGATATCAATGGACAAAGGAAAATGAGGTGAAGTAAGATGAAAGAAAGCACAATCTTGGGGCTCAACACAAGCCAAGAGAGGAGTGAAGTTTAAGATGTATCACAAGTATACTTCATGTCATTACCTATTTACTTCAAGGGAAACATTAGCTTCTTTGTATTTTTGTTGTTCTAGGCTAGGACACCTAGTTTAGGGACGATAATTTTGTTCGCAATCATAGATTTTTTATAACAATGGGTCTTCTCAAAAGTATGCATAATGTATACTCATTGGATTTGGAATTTAATTCTGCATCCAATGAGTTTCTACACTTGAAATGTTAGTAAACCTATTAGGAGATAAGCCAAAAATACAATTAAAAAAAGTAGTTTTCTTCTTTTCCATCCAAAATTCATAACTCTTTTTTTATTATTTTTTCTTAGGAGGCCACTCTTAGGATTTAATTTCCTCTAATGTATCTCTTTAGAGTATCCATATAGTAAGGACGTACTCTCTATCCATCTTGATAGTCTGAAAAATATGGAAACAAGATTTTTTGAATTAGTTGAATGCCATAAGTGGAAATCATAATTTTCCTAGTATAAGTAAAGGAAAGTGTAAAATTTTATGAAATGTAAAAATTACTGCAATGATAACAAGTTTTGGAGGAGTTATATGTTATTTATTTGAGAAAGGGAAAACATATTGAAATTCCAAGTGAGATTTGTAGCAAATATCTGTAAAAGAGAACAAGCATATTTAAATTGAGTCGAAACTATACTTACTGAAAGAGTATCAGAAGGCACTGGATGCAATGATCACACTGTAGATGGCTATAAATAATTTTATGTTAACATGGACTCCTCTTAAGTTCCTATGTTTGATGTAAGTATTGCCTTGCATGTGGGAGTAGAGACTGAAGTGAAATGATGGAGAGATGTGAAGGTCAACCAAGGTTCTAAATATGGAGTTGGCAATGAATGTTAAGCCTTGCCAGTCTGTGTTTCCAATGTCTAATGTTTCCTTTAGTAATGTCATTCCTTATGATTTATGTATTATTAGTCCCCATGCCATTCGAAGGGTAATTTTCCTACGAGACCCTCATGTTATTGGGGGAAGTGGAACATAACATGTGTTGAAGGCATCTCATGGTTTTTATTTGTATTGGAATAAGTCAACAACAAAAAATTATGGAAGCTTAGGGAGTTTTGATCCAGGTGCATAGAAAATCGAAACTACTTTTCCAAGTGCTCCATTAACAAGTCTTGCTTCAACCCATAAATTGTATGTGAGGAAAACAAGTTGTTCATTGCAAATAAGAACTTTTGCATCCAAATCTTCATCTTCTTCATGTGTACCAATAGGATGGTGGTTCCTTTTGTCTATGTAGCATCATGTAATTTCCATGTTCATTTTTTTGAGCACTTTTTTGTTATGCAATGTGACAACTAGGTTGGTTGGATATAGGTGCATTTCACTGTCGAAATATTTTTTCTCATTGACTGAAAAAAAGGAATTTGTCCTTTACATGAGAACTATAAATTTCTCCATAGCATGTGTTTCATTCCTAATATTCAAGAGAGATTGGTGGAATGCAACTTGAGCAATGTCAGCCTCATGTTGATGAAAAATGGTAGATTGTGTGAAGACCGTGTAAAAATTGTGCCAAAGGGAATTTCCGCGTGAAGTGATGACATACATGTGGATGTCATTTACAAGAGGTAGTTTGCAAGATCACCAACAAGTATTATAGACCGATTATTGAAAGACATATTCTTATTTGAAGGGAATATTTCCCTTATGTGATCGTCTATGCGCGAAATTATTTTAGGCCCAATAAAGCTCATCTCATCGATTAAAATTTATTTTACATCACAAAGTTTCTCTTGGAGATGTAGAAGTGGCTGACCCTTAAGAGGATGCATTGAAACTAAAGGAATGCATAGGGTAGAATGGATTTTAAGTTCATTTATGTTAAATGTTGCAACACCTGTTGGAGCGAGTAGGAGAAATGGGCTTGAATTGAGAGTGAATTCAACAAGGAATGTGTCTTTTAGGTAATCAATTAAGTGAGATTCCCTGTGCCAAAAGTACCTTGGATGAGCATTCTAAGTGAAGAAATGGAGGAAGTGGTCCTAAAGTGGGTGAGGAAAATGTTGAAAGAAACTTGTTGGGTGGGTGATAGCAATTCAAGGGAGAATGGAATTAGAGAAGGGCCAGAATGGATTTGGGTGGATGAGATTCCAAACTCTATGAAACCTATTTATATCTCTTGCAAAGTGGAAGGGATACTATTATGGGCCCAATTATGGTTTGAGTCAAATTATCAATGGCTAAGCATGTCAAGGTCGTCAACTTCCATGTTGTTCCCAGGGTGTAGTTGAGAAATGAATTTCCATTCATCCATGTCTACAAAATTATCAGGGGGTGGGCCATAGAATTAGTGGTGTTTTAATCAGAGCAAGAGGAAAGAGGGCCTTCAGGGGAAATATGAACATGCACTGCAACATATGCATTTGCTTCTTTTCCCAATGTGAAATTATTTCTTCATTAGTGAATCTAATATTCGATGGGAGTGTGCGAAAATGGAAGTATAGAATTATTTCACTCCAATAGAAAGAAGCGTATCACACATTGGTAGGATAAGGGATCGAGTTATAGAAATGTAGGACATGAAAAATATTGGAATGGTTTATGTGTTTCCATTGGTTTTGTTTTCAGCGAGCAGAGAAGGACCAGGAACTTGCAGCTTCAAGAACAGGTAGTGTTTCAAGTTAAGGAGGCCTATCCATCTATGCTACAATCAATGGTGGTGTTGGGAAGAGGGCACCTCGAACATGAGAAAGACGTCTAGTTGAACCTCGGAATTACCGTCTCTTTGACAATTTTTCTCACCTCTTTCCATCACTTTCTCATAAGATCACAGACCCCAATCAATGATAAATAATAGGTTTTGTCTTAAGGATGCATCAAAATGATTTCCATATTATATTTTCATGTTCTTGCTATTTGGATAGATTTTTGCAATTTAGGTACAGAGTGCGGCTTGTTCTATAGCTAACCATGGATTCCATATCCACTCTCATGGTTTGGTAGGTTCTAGGTGTCAAATGAAGAATTGGGCCACATGGGTGTTTCTGGAATGATTTCTACATGGATTCTATCCTATTCACTCGATCTAGATCAATAGAAAAGTGAGCCTAAGATCATGGTCAAAGATGGAGTCAAAGTACGTTATCTAAAAGAAGTAGGACTCTTGATTTTCTCTTCATAGAAAATCAAGAGTCCAACAGTCCTATTGCAATTATAATTTGAATTAGCCACTTGTAGCAAGTTTATCTCACAAACTATTATATATTTTCCTTTAAATATCGGTTGTAAAAGGTGAAGAAGACAGTTCAGAATTGAAGTGATAAGTTTAATATTTCTGCTGATACTCTATATCCAGACTTCATTTTATCTTAATACCAAGTTTGTGTTGCCAATGATTTTTTAAGCACATCTTTAACCAGCTAGTAGTTCATCCAAATCAGTTGCAGAGGGCCCCTGCACCGGAGGAGGTTTTTCCTTTGTTGTTTTAGTTCAATTTCCATTACTCTGTTTTCAGCAAATATATTTTCTAATTAGATTGATGTTCATTCCAGTTTTTGGTCAATAGCATAACATTAAATCACAATTGTGCAGCCTTATTCTTCTAAGATATTTGATGAAGATAGATAACTCTATTTTTAGAATCGAATTAAGATTGGAGTGATAAGATTACATAGTTGCCTAGTTTCCTTACTGTTTTGTCATTTATTTCCTTAGAACAGAATTGTCAATTAATTGTGTCAACAAATGTTTTCAAAAGCCATTTCAATATGATGATCATAAACTAAATGGTTAAATATCTAATTCATATAATGGTTGAATTTACTTTGCACATTTTTATTTTCATTCTAGGAACTTAGAGACTAAGGCATAATTGACTTCTCACATAGCATCTCAAGAATTTAACACTTCGCATTGAATGTTGTAGAAAAGTAAAATATACATTAGTCTTTTTTAGTTAGTCTTACATGCTTTCATATTTTTCTTTCAGATCCTCACTTAATTGCAATCACTGATATTCCTAAATATCATTCTAAAAGAAATTGATTTAATCATGTTTCAAGATTGAATGGTTGAACGTTTAATGAGTGCAATTACTGAGTTACCTTTTGTATAATTTACTTAGTTTTCTAGTTCATTAAAGTGTAATTGGTTACTTAACACTATCTCAAGAAGATCACACTTCATAATTGAATATTGGAAGTAACTGAGTATACATTAGATGTTTTCATTGCATTCTGTGCTTACTGTTCTAGGACATTAGAAGTTTAAGTGCAGACAGTTACTTAACATCATCTCAATAAGGTAATACCTCATAATTGAATGCTAGAGTAACCAGAAGTACATTAGTTGTTTCATTTTCTATTTTTACTTAATACAAGCACTGCAGTTTTTCATCTTAGTTTTAGAATTACATCCATGGAATATAAATTATGATAAGATAAAATAGATACTCTATTTTCCAAATTAGGTGTTAACTATCCAATAGTTTTTGGTTTCTTTTTATGAAAATTAGACTAACTTAGGGACACTTCCTTTTCTTCCTTATTAAAATTCATTAGATTCATTTAAATATTTTCATAGTTCTAGACTAAACATTATTAGACATCAAAGAACAAAAACCCCCCAAAAAAACATAAAATACAAAACAATGAAGTAAGAAATAGGTTAACTAAGCACATATAGTGCACCACACTTCATCATTTTACTAGCCCTGGTTGATAATTATGGAAGCAATTTAAGACATTAACTTGACTAAAAATTTTGGCACTGTTGCCGAGGAAGTGTAATTAGGTAACCTCATTTCCTACATCTAAAAAAAATGATATGCATAGAGAAAGAGACTCTAGGGGCAGATTCATAGCTAGAGGAAGGAGTTTAATCCCTACAACATCGCTCACTCTACCAAGACTAAGAAGTGATACACCTCCATCTCAAATTCATATTCCATATTTCACTAGCCATAGTCTCCCTGAAGTTCTAAGGTCATAAATCCAATTAGGAGGATCCCCTACTTCATCTACTAAGGCAAAATTAGAAGAAGAAGATCCTAGGTCTCCAACAAAAGGAGTAAAATTTTTCACCTCTACAGGAGAACACATTTTAGCTGAAGAGTTAGAAATTCGTAGTGTAGAGGATGAAGAAGAACCTTTCTTCAACACCATTGATAGAAGAACAAGAGGAAGAGATATTAACCTTACAAGTTGGCTCTCATATCAGCTCAAAAGAATCTATAATGGTAGGAAGAGGAGAAGAAGAAGGAGAAGGAGAAATCCTAAATGTAGAAAATGTACTATTTGGAGGAGGAGATGGAGGTAGAGGTAGAGGAGGAGATAGAGGAAGAGGTATAGGAAATTCAGAAGGAGGAAGAAAAAATAGGGTAATTGAGAGTTCTTTTGGATTCCCTATAGTTGATGAAGATACAAATGCCACCATGAGAAATATCTCACCTTCTATCCTCCCAAACTTTCATGGATTGAAAAGTGAAGACCCTAAAACCCTTTTATTTCAATTTTAAGTCTTGTACAGAACTTATGATTATTTACAAGACTCTCAAAAACTCAAATTATTTCCTTCAACATTGAAGGGAGTAGCTATAAAATGGTTCATGAGTCTAATCACTAGGTCTATTAGGACAGGGAATGATATGAAGAGAGAATTTCTAGAAAGGTATTTGGATTAGCGCGTACCTATTAATCAAAAGGAAGAAGTGTTTAAAATGATGCTGAGAGAGGATGAAAATTTGGAGGATTTACTTGAAAGATTCAACTATAACATAAAATGAAAAAAAATGGAAAACTTAGATCAAGACACTTTAAAAGCTCTTTTGTTGAAAACCATTAGAGATGAGTGGATAGATATCCTTAACATGATGGGGAAGGGGGAAATCTTTAAACTCCCATTACCTGACATTGGAGAATTATGTATTCATCTCTCAATAGGAAAATAGAAAACTGGGAAAGGTCCAAGAGATCCTTCTCTTGCTAGGGTAAATAAATATGCAACTGGAACAGTGAGTAGGCAGAAATTGGAAACATTCTTGATGAATTTAAAACAAACATTTTAGGGAGTCTTTGTGAACATATAGACACCATTAAGTTATAAAACAAAAAGAAATTCGAGACTGATGCTTTAGCTATTTTATGTCCCAGATGTAGAAAGAAGCATTCTTTAAGAGAATTTCCTCTTGATGCAAAAGTTATAGAGACCTATATAATTTGTTCAGAAAGTCATGAGACTAAGAGTTGTCCTTAAATTCCTAGTCTTAAGGTTGTTTTTCAAGAATAAAAAACTTCAAATCCAATAGAATCTCTTTTCTTTGTCTCTAGAATACCATGGCAGGGGCCACAAACTCAAGGTTTTAATAACCAAATGTATACTCAGCCCCCACCAAATTGGAATTCTTGGCAGCAACCTTGGCCTCAATCTCAATCTCAATCTCAACCTTAGGATCAAGGAATAAATAATCCCTATGGAATATTCTCTCAATAATATCAATATCCTCCATCATATCCAAACTATCCTCCTCAACAAAATCCTCAACAAATTCAACAACCCCAACTCCAAAATCAAAACCAAAATCCACAACTCTCTCTACCATTTCGTCAGAGACCAAATCAATTACCTACCCAACCATTACCAAACCCCAACAATAAAAATCCTCAGAATACCTACATGATAGAAGGATAGCAATTTCCAACCTACATGATTACTCCTCTAGATATTAATGATGTCCAACTTAGATCTCGTAGGATATTACAAAAGAAAAATCCTTCTATAGTCATTCAAGAACAAAACAATTCTGAGGAAGATTCTCTACAGCCTAATAAAAGTTTTGAAGAAGAAACATCTCTTCAAAACCAAAATTCTGAAAATGAAAAACAAAGAGAAATAAACTCAACTCCTATCATAAAGCAACCATCGGTATCTACTTCTACACCTCCTTTTCCTAAAATATTACAAGTTGATAGAGGAGTAGAAAAGCATATTATGTTGCCTAATTATGATTTTTTAGATGAATTGAAAAATGTTTGTATCAAAATCCCTTTGTTACAATCCATCAAGGAAATTCCAATTTTAGATAAAACAATAAAGGAGTTTAGCACAAAGAATCCGGGAAGAAAAACAAAAGAAATAAAAAGAATTCATCTTGTAGGGAAATAGTAGACATAATGATGGGAAAAATTTCCATACAAAAATATTTAGATCCAGGAAGTCCAGTTGTAAAAACACACATCATTGGAGTTGAAATTCCAAATACATTGATTGATTTAGGAGAAGCAATAAACATCATGAGCAAACAAGCCATGGAACAACTCAAGCTTTCTAATCTTCTTTATACACCTACATTACTGCAATTAGCAGATAGATCTGTGATCAAGCCAGATGGTGTGTTAGAAGATACCTCAGTGTCCTGAGATTATTGGGAGTATCCTATTGATTTTATGATTTTAAACCCTAAGAATAACCTAGGAGGACACCCACTCATATTAGGAAGACCTTGGTTGGCTACAGCTGATGCTTTCATTAGCTGTAGATCTGGTGACATGTATATTTATGATAATTCAGCTAATAAATTCACTTTATATCCTCCAGAAAGAACAATCACAGATATAGATTACAAAGAATGGATTGATGATGAATATGATATACAACATTTCTTTACTATTTCAACCATTAGTGAAGATAGTCAAATCTTAAATGCAATAGAAAATTATGAATTATCTCCAGAATATGAACATGATAAATTTCAAGAAAATACAATATTGAATATTTGTCATCTAGGTAGATGCCTCTTTATTCTATGGAAGAATTTGGTAGCTCTACAGTTGAAATATTTCCAGGGAAAACCTTGAACATAGACAATAACTTGGAAAAATTACAACATGAAAAGCTAATCAAAACATTACAACAACATTCTTATGCATATGCATGGGAATAGACTGACATGAAAGGAATTAGTCCTAAGACTTTTATACATCACATTTACATTGAGGAAAATTGTAAACCTATCAAACAACCTCAAAGAAGGATGAATCCAACTATTAGGGAAATTGTGAAAGAGGAGTTGCAAAAATTGCTGAATGTAAACTTCATTTACCCAATTTCAGATAGTCAGTGGGTTTATCCTCTAGTGATTGTGCCTAAAAAGAATGGTAAATGGAGGGTATGCATTGATCATCAAGAATTGAATAAATATCTCCTAAAATATCATTTTCCTTCACCCTTTATAGATCAAGTATTGTGTTATCACTCAGGTTTTCCTTGAAGTTGTGGAAAAGGAAAGTATACCCGAGGTAACCACAAACCAACCTTCAGATGCAGAATCTAGCCAATCTGCATCCAGAGAGGGCTCTCTCTTTATGATTTATCTTTGTTCTTAGAAAGTTTTAGACTAGTTATAAGTCCAAGAAATGTGTTTGAAAATGGTGGAATTCGCCAACTAAGGGCAAGGTTGAATATTTCCAGGCCATTGGGCTATGGATTCAAAAGATGGATTTACTGGATTAATCTTCTACACACAGGATGGCTTTGCAGGGCAAGATAGCCAAACAGAGAACAATTTTAAGGAATTCAAGTGGATGGAATGGGTTTGAAGGGATGAAAGGCACTCAAGAATCTTTCAAAATTTTCAAAAGAAAGAAATGGAATGATTACAAATAAAGAGCAGTGAAGAATTCTTTACTATAGTAATCAAAGTGTTTAGATTAGCGAAGCAAGAGCATTTAAGAATTCATTGCTTATAACCAATCTAGAAGAAAACATTTTAGAATAATCACAACTGAACTCAGAGTACAATTAAGTAAATTCTGAGTTATTCTTTTATGTCAATTATTCAGAAATGGACACAATGATATTATAAACATATATAAAACTTAAGATATAAGATAGAAAGACTTACTGAACTGCAATTCGACGCATGAATCCTGCAAAAAGTCCTAAGCTTCAAATAGTCATCCAGCAAGCCACAAAGAAGTTTCTCCAATGCACTTTTATTCCAAAAACATCAATGTCACAGCAAAGTAGTAGAATCCACCCAAAATACTTCCAAGAGTGAAGTATTTATAGAAATTCTAAACTAAAATATCTTGAAAAAATATCAAGATTAGTTCACAAATCTCTCCAACTATTTTACATAAATAGAACTTAAGTAAAGGAAACTCAAACTAATTCATCTATTTGGCACTATTTTGTATGGATAGGTGATGACAAAGAGGAGAATTCGAATTTGATCCAACTCTTAGTTGATGATGAGGCATCCAAGTCACTAATTGCTTCCTTTCTTTGTGCAATTCTGCTCCAACAATTCTGCAAATTTGGGGTCCAATGATACCTTTATATTTCTCAATCCGTAATAGATATGTAAAAAGTGAAAGAGGTTATTGTGGACCAATATGTTGGTGAGATAAAACTCTTTAACTTTCCTAAAATTCCTCTCCAGCTGTGCACAATAGGCTCTGGAAAAATATGTGTAAAACATAGTTTTACAGAGTCTGAAAAATAGCTTGTAAAGATGTGCATGTATCTCTCATTCTGAAATCACTGTGAAAAACGTGAGATAAATTTTTGTAGATAGGTCCCTTAGGAACAAAAACCTCTTTCCGTTTTGTAAAATGTATTTCTGATTGGCCACAATATTCTCTACAAAATGATGACTTAAAAGGAATTTTCTGCAAACAGTGCTTTCCAACATTGTTTAATATTTCCAAAACCATAATGGCTGTTAGAAAAGTGAGAGAGGTTTTTGTAGATGGCCCTCATAAGAACATAAACCTCCTTCAGTTTTGTAAAATTCATCTTGGATTGATCACAATAGTGTCTGCAAAACTATGACTAAAATATGCAATTTCTACAAAAATGTTCCTTCTTGTTATGTTTTTTCATCTTTTTACTTTCTTTCTCTTTTGACTGTTTTAATTTCACTTTAGAAAAACCTCACTATTGGTGAAATTATTCTCATCTCTTTTTACCATTTTACTGCCTTCTGTATTTACTTTTACTGTTTACCTTTGACTGCTCTGTAACTTCATTTTAACTTTCACTGACTTTTACCTGATACGCTTTAACCATTGATACTCTTTAGCTGTTAAGCTTTCTAACCTCTGTTTGAATAGATTTGATAAAAATCTTGGAGTAAACAAATCTTATGACTAGTATTAAGATTGTTTATCCAAGGATGTGATCTTCTGATTACCTCTTCAGGGGACAACCGAGTAGATTTTTCAAGCAATTCCCCAATGGACAAGGGAGTGAGATTTTGACCAGGTTCAAAATGGAGCATCATTCAAGGCTACAGGAACTCCCATTTTGGTTCTTGTGGAAAAATGGAAATTTGGCTAATGGTGAGGAATTGAGTAAATTCACGGGAAAAACAGGTCCATTTGCAGATTTAGTAATTCAATTATAGTTTTCGGGGTCACAGAATGAACTAGTAATTAATTCTAACTCTGTTTCAGTGAAGGAAAAAAGGAAAGCCGAGATTTCAACAGAGTTCAGTTTGAATTTAGGGTAAATACCTGTTTTTGGAGAAAACAACGTTTGGATAGGTGCCGGCTAAGGTAGATAATCTTCTGAGAGGCTTGTCTGCAATCTTCTTCGAAAGGATAAGGTAAGTGGACTTCACAAATTCGAATTTTGAATTTTTTTGCGTGGAAGGCGTTTTCTTTCACTGGCATACAAAATGATGAAAAAGACGTGAATGTTTTGTTTTATCGGCAAAGTCAAACGGGGGGGAATTTTTATTATTTTTATGGGATGACGTCACTGATGTACGATGGATGCGTCACCGGGGTCGGGCGGTAAGCGGTAAATTCCGCACCGCTTTCGGGAGCAGGCGGTTTTCCGCGGGGAGGCAGCGATTCCATTCGGAGATCAACACGTGGTGGGTGCACTGTTTCGAAACTACCGTGATCCCGCGCGTTAACGATCGGACGATGGATGGCTGGCGGAATTATAGCGGGCCGTTGATCCGGGAATGGGCGATCGGACGGGTGATATGACGTGAAGAAGGTAGGGGATTTAACACGCGGGCCCAAAGTAATTAATGTTAATTTAACTATTCCGGGCGGCGTCTTATTGACTGAGGGATTGGTTATTAATTAATCTAGGTGATTAATTAATCCCGTGGTTTAATGAGAGTTGGGGTTGCGGCGGGGCTTTGGTTTTATTTGTTTTTTCCGTTTAAAACATAAAACATATGTTTAAAACCTTTTCAATATTGTTATTATATGGTAATAAATCAATGTAATTTATTATCCATAGGGGCGGGGATAGATTATAAAGATATATTTCTAACCAAAGGGCACATAATGTGGGTCTTTTATGAATAATTGGAAAATAAATACTTTGGTTGAAATTTTATAATAAGATGGGGTTTTGGGATATTTATGTAGAAGGAGTTACACATATAGGAAAAGGTAAGTTATATAAGGATTTAATATTTAAAGTTAAATGTTAATATGACAATGGGACAAGGGAAACTCAAAATACTTTACACAACTAGGAAAGTGGAGATTTCTAAAGTAAATTGTATCATTTCAATTTCAACACTTAAACATAGAATAATAAGTAATTTTGAGGGATTATTATGGAAATTTGAATGATTTTCCTAAGTAAAATAAAATTTTACTTAGGAAAAGATTAAAAGGGAATGTTTATAATAATAAATAACTTCAAATACTTAGGTCTTTTTGATCATCAGGCCGAGGGTCCGGTCCCTCCAAAAGTCAAGGAAATGCCTTGAGCTCCTTTAATCTTCATATACCTTAGCACTTTGGGGAAATTAGTAAAACTCTTAGGGAGAAAGTGATGTGGGAAGTTAATGATTTTGACTTTTCTTTCTGTAAATTTTTCAATGTATATTCTGCTTCAGTACTTGTGATGAAAGTTAAAGATCAAACACATTTAACACCATCATTCATCATATGAAACTTTGCAACACCATCTACCTACCCTATCTACTTTACACTACCATTTTCTCTTCTTTATTAGGGTGCACTTAGACTGGAAAACCTTTATCAATCTTCTTTTCTTTTACAAGGCAAATCTATCTAATTCTACCCTTATTACATCCAAGGGCTCAGATTAAACTGTTGAGCACCTTTTATTAACTCTACCTATCTACTTATCTGCCAAGATTAAACTGTTTGGTCAGATATTTATTCTCTATTCTACAACATGAAATTGAAACATGAATGAGTCAAGTTTAAACAGTTTTAATCTTCATAAATTGTGGCAAAAGTTTGACAAGCTGCACACAATTGCTTTATTACAAAAATGAAATAGTAGTGGCATTTGGATTTGCACACTTTCCTTGGTCTATTTTTTTCTTGGGGTTCATTTCTTTCATTTTCTTGGCCAATTTATTTTTCTTACCCTTTGATTTTTCTTTTAGGGTATACCCTCTTTACATTTTTTAAATTTTTTGATTTTTTGGTTTTTCAAGAATATGGAACACCTTTTCTCAAGAAAAAGGTTTGAACATATTCCATAGTTCAATCAAGACAATAATGAAAAATGACACCTATTGGTATAGGAGTCTAACACTGGCTCCACTTGGGGATGGCTTTTCCTTGTGAAAAGTCAAGAACAGCAGGTCAGTTGCCTCAAAATGTCTCCAAACTAGACCATGTAATCTCCTTATTCTGGTAGCTTTATTGTATATATGATAGTAAAACTTCTGAAGCTTAGGGCCTTCACTTCAGGCTTCAACTCCAGTAAGTTACTATCCACTCAAAACTTAAAACTTTGTTGCCTAGTTAGGAATTTTTTGCCTTGTTCCAATCCAAAACATGAATTTGTTGTGGTTGAAAATATTGAATTGAATATAGTCCTTTTTCTGTAACCTGAAATCTGATCTAAAACTAAAACAACACACAAAAATTTTCAAACCAACTTAATGAAAAACTAGCTGAAAATTAAAAAACTAAAAAAAATGCTCAAAATTCTGAGCTTATTAGCACTCATCTACCTACTCAATCTACTGTTCAACTGCTAGTTAGGTAAAATGAAATAGCCAATGCAACCATTCAAGCATTATGTACTTTGATAGATTTTGTTGCATTTTCTTGTTGATTATCAAAATTGTACTTCTGCAACCTATTAGAAACTTGTCAACAAATGAGAGGATAAAGAAACACTTGATTTCCTTTGTTGACTCTAGAAACTGTACAAAAGGATCTTCCAAAATATATACACTGATGTTTAACTGATCTGAACAACTGTACATTTTTTCTGGATGGCCTCCATACCATGAATATGAAATGCTATTTTCATCTTTATCTCCCTGTAAACTTTCAGATAAGATTTGTGATGATATTCCTACTGATTGTAATGTTTGAGTGTTGAATCCTTTATCATCTTGATTCTGAAAATCATAGTTATTTAATAGAGGAATGCTTTGAATGCTTTCAATATTCAACATATCTGCTATTGGATCCTGAAAATCTTGGGAAAATTGCTGGAACCTATGACATATAAAATTCCATGGGACTTCATAAACTTCAACAAGTTTCCCATTCTTTTATTTAAATATGTTATACCACATTTCCTTTAAAAGATGAAATGGTTCAAAAAATAGTGGTATGGAACTTTCTTGTGTCATTTGATCATTTATTTCAATGGGAACTGATAACTGCAATTGTGAAACTGAAAAATCTTGATCAATAGTTTCATTATCTTCTTTGTTGTCAATCATAATTCCTAAAGATTGCTGATTATTGATGGCATGATAGTTTTCTCTAATGAACTAAAATGAAGCAAAACAAAAAGGTAAAGAATCTTCACTTATTTCCACATTTTCTGCTCTTCCTTCCTCACTCTCATGGCTGATATGTATTGGCTGATCACTGTCTTCAATCTGCTGAAACTGCATTTCTTCATCCTCCAAACTAGCTTCTGATATCTCTGTAAAGTTAGCTTGACTTTGGAGAACATAACTATCATCATAATGATCATACTTAGGCAAATCATCAAAATAAGGAATGTCATCAAACATACACATTAGAACAACAGATTCCTCTTCCTCATATTGATTTGTAAATTCATTTTCTAATTTATGATAATTTGAATTAAGAGGAATTTGTTCATGGCTATCAACCTCTTCTATTTCTTCATGGTGATTTTGAATAAAAAATTCTTCTTTCATAGTGATCTCCTGTGTTATTTCATCTAGTTTTCTTACCAAAAGGTTGAGTTTTACCTCTGCAATGTTTTTCCTTTCCTCTTCTTCTACTTTCAACTTTTCTTGTTTGATTTGGAGATTAACTTCCACATCAACTGCAATATTTTGCATCTGTACAAGTGTTTTTGGATTTCTTTCTCTTAACCGAAATTCTATTTCTGAATCAAAGGCACTTGGATAATGCAAGAGAGTTGAATCATGAGGAGGTCTAATATTTTCTGGCATTGAATAATAAACTTGATTAAATCTGTCAGAAAATTGTTGTATCGTTTCATTTGAATGTCTTTTTAATTGATTATATTCTTCCATGATCACAAAATTATTAACTTTTATTATCCATCTATCAAGGAAAAGTTTGATAAACTGTTGGAAATTTGAGATGCTAGCATTAGGCAGATTTTTTAACCAACTCTTTATTCTATTTTGCAAAGAAAGAGAAAAAAGTCTGATTTTAACATCATCTTCATCAATCTCAAATAAATCCAAATAATTCTCAAAACCTTGAATATGTTTTTGGGTAGTGATACCATTCTCTCCATCAAATCTAGGAAGATACTTGTAGTATTTCTTAGGAAAATCTTGGAGTATAGGAGGTAAAATAAGGGGCTTATATCTATCTGGAGCTTTATATGGCATAGGGATATGTACAGGGATTGCAAGATCAGTCTTCATTATTTGAGGCTTCTTAATTGGAAAATGATCATCATTAGATTCATAAGAAAGTTGCTCAAAGAGATTAGGAGAATTATTACTTACAAACTTCAAAGGAAAATAACTAAAAAATAATCTAAGATCTTCTATAAAATACAATATACATTGAAAAAATTTCTTAATGAGAAAGAACATAATGTTTTGGATTAAGATCCAAGTTGAAAGCATGGTCTTTCCATATTGTCCTTTGAGGTTCATTCCTCCAGTGGAGTCTTGATTCTGAAATTGATTTGGAGTCGCTAAGTGGATGATTTTAACCTTTGTGTGTCTGATCCCTGTCCACCATCATAGATCAGATCTAAACCTGTAAAACAATTCTGAAGAAAAAGTTAGTTCTTCAAGAAACCAAATTTTGAATATTTTATGATTATTTTATTTTTTTATGAATTTTCAAAACAACTTCTATGATTTCTTTAAGAAATTTAAGATTTTTAATTAAATTTTTCTCAAAGATTTATTGAACTAGAGATTATGATTGAATGTTTTGAATCCAAAGTTCAGTTTATAAGCTAAACCAGAGATAGACCGAAGCAGCATTTGTTTACTATGCAGTTGCAGAGCAAAAGCATTTCAAAGGCTACCTGGCTGATCTTCAGACTTTGTCTATAGCTTATAAATCAAACAATAGTATCAATAAAATGATTCAGATCCCCAGTGGAGTCGCCACTATGTTATCACTCAGGTTTTCCTTGAAGTTGTGGAAAAGGAAAGTATACCCGAGGTAACCACAAACCAACCTTCAGATGCAGAATCTAGCCAATCTGCATCCAGAGAGGGCTCTCTCTTTATAATTTATCTTTGTTCTTAGAAAGTTTTAGGCTAGTTATAAGTCCAAGAAATGTGTTTGAAAATGGTGGAATTCGCCAACTAAGGGCAAGGTTGAATATTTTTAGGCCATTGGGCTATGGAGTCAAAGGATGGCTTTACTGGATTAATCTTCTACACACAGGATGGCTTTGCAAGGCAAGATAGCCAAACAGAGAACAATTTTAAGGAATTCAAGTGGATGGAATGGGTTTGAAGGGATGAAAGGCACTCAAGAATCTTTCAACATGTTTAAAAGAAAGAAATGGAATGATTACAAATAAAGAGCAGTGAAGAATTCTTTACTATAGTAATCAAAATGTTTAGATTAGCGAAGCAAGAGCATTTAAGAATTCATTGCTAATAACCAATCTAGAAGAAAACATTTTAGAATAATCACAACTGAACTCATAGTACAATTAAGTAAATTCTGAGTTATTGTTTTATGTCAATTATTCAGAAATGGACACAATGATATTATAAACATATATAAAACTTAAGACATAGGATAGAAAGACTTATTGAACTGCAATTCGACGCATGAATCCTGCAAAAAGTCCTGAGCTTCAAATAGTCATCCAGCAAGCCACAAAGAAGTTTCTCCAATGCACTTTTATTCCAAAAACATCAATGTCACAGCAAAGTAGTAGAATCCACCCAAAATACTTCCAAGAGTGAAGTATTTATACAAATTTTAAACTAAAATATCTTGAAAAAATATCAAAATTAGTTCACAAATCTCTCCAACTATTTTACATAAATAGAACTTAAGTAAAGGAAACTCAAACTAATTCATCTATTTGGCACTATTTTGTATGGATAGGTGATGAAAAAGAGGATAATTCGAATTTGATCCAACTCTTAGTTGATGATGAGGCATCCAAGTCACTAACTGCTTCCTTTCTTTGTGCAATTTTACTCCAACAATTCTGCAAATTTGGGGTCCAATGATACCTTTATATTTCTCAATCCATAATATATATGTAAAATGTGAAAGAGGTTATTGTGGATCAATATTTTGGTGAGATAAAAATATTTCATTTTCCTAAAATTCCTCTCCAGTTGTGCACCATAGGCTCTGCAAAAATATGTGTAAAACAGAGTTTTACAGAGTCTGAAAAATAGCTTGTAAATATGTGCATGTATCTCTCATTCTGAAATCACTGTGCAAGCAGTGAGATAGGTTTTTGTAGATGGGTCCCTTAAGAACAAAAAACTCTTTCCATTTTGTAAAATGTATTTCTGATTGGCCACAATATTCTCTGCAAAATGATGACTTAACAGGAATTTTCTGCAAACAGTGCTTTCCAACATTGTTTAATATTTCCAAAAACATAATGGCTGTTAGAAAAGTGAAAGAGGTTTTTGTAGATGGCCCTCTTAAGAACATAAACCTCCTTCATTTTTGTAAAATTAATCTTGGTTTGATCACAATAGTTTCTGCAAAACTATGACTAAAATATGCAATTTCTACAAAAATGTTCCTTTTTGTTATGTTTTTTCATCTTTTTACTTTCTTACTCTTTTGACTGTTTTACTTTCACTTTAGACAAACCTCACTATTGGTGAAAGTATTCTCATCTCTTTTTACCATTTTACTGCCTTCTGTATTTACTTTTACTGTTTACCTTTGACTGCTCTGTAACTTCATTTTAACTTTCACTGACTTTTACCTGATACACTTTAACCACTTATACTCTTTAGCTGTTATGCTTTCTAACCTCTGTTTGAATAGATTTGATAAAAATATTGGAGTAAAAAAATCTTATGACTAGTATTAAGACTGTTTATCCAAAGATGTGATCTTCTGATCACCTCTTCAGGGGACAATCGAGTAGATTTTTCAAGCAATTCCCCAATGGACAAGGGAGTGAGGTTTTGACCAGGTTCAAAATGGAGCATCATTCAAGGCTGCAGGAAATCCCATTTTGGTTCTTGTGGAAAAATGGAAATTTGGCTAATGGTGAGGAATTGAGTAAATTCACGGGAAAAACAGGTCCATTTGCAGATTTTGTAATTCAATTACAGTTTTCGGGGTCACAGAATGAACTAGTAATTAATTCTAACTCTATTTCAGTGAAGGAAAAAAGGAAAGCCGAGATTTCAACAGAGTTCAGTTTGAATTTAGGGTAAATACCTGTTTTTTGGAGAAAACAACGTTTGGATAGGTGCCAGCTAAGGTAGATAATCTTCTGAGAGGCTTGTCTGCAATCTTCTTCGAAAGGATAAGGTAAGTGGACTTCACAAATTCGAATTTTGAATTTTTCTGCGTGGAAGGCGTTTTCTTTCACTGGCGTACAAAATGATGAAAAAGACGTGAATGTTTTGTTTTATCAGCAAAGTCAAACGGGGGGGAATTTTTATTATTTTTCTGGGATGACGTCACTGATGTACGATGGATGCGTCACCGGGGTCGGGCGGTAAGCGGTAAATTTCGCACCGCTTTCGGGAGCATGCGGTTTTCCACGGGGAGGCATCGATTCCATTCGGAGATCAACACGTGGCGGGTGCACTGTTTCGAAACCACCGTGATCCCGCGCGTTAACGATCGAACGATGGATGGCTGGCGGAATTACAGCGGGCCGTTGATCCGGGAATGGGAAATCAGACGGGTGATATGACGTGAAGAAGGTAGGGGATTTAACACGCGGGCCCAAAGTAATTAATGTTAATTTAACTATTCCGGGCGGTGTCTTATTGACTGAGGGATTGGTTATTAATTAATCCGGGTGATTAATTAATCCCGTGGTTTAATGAGAGTTGGGGTTGCGGCGGGGCTTTGGTTTTATTTGTTTTTTCCGTTTAAAACATAAAACATATGTTTAAAACCTTTTCAATATTGTTATTATATGGTAATAAATCAATGTAATTTATTATCATAGGGGCGGGGATAGATTTATGAAGATATATTTCTAACCAAAGGGCACATAATGTGGGTCTTTTATGAATAATTGGAAAATAAATACTTTGGTTGAAATTTTATAATAAGATGGGCTTTTGGGATATTTATGTAGAAGGAGTTATACATATAGGAAAAGGTAAGTTATATAAGGATTTAATATTTAAATTTAAATGTTAATATGACAATGGGACAAGGGAAACTCAAAATACTTTACACAACTAGGAAAGTGGAGATTTCTGAAGTAAATTGTATCATTTCAATTTCAACACTTAAACATAGAATAGTAAGTAATTTTGAGGGATTATTATGGAAATTTGCATGATTTTCCTAAGTAAAATAAAATTTTACTTAGGAAAATATTAAAAGAGAATGTTTATAATAATAAATAACTTCAAATACTTAGGTCTTTTTGATCATCAGGCCGAGGGTCCGGTCCCTCCAAAAGTCAAGGAAATGCCTTGAGCCCCTTTAATCTTCAAATACCTTAGCACTTTGGGGAAATTAGTAAAACTCTTAGGGAGAAAGTGATATGGGAAGTTAATGATTTTGACTTTGCTTTCTGTAAATTTTCCAATGTATATTCTGCTTCAGTACTTGTGATGAAAGTTAAAGATCAAACACATTTAACACCATCATTCATCATATGAAACTTTGCAACACCATCTACCTACCCTATCTACTTTACACTACCATTTTCTCTTCTTTATTAGGGTGCACTTAGACTGGAAAACCCTTATCAATCTTCTTTTCTTTTACAAGGAAAATCTATCTAATTCTACCCTTATTACATCCAAGGGCTCAGATTAAACTATTGAGCACATTTTATTAACTCTATCTATCTACTTATCTGCCAAGATTAAACTGTTTGGTCAGATATTTATTCTCTATTCTACAACATTAAATTGAAACATGAATGAGTCAAGTTTAAACAATTTGACTCTTCATAAATTGTGGCAAAATTTTGACAAGCTGCACACAATTGCTTTATTACAAAAATGAAATAGTAGTGGCATTTGGATTTGCACACTTTCCTTGGTCTATTTTTTGCTTGGGGTTCATTTCTTTCATTTTCTTTACCAATTTATTTTTCTTACCCTTTGATTTTTCTTTTAGGGTATACCCTCTTTACATTTTTTAAATTTTTTGATTTTTTGGTTTTTCAAGAATATGGAACACCTTTGCTCAAGAAAAAGGTTTGAGCATATTCCATAGTTCAATCAAGACAATCATGAAAAATGACACCTATTGGTATAGGAGTCTAACATATTGGATACATTAGCATGTGAAAAGTATTTCTCATTCCTGGATGGTTTTAGTGGTTACAATCAAATTTAGGTAGCTCCTAAAGATGAAGATAAGACCACATTCACATGTCCATGGGGAACTTATGCCTACCGAGTACTTCCTTTTGGATTGTGAAATGAACCTGCAACATTCCAAAAGGCAGTACTAGGATTTTTTCTGATCTAATATATGATTGTGTAGAGGAGTATATGGATGAATTTACAGTTTATGATAATACAGTTGAAGAAGCTTTAGAAAATTTCGAGAAGGTTCTCCAAATATTTAAGGAAGCAAACCTTTCACTAAGCCATGAAATTTTTTTCATGATGTTTACAGAAGGGATTGTTTTGGGCCATCACATTTCAGGGGACGGGATTAAAGTTGATAAATCTAAAGTTGAAGTCATCTCAAAACTATCAATTCAAAATTGTCAAAAGGATGTTAGAAGTTTTCTAGGAGTCACAAGATATTATAGAAGATTTATAGAAAATTTTACCAAAATAACATCCCCACTCTTCAAAATACTCACCAAAGATTGTGAATTCAGCTGGAATCCTGATTTCCAGTTACCATTTGAGACTTTAAAAGAAAAAAATTCTAAAGCACCGATCTTAAGAGGTCCAAACTGGAAACTAGCATTTCACATTTCAACGGATGCTTCAGATACAGCTCTAGGAGCTATATTAGGACAAAAATATTTTATCCCCTATGCCATCTATTACACAAGCAAGAATTTGACTCCCACAAAGTTAAATTACACTATAATTGAAAAGGAATTCTTAGTTATTGTTCATGCTATAAACAAATTCAGACATTATATAACAGGCTATGAAACCTTTGTTCATATATATCACTCTACAATTAGATACTTAATGAACAAATCTATTACTAATGGTGGAGTTACAAGATGGTTATTACTCCTGAAAGAATTCAACATTACTGTTCTAGACCAAGATGGAAAACAAAACACAGTTGCTGATTTCTTGTCTATAATTCAAAATATCAAAGATGACACTCTAGTTGAAGATAAATTTCCTGATGAATATCTTTTTGAAATAACAACTTAGACTCCTTGGTTTGCAGATATTGCCAATTACTTAGTTACAGAAAAATTACCTTCACATTTTCTTTCTAGACAGAAAAGAAAAATCATTCAATTAAGTGAAATATACTCATGGATTGCTAATGAATTGTATAAGACAAGTCCAGATCTCATTATCAGAAGATGTGTTCAAGAAGATGAAATGACTGAAATTCTTAAAGCATGTCATGATGAACCTTGTGGTGGACATTTCACTAACAAGAGGACAACCTACAAAATCCTTCATTTAGGATATCATTGGCCATCTATATTCAGAGATGCCAAAGAATATTTCAAAGGGTGTGATAGGTACCAAAGGAAACCTGCTCCATCAAATGAAATGCCACTACAAAATCAGGTACTCATAGAACCTTTTGAAAAATGGGCCTTGGATTTTGTTGGACCTATTAATCCTCCATCTAAACAAAAGAAGTATATTTTGGTATGCACTGATTATGTCACTAAATGGGTAGAGGTTAAATCATTACCTTTTTCTAATGAAGGATTTGTAGTTAATTTTATTTTTTAGGATATCTTCACTCGTTTTGGTGTTCCAAGAGAAATTGTAATAGATCAGGGAACTCATTTCACGTCAAAGGTGGTGAAAAGGCTCGTGGAAGATTACAATATTAAGCACAGAAATTCCACTCCTTATCATCCACAAGTAAATGGTCAAGTTGAATCTACCAATAAGGTGATTCAAGGAATTCTCACTAAGAATGTTCATCTACACAGAAGAGATTGGGCAGAAAGGCTTCTTGAAGCCTTATGGGCCTACAGAAATACATGGACGAACACAACAAGACATACTCCCTATGAACTTGTCTATGGGAAGCAAGTTATGTTCCCTATAGAGTTTCAGATCAGAACCTTCAAGATGGTAGTCCAATTTGGACTTGATTTATCAAAAGCACAGAAACATAGATTGGAGCAACTCAATGAGCTTGATGAAATTAGACAAAATGGAGTTCAAAGAACCAGTATAGTCCAATAGCAAAGAGATAAATGGCATGATAATTATATCAAGGAAAAGAAGTTTCAAGTAGGGGATTGGGAACTTTTCTTCAATTCAAAATTCAAAGATTTTCAAGGAAAGTTTAAGACTCATTGGCTTGGGCCATATGATATTGAAAAAGTCTTTGATAATGGAGCAGTGAAGATAAGGACAATAGATGAAGAGAAGTTATCTCTTCATGTGAATGGTCATCAGTTAAAAGTATATCATAAACCACTTTCAAAAGAAGAGTTTTTCAAGATTTTCCAAGATAACATTGATATGAAGTTAGTGAAGAAGAATCTTTCTTCTTCACTAACTTAGCTTTTATTTTTCCTACATTCATAAAAAAATAAGGTAAAAAAAACATAAATAAATAAATAAATTGTATAAGTATGAAAAACAATCACTGATTGGCATAGTTATATAGAAAATACAGCGTGAAAATCAAAGATTTCTGATATCCTATATTTTCCATTTTCTTTTCTGTAATAAGTAGTGACACAAAACTACATTCATTGTAGTTCATAATCTGTAATTTCATTTCATTTTTTAGTTTCATTTCATAATTCATTCAATTTCATAAATCATTCCACTTTCATTCCATTTCACAGTTATATTTCATTTTCCATTTCATCTCCTATTCATATTCCATGGCCATACTTTATTCTTTTTACAGAGTACATTCTGCAGCTGGCTGTATTCTACAGTTGATCACATTCTGAAGCTAATTCCATTTTGTAGTTGATTCCATTATGCAGCCAATTTTATTCTGCAGCCACTTCAATAGTTATGACACATGATTATTGCAAGGAATTGAAGGATTATGTTTTCAAGACCAACATGCTAAAAATGGCACCTAAGGATCAACACCAAAGCAAACAATAAAATAAAAGGTTAAGTTCTAAAGGTAAAGTGAAAAAATTTATTTTTAATAGCAAGGTTAAAACATGAAACATGTATAATATTAACATTCATATGTTTCCTTGACAACTCATCATTTAATTTGATTGCAATCTCCATAATACTACATATCAGCCACATCCTCTATATTAAGTTGCATAACGGTCCATCATTAACTCCCTCGTTGATGACTGACGGTCATGATCTATGATGTGACATACTTTTCTATGCCTCCCCAATACCCCTAATATCTATTTATTCCTACAAACCCTCCATAACCTTCCATCAGATCACAACCAATTCATTTTCATAAAACAGGAGAGTAATTTTGAACGTTGAAGAACTATGCATAGTAGAAGGATGGGGCTCATTATCAGATCAGAAACGGTTGGAGCAAAGTACATGGAAGGACACCCACAGCTCAAAGAATTGTTACACAAAGCTGGATGGCTTAGGTTCATAGAGAAATCTAATGGTTTTCATAAGGAGATTACAAAATCCTTTGCTTGGTCTTTTGATGGAACCGAAGCAGAAATTGGAGATATCAAGTATGCAGTGACTGAGTCATTCATGGCCAAGGCTACAGAACTTCCAAGGCATGGTGAAATATTGTTCAAAAATAAGGAGTTACACAGTGAATCATGGAAAGTAATACTCAAAAACCCAGGTATGGATGTCTTTGTTTTTAGAAAATGAATCCCAAGTTCAGGACTCTTAAAAGTAAATGGAGGAATATGCTCTTGATTTTACAGAAGTTTATAACTTGCGAAGGAATTTTTGGTTGCATGTATGTCTACCATATCCGTTTACTAATGACTTTCCTAGGAAATGGTGAAATAAATCTTCCTTTATTTATGCTAAATAGTTTAAGAAGAATGGCCTCAAATGTGCAAAAGATAATACAATTCATAGATACCACCATGCATCATCATGGGTTGGTAAAGATATTGATTGAGTTTCATTTAAGAATAATAGGAGATACCTAGGAGGATTTCCTTGTTAGAAATCATTTTCAAGAGCCACCAGAGTCACCCAATGAAGATAATGTCAAAAGAAGCAGAAGAAAGAAGAGTGATATAAATGTTGAAAACAAACCTGAAACGTCATTACAGAAGAATGATGAAAAGCTAATTTTTGAAGAACTGACAGAAACTAGGAAACAATTCAAGACAAGAGGGATGAAAAGAAAAGAGAGTAAGGTTACAAATGAGGGGAATAAAAGTCCTCCAAAACTGAGAAGGAGCTCTAGAATTTGAGGTACCATGAAGAAGACATTATCAAAGGGACGGAGCTTATAAATGTAGATGAGGAAACCCCAATACCATCTCCTATTAATATCTCTCCTACACACAGTCCTCAAAATTCTCCTATTTATCATTTTGAAGGTAGCCCCAGCAGAAGATCTCTAGGCATAGACCCATTGCAACAACAAATAAATGATTATGTATAATCATTGGAGAAAATAAGTGCATCAATGAACCCAGAACCTTTTTTCAATCCACAAGAAACTCTAGTTGATGCTCTCAAGAAAGATATCTATGAACTAGAGATATTGAACAGACATATCAAACAGGAAAATGAGACCTTGAAAGAGAAAAATAAATTGGACAAGGCAATTCATGATAATATTGTTCTGCATCTAGGACTGTGGTATAAGAAATATAGGAAATTGAAAAGGAACAACAAGTTATTGAACAGAGCAGTCATTAACCTCAAGTTCAAGCTTCTTATGAGAAGGCCCAGAATGACAGTCACTTCAAAGAAGAACAAAAGAAGGAAATTAGATGTACTAGCAGAAGTGTTTGAGAAAATGCAGTAAAGAAGGAGAACTCACATTTTTGGCAAATTTCATGAGGACATGCAATGATTTTGTAGTGGGGGTATGTTGAACCTTAGTATTACCGTCTCTTTGATAGTTTTTCTCACCTCTTTCCATCACTTTCTCACAATATCACAGACCCAAATCAATGATAAATGATAGGTTTTATCTTAAGGATGCATCAAAATGATTGCCATATTATATTTTCATGTTCTTTCTATTTGGATAGATTTTTGCAAGTTAGCTACAGAATGCGGCCTATTCTGTAGCTAACTTTGGATTCCATAGCTACTCTCATATTTTGGTAGGTTCCAGGTGTCAAATGAAGAATTGGGCCACATGGGTGTTTCTATAATCATTTCTAAATGGATTCTATCTTATTCACTCGGTCCAAATCGACAGAAAATCAAGCCTAAGATCATGGTCAAAGATGGAGTCAAAGTACGTTATTTGAAAGCAGTAGGACTCTTGATTTTCTCTTCGTAGAAAATTAAGATTCCAACATTCCTATTGCAATTATAATTTTAATTAGTCACCTATATCAAGTTTATATCACAAATTGTTATGTATTTTCCTTTAAATATCGGTTGTAAAAGGCCGAGAAGATAGTTCATAATTTAAGTGATAATTTTAAGATTTCTGCTAATACTCTGTATTCATACTTCATTTTATATTAATACCAAGTTCGTGCTTCCAATGAATATTTAAGCACATCTTTAACCAGCTAGTATTTCAGCCAAATCAGTTGCAGAGGGCCCGTGCACTCGAGAAGGTTTTTCCTTTGTTGTTTTAGTTCAATTTCCATTACTCTGTTTTCAGCAAATATGTTTTCTAATTAGATTTATGTTCATTCTAGATTTTTTTCAATACCATAACATTAAATCACAATTGTGCATCCTTGTTCTTATACGATATTTGGTGAAGATATATAACTCTATTTTCATAATTGAATTAAGATTGGAGTGATAAGATTACACTGTTGCCTAGTTTCCTCACTGTTTTGTCATTTATTTCCTTAGAATATAATTGTCAATTTACTGTGTCAATAGATGTTTTCAAAAGCCATTTCAATATGATTATCATAAACTAAATGGTTAAATATCTAATTCATGCAGTGCTTGAATTTACTTTCCACATTGTCATTTTCTTTCTAGGAACTTAGAGACTAAGGCATAATTGACTTCTCACATAGCATCTCAAGAAGTTAACACTTCACATTGAATGTTGCAGAAAATTCAAATATACATTAGTTGTTTTTATTTAGTCTTACATGCTTTCATATTTTGCTTTCAGATCCTCACTTAATTGCAATAATTGATATTCCTAAAGATCATTCTAAAATAAATTGATTTAATCATGTTTCAAGATTAAATGGTTGAATTTTTAATGAGTACAATTACTAAGTTACCTTTTGCAGACTTTATTTAGTTTTCTAGTTCGTTAAAGTGTAATTGGTTACTTAACACTATCTCAAGAATATCATACTTCATAATTCAATATTGGAAGTAATTGAGTATACATTAGATGTTTTCATTGCATTCTCTGCTTACTGTTCTAGGACATTAGAAGTTTAAGTGCAGATAGTTACTTAATATCATCTCAATAAGGTCATACCTCATAATTGAATGTTGGAGTAACCATAAGTACATTAGTTGTTTCATTTTCTACTTTTACTTAATACAAGAACTACAGTTTTTTCATCTTAGTTTTAGAATTAGATCCATGGAATAGAACCAATGATAAGATAAAATAGATGCTCTGTTTTCCAAATTAGGTCTTAACTAGCCAATAGATTTTGGTTTCTTTTTATGAAAATTAGACTAACTTAGGAACACTTCCTTTTATTCCTTCTTAAAATTCATTAGATTCCTTTAAATTTTTTCATAGTTCTAGACTAAACATTCTTAGACATCAAATAAAAAAACCCCCTCAAAACAACATAAAATACAAAACAACGAACTAATAATTAGGTTAACTAAGCACATACAGTGCACCACACTTCATCAGTTTACTAGGCCTGGTTGATATTTAATGAAAGAAATTTAAGACATTAAATTGGCTAAACACGTCTAAAAACAATTCGACTAATATTGAGGGAAACAAATGAACGATTACATGGTGAAAGGGGAAGTTTTTTTAGGATGTGGCATGTCTCCTATGTGCTAATGTCCCTATCGGAAACTTTTTTTTTTAATATTTTTCGGACAACATTAAAAATAGGTGCTTCGAGGTGGCTAGTTTGCAAGAGACGTGACAACATTTGGCGATAGCTTTCTGATTTTGTCTCTGGTTTCACCACATATTTTTAGATGTAGTGGAGAAAAGGATGGCAAGATAAAACCAGTTGGTAGTTGATGTTTTCTCTCCATATGGATTGCATGTTAGAGTTTCGAAGATTTAACCTGTTGTCATTACGAGCGAGGAATTTTTTTTTCCATTGTCATCAATCATCAAATAAGATGTGAGATCCAAATCCCATGGATATCCATAGTGATGAGAAATTGTAGGACCTTTTTTGTGAAGGTATGAAGAGAGGTGGAATTTTATATGTCGTTTAATGCAATTAACAAGCTCTTCGTAGTCCTAAATGCGAGAGGATGAAAATATTAATGGTGATGGGAGGATGCATGGGTCATGCTCTGTATAATGGTGTATATAAGTTTCACATTGCTGAGTAGGCTGAGGGTTACAAGAAATGTGTTTATCGAAATAGGACTTCACTCTGTCAACTACAACTTGGTCATGCCAATCAAGGTTGTCCATATCAAGTGCAAGTTTCTAGCCTGAGGAAACCATGTATGTGTGTGAAGCACGCGGTATGTTGGCACTCATATCTGAAAATGTGAGTGTTGTGGAGGTAAATCCCCTCTGCGGACAAAGGCGATCCCTACTAGCCCAGACCGGGTCTAGCAATAATCGTTCACACTACATTGCAGGTTCCTAATTGCAAATAAACCAACTAGCGATGAAGGCTTACCTGGAATCCAACGTTGTTGCTTGTAGAAGAGGTAGCGCTCCCATTCCTTAGCCCTGGCAGATCACGATCCCCATGATCTCCGTGATAGGACACCTGCACAAGAGAGAAACAAAACAAATGCAAGCGTAAAATCCAGTAGATGCAACTATATGTTAGTCAGAAAGGACATAACTCATCATCATAGACCATAACAAGAGTGGAACCATAACCAATAGTCGCTTATTATTAATCAATCAAAGGAAGAATACAACCATAGTTCTGACGCTGAATTCTCCTTCGGGGGGTCGCCAGTAAAAATCGTCTCGAAAATCCTGTCAAGGATGGGACAAACCTCTCTCTTCGAATCTCGAAAATAGTCTCCTTGCTTGAATTTGGCCTTAGGGGAATAATCAAGGCTCTTGCAGCATAAGGCTCTTGGGAATTTGGGAACTTGAAGACTAGCTTGCAAAGGAGATGAGCAAGCTTTTATAGATGGAGGAAGGGGATTTGGGATCCCTATAATCATGGGATTGGCCCTATCATTAAGGAAGCTTCCATGAGAGGTGGAAAACCACTTCCTCTCTATGGAAATCTGTAGCCAAACCTCCCAACTCAAGATAGATATCAGTTCCTGGATCAGTTAGGATGAAAATTCTGCCATTTATTTCTAAAAAACACTCCTTAAATTGGCTGGCACGAGTGCGACTCTGGGATAGAGAGTCAATTGGTGCGACCTCTTTAAAGGATTTTCCCCATTGGCGCGGGTACTCAACTGGTTGCCCGCGCCAATGCAAAAAGGGGTGTTTTTAGGGTTTTTCAGCAGGAGATGTCTTCAGGGGGATGAAAGTACATGTTCAGGGGAATGCCATGAAAGTATTTTCAAGTTATATCACTGCTCACAGGTCACAAAATAAGCCCTCCAATGTGCAAGACGGGGAATGGTAGAGACGGTGACAAATTGTTGTGTAACAGTGAGAAAGGATAAATTGTGAAGCGAGTGTATATGTAGGAATAAAAATAAAGAGGAGAAGGATGGTTAGAGAAATACCTGCACCAAAAGTCGGTTGCATGGAAACCTTTTTGCAAGACCTCTTCAAGGAAGATTGTGAATCAACAATGAATGTATTGTGATGTAAGATGCAGATTCTTGATTATATTTTTGAATATCCGAGACAAATATGATGAATATAGGGGGGGAAGCCACGCATGACCATGTATAGGTCATGCCATTTTCTTTCAGCTACAGTAAGGGTCGATAATAAAGTAGGACTACCTATTTGTGTGATCATATTAGTGAGTTCACCTTTGTGCTTGTTCCAAAAAGAGTGTGTCCCCCTAAGGCCTAAGTGCATAATATGGTAAGGAAGCATATAATCAGGCATGTCATGGCAGCATGCACGAAGGTTTGAAACGGTCACTAGGAAGCCATCCTCAAGGTTTATTTTCAAAAAAATGGCAATGGTTACTTGGCTATGATGTCACAACATAATGTTGTATAAGTAATACTGAAATCTTGGATGTTGGCCAAAACAATTATCATAGTAGCATATGAGGCGTAAATCATATACTTTCATTCATGGAGGCACATGCGAAGTTCTACAATGGTCATTAGAAATCCATCCTCAAGTTTTCTCTTCACAAAAATGGCAACATTTTCTTGGCTATGATGTCGCAACATAAGGTTGTATAAGTAATACTGAAATATTGGATGTTGTCGAAAATAATTATCATAGTATCATATGAGGCACAAATCATATTCTTGCATTTAAACATTTCTAAGGCGTGGTTGAATGATCATGGAAACCCCTTTGGGGAAGAGTGTGGGGAATGCCATAACAAACAGGGCTTTGGTGGTGTATTCATTGATGTCAGAGAGGGAAACATAGGGCCAAGAAAGTGAAGGGGTGGACTCAGGATGGGAAGAGTGTAGGTAGTTGCACATTTCTTCAATATTAATATGGGAATTTGGGAGTGTTGATACAAAAGAGGATGGTTGGAGGTTTGTTGGGGTGGGTTTTGTAGGAATTTCATCATCCAAAGTAGGAAGGGAAAGTCCTATTTCAAGAGAGGAGGGGGTAATGTGACAAAGGAGGGAAGAGATACTGGTAGGGTAGCTGGAAAGCTAGAAACTGTAGCTTTGTCCACATGGACATCCTTGTAGTAGGGATCACATGATATTTTTACGCAAAATTTGCAACAACATGTGTTATTCTTACAATGAAATCATAGTTCTTGTGGGCAAAAGCATGCCTAGTAACAACTACGATGTCTAATTTCGAAACCAAGCATTGCAAGCTATTGGGAACAACTGTTATGTCTTAGGGGGGAATAATAGTATGTCCAATGTACATTTACTGTCCACCTCGTGCATGGGTGGCTTGTAAGATTTGGTTAACACACAGTATGAGAATTTACTCTATTTGGGTTAGAGAATCAAGGACAAATGGTTGGTTGTCAGGGTTCATGTTGTTTTCAAGGGAGAAGCATTGGGTGTACTTTGTAGTTGCACATCGGAAGCAACAAATGTTACCATGTAAGAACATTATTTTTCATACTTGGGTATGATTCCTTGCATATGGAGAATACATGAAAGGGAAAGAGGTCATCTATCCTCTTACAAAATTGGTGGTGTGCATGGTTAAGGGAGGGTTGAACATATTTTGGGGATGGTAGGGTGAAGAAGCATGGGACAATGGTGGGGTGTGCAAGGTAGACGGGAAAGTAGTGGAAGTGAATGGAGGAAGTTGAAGGGACGATATATTGGGAGTAGAGAATGTTGAAGGAGATGGGCTTGCAAGAAAACTTTGAAGATGTTCGGGAAGAGCAACATTATATGGGGGTATAATTAGAAAGGATTGGGGATTTAACCTAGTTTTATATTTTATATTTGTTTGTTTGTTGTAGGTGTCTCTATTTTGTGCATAGAGGAGTATCATGCAAACATTTCTTGAGGGGTTTCCAAAAGACTCTCACATGCCCATCTTGAAAAAAACATGGGGGCACAAATATTAGTGCATACAAGAGTTGAGAGAGAGTAGAATTGAGTGAAAATAAAGAGTACATGGAGGATTTTCCATGGAAGGCAGAATGTTTAATGGAAGGGGAGGGAAGAAATATAAATTCAAAAGGAAAGGAAATAGGAGAAAGTGTTTTCTGGTTTTTTTTTTTGAAAATTGTGAAAGAGTGTGTACATCCACATATGTTTTTTTATTTTATTTTAGAAATTTCAAAATAGTGTGTACATCCACATATTAGTTGTTCTAGATGAAGAAATGTACAATAAAATAAGTATAAAGATGAAAGATGCAACATAAGTAAATATCTATTAGAAATATTTTTTAATTTTTAATTGTCTTATTTTTGCAAATTGGGAAAGAGTGTATGCATACAAGGTAATAAGTATAAAGATGCAAGATGAAACATAACTAAAGATCAATTGGATTTAAGGTAAAGAAAGAACACACTTTTATAACAAGTCAATGTTTTTCTTTAATTGCACAACACTTTAAAAGGATGCAAATATACTACCTTGTTTAGAAGAAATAACAAAAGAGCATATAGATTATATTTAAAGGTAAAAAATGCAGCATTATTTAAAGGTGAAAGTTGCAATATGTAACACAATTGTTGATCCATAGAGGAGAGAAGTATAATGATGAATTAAACATATAAAATCATGTGTGAACGAAAGAAGAGTGTGGTGGGGGAAGAAATGAGAACAAATAGAGAAGCATATATAAGTTGTTGTCTACATTTCAGTTTGACGTGGGGGAAGAAGAGGGAGACTCAAAGCAGGTGAATGAATGAAGTGCTAGAAATTTTCTTCATATATTTGAGGACAAGGGAACATCAAAAGCCATATTTTGTTTCCTCTAAATTTATTAGGACAACCTTCATGCAGTCAACACCATTGAAGCTATATGTTTTTACAGACAATGTGAATAGGAAATAATGGCATGAAATCCTTGAACGAATATCATGGAAATAAATAAGACCGATGGACAGTATGAAAAATTAATTTTTTGGGAAACCCATGAGTTCAGTTGCAACATCATCAAAAGTTGTGAAATTTTTCAATAGGCCTGTGTGGGCATGCATTTCAAGTTTTAGCATATAGCAATAGTCACACTCTCGGAAGTCCCCACCACTTTTTGTGTTGTGTCACATTCCATTTGAGTGGTGGAATTTATTTTTCATGTATTGGATACCATCATATGAAAGAGGGCACGCAAGGAAGTATAAATACTACATGTCAATCGAGGTGATGGTTGCACGAACACAGAGCCATGTTTCTTTTCCGAAGGGATGCAAATCTATGAGGTCAGAAATTGTACGATGTGCGTGGGCTCACTTGGAAGACACAAAGAAATTTCTACTTAATGATGGTGAAGAACCTAAGTAGCCTTTTTCATGAAACCATGACAAGAGATGGTGAGTCTCTAGAATTTCGGGATTCAGGAGGAGGTTGTTGTCAAAGATGGTCCCTACAGTTCTTCCATTAAATTTGTCTATGTGACCCCCTTTGATTGCAAGAACGACCAACACACCAGAAGATCAGAGTTCAATGAGTTCCTTTCTTGTAGTGTGGAAATTCTCACCCCATAGGGTGATCTCGATGTTATACCCGGAAATGTCCTTCAAGCTGAGATTTTTTCTAGGCGTTTCAGACGCATCATGATGTAGGTTGGAGAAGTGGATATCACAAACCCAATTATGTCCACAATTGAGCCGAGGTATGTAGATCTAATTTCACTTATATATTTGAAACATAAATGGTGGAAAGAAAAAGTCAGAACATCCTCCAAGCAAGGTTCGATAGCGGAAGCTACAAAGAGGAAGACTTCCCATTTGCTATCTAGATGGTTATACTTTTTTTTTTTTCTGGTTTGATTGTCCCTCTTAACACTATAAAATTTTATAGGCCAAATACTTTAGAAAATGTCAAGAAAAAGGTACAAATAAAGATTTACAAGGAATAAATACATTATAGGAGTTGAAAATTTTAAATTTTCCTAAGGTCAACAGGTAAATTTTTGGACTGTGCATAGGAAGCATTGGCCCTGAGCGCGCATTGCAGCTCTTTCTTTGATAACTGCAAAGAGCGTGACTATCCCTCCAATAGTCACACGGACCTGGAGAATGCGAAATGTCACCATCTGGGACCACTTGGCACACTTGGAGAAAAATATTATCACTCAAGATAACCAAGTATAGTCACCTTTGAGCCACCTTGAGGCTTTAGCGCAGCACACAAAGGAGTCATACCCCCACTCTTGTGTCACAATCCATCTTGTACCAAGAGAAGGATGGAAAATTTGAAATTTTTCTATAAACGCTAGCCATGGGAAGAGAAATTGGAGACACATTGTTATGCTGACAAAATTACTCATCAATAAACTAGCTTGTGTTTTCCAACAACAAGAGGATTGGAAGGATTTAGTTTTTTTCCATCCAACACCTCAATCCAAGAGAGAAGAGTTCACCACGTGTCCATCGATCTACCATCCTTTGAGAGGGAAGAGAGGCTTGCTGAAAATTTGAGAGGAAGAGACCCCCTTGTCTTGGATATTGGAGATTTGTAGCATGAAGGATCCACTACAAGAGATTTAGCATTCTAGCTTATACTACTAAAAACACCTAATAAAGGGAGAAATCTCTCCATCGTTGAGTTATTAGTGTGTTTTATATATTGAGCATGTTTCTTGAGCATGATTTTTTGCTTTTTTTTCATTGTTTCTGTATCATGCTATGTTTCCATTTACCTTAGCTTATTACATGTTGAACTTGTTCCACTAATGTTTGACAAACCACTTTGACATGTGACTTTCATGTAGGTAAGCAACCTCCCTAATAAGCATAGTGTATTTCGTCCGCCCATGCACCGAATGCACTACCACAGGAATTTCGACTCCACTAGATTATTTCTTTTGAGTTAATGGTTGTTGATGCAGGTCCTTCTTCCTTGTCATCTTGCTGCAAAATCACTCCTGCATCCTCTCAGCACTTTCAGTCACCCTTAGTGAGAAATTATTCTCAGATAAGGAAGAGTTTTCTTTGTTTCTTCCCACCCATGCACATTCTATTGAGACAGACGCGCACTTCATGCCTGTGGGAAAATAAGCCACACGGTAGGTAGTAAGCCCATTTTTCACTTGTTTTTCTCATTTTTTTGCAGTTGTAAGGTGTTGGAAACCCATAAGAAATTTTCCATCATTGTGCTCTAGTATTTCATGGCTGGTTAGGATGCTTATTTACTAGAATTTTGCTTAGAAACTAAGTAGTTTTAATTTTATTTTTATTTTTGCAAATCACACATAGTTTAAGTAGGGGAAAGTAAGTGGCCTTCAATCCACATATGTTGTCTCGACAAACGATTTTCTGATAAAAGATACAAAACACATATATTAATTAGTATAAAATTAAGTGGCCCATATATCCACACAACTTTAGCTAATTCATGTGTTTTCAATTTTGGCATTACATTAGTTCAATTTTTCATTAGAAATTAGGACCAAGACCAAACCATCGAAAATAAAGCAAGTAATATCTGCCACCCTTGCACCTTATGGTGAGCCTGGGTATGCTATGAGCACTTTCCCAAGATAATTTTCCATCTCCTATAGTGCAAAATTAGTCTAACTAGGAAAGGTGTAAGCGAACTATTATCTGCACATCATTTATTTTTTCAAGTAACAATCACACATAGCGTAATTAGAAACAGATTGTAAAGGATCAGCGCATATCCACATCTCATAACACTTGTTATTTTACACTCCAAAGCACACATAAAGCATCGATAAGCATTAGACCAAAATGCACCCAGTGTGTCGGGACCTTTATCCCCTTCTTACAGTTACTTCACCAAGGCACACCCTAAAAAAATTAAGACTATAAAAATAATCACTAATCAAACTCACTAAATTCTACCCACAAGGGCCACAAAAGAAACTATAGTTCAGGTTACTACCATCAAGGGTAGGCATCCAATAATTCATTGTGGTTATTCTACATTTTGAAACATAGATGTTGAATTTTTAGGGAGCTTCAAATCCATCGATCCATCCAAGGAATAAATACCCGAGCATTACCAGAGACACATTTCAGAGGGGGTTAAGCCTCGGCACAGTGTGTGTCATACTCCTTGGGGTGACCTGAACCATCTAGTGCTTGGTACTAGTAGCTGAATACCAAGAAGCTCAAGATGAACTCTGACATCGGACAACGGTACTTTAGTGGAAAAAACTAGTCGCATCCTTCCCTATAGTTTATGGTGTAGGCAACACTAGATCCTCTTACCATTACCTTGGTCGATTCTTCAGCTACTATAAGGCGTTGCCAGTTATTTTGGGACGTTAGCCCCAGTATCCATTAGAAGACATCTTCGCAAGACCCAATTACATTGAGAGTGTAAGGATGATTAGGTCTATTTAGGATTTTTGAGTATCATATGTAAAAACTAGTAAACAATATTTTTTTTTTTGCTTGATCACATAGCGTTAATTTAAAGGAAATTTTACCTCTTATTTTTTCACTTTGTTTTATCAATGTGATCATATTTTCTTTGATAAAATCTTCCTTCCCTCAGAAAACCAAAAAGTATCACCAAAATTAAGCTATTTGATACCATAACAGACCTAATGGGACCTCATCGATCTAGGCATTTTTTGGACCTCCCCCCATTAGAGGGAGGAGTGCTACGTTTTTCACCATTTAGGCATCAAAGACGACACACCACCACCATTATTGGTTCATAATTTATCAGGGCATCTATGATTGGAAACCCCCAAGGGTCACCCAACACCACACCAATGGAAACCCCAGCAGGGTCCCCACACTCAACTCCTCCCAAAACCCCTAGAGGGCAGAGGAGCGCTACCCCATCGTTGAGTTATTTTTGTATTTGATATATAATTTGAGCGTGTTTCTTGTGCATGTTGTTTTGTTTTTGCTTCATTGTTTTTGTAGCATGTTATGTTTCCAATTAACTTAGCTTATTACATGCTTAACTTGTTCCACTAATGTTTGAAAAACCACTTTGACCTATGACTTGCATGTAGGTATGCAACCTCCCTACTAAGAATGGTGTATTTCGTCTGCCCTTGCGTCGAATGCACTACCATAGTCCCATTTGAAACCATGTAAATCTTCCCAATTTGGACAAGGAAATGCAAGGAATATGCTAAATCACCGAAGGCAGAGAGATGGATCGCTTCATTGCCACAATCAATGAGGTCAAAGCCAAAGACCTTTCCGGAGGCCTGACCATTGTTTTACGAGTGAAGGGCTATTTTCTCAAGTACCCTACACTGGATTGACCAATTTTTACAGTAGAGGCTTAGTTCCATGAATGACATCGAAGTAAGCACAACATAAGACAAGTGAGTTGATGATGAAGCAAAACCCTATACTGAAGTGGGAGTATGCGAGGAGGGGACTTGTGACATTAAATAAGCCGCTTGAAATGTGGATGGTTGTACAATTTGAAGAAGGGTCGGGTCCCCAATAAAATTTGCATGATGTTCAAGAACTTTGAGTTTAAGCACTTTTTTAGTCCCGAAAAGAAGGAAACAAAGAGGAAAGAAATGGGGCATTAGTTGGAATGTCAATTGGGAAGAGAGGGAAAGAAAAGAAAATCATAAAGGATGGGGTGAAGAGTGTGAACTTACACATAGTTTTGCAAAAGAAAGCAAGTGTATTTTTTTAGAACAATAATTGACCCTAGCCAGAAGTCACTAGAGACAACATGCCCATTGTAAGTAGACAAAAACCAACTTCTATTCTGGGAGGCATCATTGGAGAGGGAAATGCAGTAGCATTTGGACGATGTCTTCATCAAAGGAAAAACGTCGAGCTCAACTATTTGGAGTGATGGTTGGATAGGTGTAGAGCCAACTTGCAACAAAATGATGGAATTCTCTATCAAGGTAGGCTCCATGATGGGGAGGAAAGGAAGTGTCTTGGAAGGTGAAAGCGAGCAAAATGGAAGTGTGAGGGGCTAATATCAATCCAAAATATTGGAGAAGAGCATGATTTATAATTCCATATGGGTTAAAAATTTGGTTGATTGTTCATGGTTAGCGCAAGCATGCATTTTTAAATCAATATTCCTTAAGCACACAATTCATGCAAATTATGTAAAATGAAAAGGCTATGGCTGGAATGAAGGGGATTATTAGAAAACAATGTTAATTGCAAAGACAAGTAGATGTCATCTAGTGTCATGTGATTCAAAAATATGATGCAGTGAATATAATAGGAAGATTAAATAAAAAAGGAATTTTGTTTCATGAGCGGACATCCCCTATTCCAATATCAAATTTAAATTTCCTATAGCAACTTTCATTCTAGGAATATTTCCTCGATGAAACTGCAAATAATGGAATTTGTGAAACACTCAACAGTAAAAAGAGGTAGTAGAAACCATAAATAGAATTCTACCTTAGAGGAAAGTGATATTTAGCTGATCTTGGGCCCATTTTGTTTGGATTATATTAGAAAACAAAAAGGTAAGGATGCTTTCTACTATTCAAAGGGCCACTACAATTGAAAAAAGAATCTAAATCAGAGCATAGAAACACATTGTTTTTACTCTAGCCAAGATGACAAAAGTAACATTACTCCACTCTCGTCAATTTTTTTTATGGGGCATATAAGTTATACTCATTTCACTTAGGTGTCTAAAAATTGTATCTTCTATTTCCATCTAGGTTCTCATTGTGCAATTCATGTCACCAATTGTCAATAGAGAAGATTGTTTTGTTATTATGAATTCCAACAATTTTCATCTACCTCTTGTTTTTGACATCTTCTTTTTGGGTTTATCTTTCTCATTTTCACAAGATCCTTATATTTAAATTCCATATATAATGAATCCAAGGGGCATGTCAATATAGACCATATTATTATCACAAAGGATGCCTCATAAGAAACTTGTAATTCAAAGCTAGGGTTATCTCCTAGACTGAATTTTAGTGGTATTATTAATTCGCCATACCTACTTTGGGTAAACAATAAGCGAGGCTATTCCAAATTGAAGATAATTTCTAATGAGATGTATAGGTACAATATAAATCAAGTTAGAAGTTGTTTTTCATGGAAGGTATATGCCACTCAATGAGTTGTACAACATACATATGGTGCAAAAGTTTCAAAATTGTGTTTCAAAACATCATAAATTCAAAATAAATTGAATCAAGTTTCAATCTTTTAAGAGAGACTCAAGAATTATTGTAGCATTTCGCATTCCAACAAGCATATTTTTGGGTGCAAGCAAGCTTGAGTGAAGGTAAAGGATAAAGAGAAACTACAATAGAGGTATGACATTTTCTATATCTAAATTTTTCACTAAAAATTTGGAACTAAGAAACAAATGAAATTTAAGTCACTCTTAAACTATAGTGCACCTTTAGTCCTCTACATGCCTTAGCCTATCATCATTTTATTTGTTATTTCATATTTTGACTACATTCACCATGATATATTTTGATTAAACACAACTATTTCATTATTTGATTGGAATTATCAATTTAGTGTAGTCATAACTTGTTTATATGATTTAGTATGATTTGAATCACATAAGGATTCAAAAAAAAAAAATTATCGTTGCCTCAAATGCTCATTTCCAATAGTAAAACCAAAGCCACTACTACAGATTTACTTCTTTGTCATCTATGCCATATGAAGCATGATTTCACATGAATCATGACACCATGAGACCACCAATTTCCATTTATCCATAAGTTCTGCAAATTTTGCCTCTTGCATTATCAATCATGAAAAAGATTAGGTGAAATAGACCTCTAAAGTATAACATCACGAAAGGTGGCATAGTAATTAGGAAGGATCCGAATGGAGTCGAATACTTCAAGGAGAATCCTAAAAGTAGTAAATTATTTCAAGAAGAAGGCAAACTCTAATTATGTGACAAATTTTAGGATACAATGATACATATACAAAGGAATTTGTTGATATTTTTATGGGAACACAACCAGGATACGAAATTTGATCCTCTCTATCTCTAAGGAAGCTATGAAAACTATTACTAAGCTACCTTGAGAGGGAAAATAATGGTTCAAAAGAATGATGATTAAATGTAGAAGTAGAATTGACAGTTGTTTCCATCTTCAAAAAAAAGTGATTGAAGCAAGAGAAATCTATGGTCATGGTTAAAGGAAGAATGGATGGATGTTTTGGTTGTTGTATATAAATTCACCACTTTTGAGGAAAGGTATGTAGCCACATTCTTATAGGATATAGGTTTCCTTTTACATTTTTATGGAAATAAAATCAATCTTTCATTTTTCCTATGCAAGAGCTTGGCCAAGATGGAAACACATCTCCAAGCACATCCTACTAATATAGAACAAACATTTTTTCATCATTGACTAATTAAACTTGTTATTGAGGAAAAAATTAAAGATGGAATCCATCCTTGTTTTGAAATGGGTTTCAAGAAAAATTTGGTACAAATAAAATTCCCAATTCTCAAAACAATTAAGGCTTCTTTGTGAAAACAAAATTCACCACAACAATGGAGAGAAGAGGGTTACATTGGAGACACTAGCAGAAGGAAGGGAGGAATCATATACACAAATTTTGGCTAATACCACTGTATCTAGGGATAACAAGAGAAGGAAACATAAGGGTAAGACTACAAATAGGTGGAAAGGTGAAAAAGTAGATGACTGCTCAATAGCTCATTCAAATAAACCTATGATTACTAGAATTTGAGCTAGAAAAAAAATTCAAGAACTTGAGAAAAGAAAAAAACAATGAAGATGACAAGGTGGTTATCATTAGGAGTCTGCCAAGAAGACCTCTCACTCATTCTTCTACAAAGGATATTCCTTCTTTGGTCGTATTGACAGAAAGAAACGATCTAGTCGTAGGTAACAGTTTAAATTTCTAGTAGTGGTCGAGTTCCTACTAGAAATTCATTTGCTAGCTAAATCCATGTAGCTACCGATCTTTTAGAATTCTAGTTTCACATTAATTGTTTGCACATTGTTAACACTGGAAAACCGTACATCAGAAGATGAAATTAATTAATGTTAAGTTAAAGGATTTACAAGGCTGGAAGACATTACAGGATCCATAAAGTATTTAAAAATCTCAAAGGTTTAAGGAAATCAAATTTGAACTAGTCTTAAATGCTGATTGCACACATTATCCTTCGAGAAGAGCACCTTTTGTGCGCCTTCTGCCCGATAAGCACGCATTCCTGAGAGTGGAAAAATGTCACTATCCGAGACCACATAAAGCAAAGGACAAGTTACTCCTTACTTGAATCTGCCGAAGGACAGCCACCAATGCCTCCTTAGACACTATGTGAGCACATAATGGAATATGTGGAGAACAAAAAAGAATCATACCTCTCCCTTGGGTCACCATACAAAATGTACGAAGGGAGGGAAGGAGGATTTGAAATCCCCTATATAAAGATACCACGAGATGAAGAATGGGTGATCACATTTTTATGTTGTTGATAATTTCCCAAGCAATACGGAGTTGCAGACAAAGGGGACTCACTTGTTGGCCATCCAACAAGCTCAGTCCAAAAAGCAGAGAGAGAGGGCAATTGCACCGAGGTGAGGCTTGGAATCAACAACATCCTTGCATCAGGACCTAGAACCATTGTCTAGGTGCCCTTTGGCAAGAGGGTTAAGTATTTTGCCCCTTTCTACCAGCACTCAATAAGAGGAGCCTAGAGCCACCATTTTCATTATTGTGTCGTTTGACTCGTTAGAGCTTCTATTTATTTATGTTTAGTTTTAGTTTAGTTTTTAGATTACATTTTTATGATTATTGTTATATATAGTATGCTCATTTACTCCACTTTTTTCTTCCTATTACCAATAGTTTAAAGGGGTAAACCACACCCCTTAAACTAGTGTGATTTCATATATACTTGCAACCAAACACACCACAATAGGATTGGTGACTCTGTTAATGTTTTATTACCAAGTTTATGTGGTTATGCCTTCTTTTGCAGGAGACCTCTCTCTATGCTGTGGAGTGGAGCTGATAGTCCTCAGATTTCTCTTGCAGTCCCTAGATTCACCCTGAGTGATAGACTGAAGAAGAGCAGCTCCTATTTTTTTTCACTTGCGGGAATTTGCATGTGTTTGTTCCTCACAGATGTGCAGGGCACGCATTCAGTGCCGACCCGTGTGCAGGAAGCGCACCCGTCTCAGCCTTTTGTGCACAATTTATAGAATGAGAAATTTCTCCCTACATTTTGTATTTCTCTGCTTATAAGGTGCTTGGCAGCCCCTAATGCATCTACCAACACTAGTTGTGGTACCCCGCAGCTTGTTAAAACTCACTTTTAGCTGCTTTTTGTAGGCTTAGTGTCAGTTTTACTTCAAGTTGATTTTTGAAAAATTTTCACATAGCTTAAGTAGGAGGAAAAGTAACTTGCATTCCGAAAAATTTATTTTTTGAAAATTTTGGTACTCACACTTAGATAACTATTCCAAGTAAGTGGCCCAAGACCACACATGCATAGCTAGTTTTATTTGTTCTAGTGTAAAAGTTTTTAAAGTTAGTTCAATTTTTGCACTAGGAATTGTGGGACTAGGATTGAATTGTTTATAGAAGAGAAAGTAATCTCTGATACCTTTTCACCATCTGGTGATCCTAGGTAAGCATATGAACGCTCCATATTCATAATTTTCCATCTCCCTATAGTTAGCCACATAGATTAACTAGGAAAATTTGAAAGCGGCCCATTATCCGCACATGTTTTCCATTTGAGCCAGGAACAATACAACATAGTTTAAATAGGGGATTTTGTAAATGATCAATGATATCCACACGTTCGAACTATGTGCTTTTCCACTTTATGCTCACACACACTCACCCACTAAGCGAAGAAAGACACCTAAAACTAACTTAACCAAACTCACTAAATTATCCCCAAAGGGGCCACAAAAAGAATTTATAGCTTAGGTTGGATGAAGGAGGTAGGCATCTAATAAGCCACCTTGATCATACTTCATATTGAAAAATAGAAGCTGTGTATTTAGGGAGCTTCAAATCCACCTATCAACCCTTGGAAAATAAGACCCAAGTGTGGCTAAGACTCATTTCAGAGGGGGTTAGGCTTAGGCACAGTGGGTGCGGTATCAGTTGGGGCTACCTGACCCGACTGATACTCGGTACTGTTAGTTGACTACCAAGAAGCCCAAGACTCGAATGCTCATGTGGGATGGTGGTTCTTAGTGGCAAAAAACTAGGGCAACCTTTACCCTATAGGTGATGGTGCAGGTAAGCGCCAGACCCTCTACCCTTACCTTGGTGGATTCTCTTCGGCTGACTCAGGGCATCGCCCGCTCTTACGGGACGTTATGCCAGAACTCGCAAGAAATATTCTCAAGTCCTAGTTACTTTTGAGTGTGTGAGGATGCGTAATTCTTCTAGGATTTTGAGTGTCATACGTAAACGAAAAAAACCACATTTTTTATTTCTTGATCACATAGATTAATTTAAAGGGAAATCTATTTTATTTTTCGCTTTGTCTTATGTATATGAAAAGAAGTTTGCTTTGATCATTTTCTCTATCCTCTCAAAGTTTTCCAAAATTTTGGTGACACCAGACGGGTCCCAACGGAACCTCGTCGATCCAGGCGTCTTTTGGACCTCCCCCCATTACCAGGAGGGGTTCCAAGTTTTTTTTCATTCAGGCATCAAAGACGGAACACTGCTACAGTCATTGGTTCATCCTCTATCGGGGCATTCGTAGTTGGGAACCCTAGCTCGTCTCCCAACACCATACCACATACCACTCCTCCCACAACCCCTAGGGGGCAGAGGAGTGCATCCCATATAGGAAGCCAGCTGAATACACAATAGGGTACATTGCAGACTAACCCTCATTCAAACCAAAACATTGTGTCTTCACACATTGCAATGGCATGAACCTCACAGTCACCTTTCTTAGCTTCGTTGAATCTACCTGATTTAACGAAGCCAACGAATGACCCCGTTGTGCATGATACTACATGGCCTCTCATGCCCACGAAGCTCCCTTCAGATATACCAAAGTTCGAAGGAAAGCAAGCGGAAGACCCAGTTAATCATGTCATGACCTTTCACCTATGGTGCTCATCGAATAGTATCATTGATGACACTATTCGATTGAGATTATTTCAACGCACTCTCACTGGAGTGGCCATGAAATGGTACGTGGAGAAACCCTCAGCTTCACATGGAACCTTTAGCACCCTCGCTACTGTGTTCCTAACGTATTTTCAGTTACCCATTCACCATGATTCAGGAATGGAATTACTGACTCATTTTAGACAAACCCCTGCTGTCCATATCTCGGACCATCTCCATGAATGGAGGCGGCGTCTTAGTTTATGTAAAGCTAAACTCGATGACCGGTTCCTCTTATACTTGTTCTTGAAAAATCTTAAGGAAAATATTTCAAAGGACGTGGCACAGCAGAATCTCACATCAGAAGATGACACAATCAGCAAAGCCCAAAATCTTGAGCTGAGTTATACGCAGTCAGGATACATTTATAACATCTTGCCTAAGAACCCATGCCTGCAAACTTATCAAGAAGTGTGAGGCACATCGAACTCTATGGACGGGCTAATTGGTTCAATCACCCAGGGTTACCTAGGCAACAACAGTCAAAACCCCGGTTACACATATAGTTCTACTCAAAACATGCCTCAACCTGATTTTCAAAGTCATCATATGCCGCAGCAAAATTTTACTAATAGGGTGCAAGCGTACCACCAGGGAGGACCTTATCCTCTGACTCAGGGGAATCAGTACGCAGAAAGAAAACTAACGAAAGAACTCCCCTCCAACATTCAAGTGCAAACCAGGGACCGCATTATGCTCAACCCCCTGCACATGACCCACCTACGCAAAACAATGCACAGGTGAATTTTTTGCAGCCATCCCAAAATCAACCACACCAATATAACCAGGAGAACTACCCTCCTAACGTGGCAAAGAAAAAATCCCAAAACAAGCCAAAAGGGAACCTTGGACAGGGGGGCAGTAACCAGCAACACCCACCACGATCCCAGGTTGGAGGAAACTCCAAACGGAATCAAAACCAGGGGTCAAGCAATGCCCAATGACAGATAAAAAGTCCACCTCTTCCAACAAACCATTCATGTTCAATATGTGGTGAGTACAGGCACTATACTCATCATTGTCCTGATCTCCCCGAGCTAAAAATGCTACAGAGTAACCAAGGGCAAGGAGGATCTTCCCAGCAACTATCCGTGATGCAAGAACATTTCCCCAACCAAGGGATGTTAAGCACTCACCAGAAAAATACAGATGATTCCAGGAAAAGTAGCCATGAAATCTACATGACTGGAGAAGAGATGTTTTTCCAAACACGAAATTGCAACTATGACACCCTACAAGACACCAATACGTCAGGGGCAAGTACCAGTGCGCAGATTGCTCCTTTGACCATTTCAAAGATGCGTATATAACCCCACTAGGAAACCCCTAGTTACATGATGGATGTGCTCATCTATCTTGGGTCATGGAGCTTCCTGTGGACTCGGAATCCATTTCATCTTCTTGGGAAAGGTGGACTATGGCTGAGTGAAGACTAGCGAGGGCTAGCTAGAATCGAGGTATGTAGTGAAAATTCTCCAAAAGGTGATTGTCGGCGCATATCGGACATGTGAATTGTGCTACCCGTAGTCTAACATAGTAAACCCTTTCAATTGATAGATGAAGAATGGCCCACTAGGAAACCCCTAGTTACCCCCAACTGCTCTTCAAAGAGACGACCAGAATGTACGCTATGCAAAAAGATAGACCATGCAGTCATCTATTTCCCTGATTTAGTAGCCTTCTGGCGCTGGTTCCCCATTAGACCTCAAACTGAACTTGACGGAACCTTCATATCAAGGATATTTTTCCTTATATGTTAGGGAAATCACTATGAGTGACATTGTACTTATGCCTCCCAATTTTGTCCCACCATTGACATGATTAATGCCATAGAGAAGAGACAGGATGAAATCTGGGAATGGCATAAAAATTACATTGTTGAATTAGTTTCCCCATCCCCGCAATGGTGTATCAAGCAAGATAAGACAACACACCAAAAAAGTGTAACCTCGGCCAAGCCTAAGATAACATGCGACCTATGTGATCTGACTGATCACTGAGTCAACTAATGCAGAGAATTGAAACCCCTTGAAAACAGTCTCTGCATAGTTTCTTCTCTCCCTCAAAAAATTATCTCCAACCAAGAGAAGATCACATGCACCTATTGTTGGATTTGTTCACACTTTCACCATACGATTAAATGTGTGCACCTCCATAAGATAAGAGCGGCAAGAGCTGTGTTGAGTCCACACTCCACCAAATATGTAGGCACACCCAAGCCAGCAATACGGAAATGGAAGCAGAAGAAAACCTCTTCTATGCCAGACCCTTTTCGAGCATCCACATTAGGGAAAATGAGTAGCATATAATCTCACACTATCTACTCCGTTGGCTCAGTGATACTATGCACCATATTCACTAGGAAAATCACACAACAGAGTCGTGGCTGCTATGGAAACATTCAGGCACCTCTATGGAAGACACAATTTCCACCTACCAGAAATCAACCATCCTTGTGGGCAACCCAACCTTGCACTCATACAGAATCCCATTACATATATTCTTCCCCCGCTGAACGTCGATGACACAATCCACCACATACGATTTGTATCATCACATGCCAAATATAGGATTACAGCCTCCCCCCGGTCCCAGGATTTCCACCTTAGTCCTGTCACAAAAGATCAAGGTACCTTGTGCTTTTGCATTGATTTCTACAAAATCCCAAATTTTTATGCCACCATCGAACTCCTCGATGACACCCAAACTCTAGAACAATGCCTAGTGCAATTAGAGCTTGTCAACAAAAATCGACGACAATCGCAGCAAAACAATGAGGTCCACAAGAAAAGGGTAAATGCATCATTCGACTGCCAATTTACCCCTCGCTCATTCACTAAAGGGAAAATTAGTCCTCCGCTATGATGTCGCAAAAGAGGCCTTAGGGCCAGGAAACTTAGAAACCTTGTGGAAAGGACCCTACATCATTAAACATTGCCTTCGACGGGGGGCATACATCTTGACAGAACCATACGGGAGTTGCCTCAATAACCCCATCAACAGCCTTTACCTCAAGAAATTATACCCATAAGGGTCCCGACGGCCCTTCCCCTAGAGTGAAAGTACACAAAAACCCAACCACTCAAGATTTTTGACCTAAAGACTTATTTAAAAGTGCTCAAAGTATCACCATGGATCACCAAAATGAACCCTATTTCAGATTTGCTGATGGAGCATCAATATGGTCTCAAAATTTAGCCACAACTTCCTGGGTCATTTACCACCCTGACCGATCACCACTTCATTCAAACGGTGTTTGTATCGGTTCGGCAACAAACAATTAGGCAGAATATGATGCCGTCATCAGAGTTATGTGCAACGCCCTCCATCGGGGAATTCACCATATGCATGTCTACCTCGACTCCCATTTAGTAGTATCACAGCTAAACCAAACATTTGAAACAAGAGATACACATATGTTTAGAAAATATTTGCGTGCCAGAAGATCAAGTAGACAATTTGACTATATCACATTTACATATGTACCAAGGAGTCAAAACCAAACAACTGATCCCATAGTTAACAATATCCTAAACTGGAATGAATCTCAAATAAACCATCATACATAAAACCAAAAATATAGATATCCATCAACATAACAAAATACATAAACCGAAACATGTGATACATCATGTAGAGCCACAAAAAATATATCTTATATATAGATCAAAATATGTATATATGAGTACAAAAAATAGTGTCACTGGCCCAATTTCCAACCCAAAGATACAATAGTCATAAAAAAATAATGGAAACATCCTCATAATGGGTGCTTTCCATATATACAAAACTACTCTAGGGGGGTGCCCCCTTAAGAGGGGCACCTGCACCCACCACTGCTCCTGGTACCACCACCAAAGCTGTCGTCGCAACTGCAATCGCCACCCGACGTAGAGTGGGCTGATAGTCCCTCTCACGAGCCATCAATGTCTCTAACCATACCTCCTTGAAGTCATCAATGAAACCTCGAGCAGGCATCCCCTAGGTCAAATGGTCCACTCGACCCCGAAAGTCCTCAAGAGCAGTCACCTAAGCTGTCAGTTTTGCAATACATGCCTCTGTTGCATCAGCACGAGTTCGCTCAGCCGCAACCTCTCTAGTAGCTAAGGTGTTTCCCTCCCCAGAAGGGCCAGCACCACCAGCAAGACCGCCACCACCACCACCTGTTCCACCAGCATTACCTCTCCCTGACCACCCCGAGGTCGTCGCGGAGGATCGTGGCCGACCAATCGAGCCATGGGGCGACCCACCTCGCCAACATCTACATGAGTAACCAAAATGATTTCAATGTCACTAAAAAAACACATAAGTACATACATACTCAAAAAAATGTAGAAAACATATAACACATACCTGCAGGTCCCCAAACATAACCAAAAGGGAGACCCATGTCGGGGTCACTCTGGAAGTCCATTCCCGCATATGGGTATGGCAAGAACATCTGTAGGTTGGCCTCAAACTAGGCCTCTTTCATGGCGTTCCAATAATGCCCCACCATGCCACCACCGCCTCGCGGCATCACTGAAGCCCACCTCCTCATACGTGGCTCCCATGGCCCCCCAATAGGCACCGCCATTACCGGCCTCAACAGGACCACCCTCTCATACATAATACTACACAATATGTTGGCATATGCAAATGAATTAGATCCACGTTGGACCTTGTTCAACTATGACACCATCCCGTCAAAAGAAAAGCGAGCGAAGTAAAAAAAATGTCTTAACCTCAGCCGGCGTAGAACTCCAACCTGCGAGCCAGATGCCTAATGTGGAGCAACCAACCCCACCAGTCCTACAATTACTGCCAGAGAAAATCACACTACCACATCTATAACTGATGCAATGTTGATGCAGCCCTCCGTAAGAGGCGCCCCACCACAGTGATGTCTGCTAAACCTCTCGAGGTCCACTCGGCCAGCAGGGAGTGGATATCTCAGGGCCTCCCCCTACGGTAGAAACCTGGTCACAAAATATATATCCGTCTCAGGATGGATGATTAGTTTCATACCTCGTAACACGAACATATTGCGCCTCCTGTGCCAGTGTTGAATAATGTATCGTAGTAATCGTTCCTGTGACTGAAGAAACTCATTCTCAACAAACTTCAAAAGGCCCCATAGCACCAATTGACAGCATGCCCCAGCATCAGCAAATAAAGCGGTTCGGATCTCAGGCCATTCCCACTCCCTCCATAATAACCTTTTATCAACACAGGTACCCATCAGTACTGAGAAAAAACACAAAAAGAGGCAAAAAACCAAAGAATTTTGTCACCTCGGCCTTTGTGCGCCTGTCCCTCAAACAAGCACGCTTAGTGCGCAACTGTATTTCATACAAGCGCACCTACGACACACTAAAATTAGGGAACAGGGCACCCTCACATGCTTGTCCCTCAAATTTGCACGCAAAGAAGGCACTTTTTTTCCTAGATCGCTCACGCAATCTAGGGAAAAAGTCACCCAAAATCCGTACAAACCCAGTCTGTACGGACCCCAACACCATCAAACTATAAAAAATTAAAATGTAGGATGTCATGGAGGTTACCTCGGCATAGTATCGCTAGTCCCTGGTGCTCTGGCTAACCGCAATGGCAAGAAATGCTTCGCAGAGTCCTCTGACCTCTCAAAACTCAGCAAGTACAAATGAATTGAATCAGGGCCATATTCACCTATTTATCACCCTTTTCAAAAACTTTGGAGGGCCATAACGAGAGATCAGAATGTCCATTCTCTGAACCATAAGTTGCACCATAATCAACAACCCATGATGAACAGAAGCGATGCCACATTTTCTCTCCAGAAAAAATAAATTTTCAGCGCTAGTAGGTATGCCCTCTCTCATCTTCTTTTTAAAGCTCATTCCTTTCAATAATATTTGATAAAAATAAGATGCTTTCACTTGAGGTAGTTGTTTTTGCAGGAAAATCCCACAAACCTTCCACAAAGTTATCTCTTGAAAGTTCCAGAGCAATTATCTGCATTCGACCCCCCACATGATAGTGTCCCAGAGAGATTTGCATATCTTGACATCATTACTCCATCAGAAATAAACCATAGGGTCCTCATATCCAACCATGTTTATCATCACCTCACCCTACATGTGATAAACATCTGCATTGGTTGGTCGAGCCTCCCCTCCATTGTGCTCGTCACTCACAGTAGACCATATATCACAAACATAAGTGACGCCATGGGCATACCACTTCAGTCTAGGAAACACCTCATGCCTATCCATTCATCATGCATAAGGTAAAGTTTACCATACAAGATGAACCCCCCTTCCCAGGTGACTAGGTTGTACAAGCAGATCAAAAGCGCACAACCGCACTTTTCATTTGGCCCACTGTACCTCCACCAACATAATCCCATATGCGATATTTTTTTCATCTGCTTCATCAACCCCACACATGAGACCTGTTAGTGTCAGTCTTGTCATACTGCCATCAGTGATCAAAATCTTCTCTTTGGAATTTGCATAGTAGGAGTCTCATACTATAACTTTATCACTCCATTAGGTCATGGATCCACTGATGGTTGGGGTCACTTCAGTTTTCCCTCATGAAAAATACTTGTTGGTTCTCCTCTCTATGGTCTTCATTCATGATTCATTTTCACTCTACATTTCATTTTATTAGGTCATAGGATTTGGTCTCATTAGGCTTTAGAGTTCCACCATAGTCAAATTAATGATGAAAGTGTCAATAAATATTAGCAATGACATGAGGATGCCAAATAAACTCAAAGCATAGTATTTGGTAAAGTCAAAGAGTTGTTCTTTTAAGCTTAATGTAATTTTCACCTCAAAACATGTTTTGAGATGAAAATAGCGTACTTTGTTTTTATTATCATTTCTTATGTAATTTTATGTTTCCATATGTAATAAGTTGAACTTCAAAAGCTGCTATTTCCATAAAGCCAATGTTAGTCTTTCGCAGCCCACCACCAAGGGTCAAAGGGGCTTTTTCTCTGTCTGGTTTTCAAAAGTGTTCTACACATTATTTTTAGTGAAAATCATATTCTAAGCATGTTTATCAGAAGCAACTCAGAAAAATCTTTCCAATGGTATATCATACTCCCGAAATTAGCTTCTAGATCAGAAAATATGCCCAAATGAATAAATGGCTCAAAAAGCACAGCTCTACCCTTTTTTCCATTATTCCGCTGGCTCTTTAACTTTAAAATTCTTACCTTTTTCTATATTTTCCCTTTACAGAAAATTATTTGCATTGTCATCTCCTACAATCCCGATGCGACTGCTCATCACTGATGCAATCACATTGCAACATCACATCACCCTCCAGCGCTTAACTCCCGCTCTCCCAATTTCCCCGATGCGATCATCACAGCATCACCCATCACATTATCACATATCCCACCAGCCCTTAACTATGCCTTCCCGTTCTCTGCCAATGCGATAATCGTGCATCACATATCGCATTTCCCATAGTGTTGAACCCTTCCATCTTGCTTCCGCCGATGGGATAATCGTCCATCGCTCATTGCATCGCACCATCCTCCATCTCTCCATCGTTCATCGCACCATCCTCCATCGCTCCATCACTCATTGCATTGCACCATCCTCCATCACTCCATCGCTCATTGCATATCACGATTTCCTCCGCTCGAAGCATTCCCTCTCTTCTTTCACTTTCGATTGTGATTCCCGTGGGCCCATCACTTCTATCCACTCTATTCTAAGGAAAAGGGGCTTTTCTTCATTTAATGAGGAACATTTGATTTCTTTTGGTTTAAAGGGTTTTCTTCAGGTTAGAAGGGAAAGGCACTCTGTTAAGGCCGTGAGCAAACCGTGAAAGAAAATATCATTACGACATCAACCAAGAAACAATAGAAAATGATAAATGAGGGGCAGGTCAGTTCCAGATTTCTTTTCTTTCCATTTGCTGGAGTAAATGCAACAGATGATACTTCTATATGGTTGAAACGAAATGAACAGTTTCCTCTCTTTCAGAGGTATATTGTTGGGTTTTTCTATTTTCAGGTTTTGGTTTGTGAGCAGGTGAAACAACTCCTCTTCTTACAGATTCGCCCCCTAAGGCTTGTCTATTTAATGTAATTTTTCAGTCATTTTTAGAAGGTTGGAATCACTTGGGCGCTCTGAGCTTGATTGTACATTATTTGTAATCAGTTTGGCAGGAAATTAATAAGATTTGCAGCTATTTTTTATGGGATCCCTGTGGTATGGAATTTTATCACAGTTTATTCTTTTGTAATCATTTGTTAAATTTTTTATGTATGCCATCATTCATTCCATTTATTTCTATTGAATGTTTTCAATTTAGATAGGTAGAATCCATTGTTACAGTGCTCTGCCTTGGGAAATAATTCAATATTTTATGTTTTCTATTGTTTGAGAAGGATTCATCTCATATGCCCTCCTCAGCTCCTCACTAGTCTTAAACACTTGACATCGTTAAGCCAAAGGTGTTAAAGTTCATGCCTACCTTGCCCCATAGAATACCCTGCATTTTTTATTTAATTTCTCAGACTTAAACTGCCCAACTCCATTTGATCCAACAAACACCAACAAATCTATCAAGACCTTTTGAGCTACTATACCTAGCCTAAAAAATTTTTTTAGCAGTCATCCTTAACTAAGATTCCTTACGGAGAGAGCCCTCTCCCTGCCTTGTAGGGCTAGCTACAAGGTTAAGTGTGGTTTTTGGTTACCCTGGCTTGCCTTCCTTCAATCTGAAGTCAATCTAGGTGATAACATAGTGGCAACCATACTAGGCAAACATAAAAAGTAAGAACTAAAAGACAAATCTTTCCTGGAAAAAAATGACAAAATATCATATCTAAATGTTGATGGTGAACAATAGTTGGATATATATGAAGGTTGAACCATTTACTGAAAGATCCAGAAAATCAACACTTCATGGTTACTCCACTGCAAGAAGATTAGTGGATTTAAGATTTTTCAAGATGGAAAGTGTTGCAAGAAGGTATGATCCCATGATTCGAGATCACATTCCAGGTTTCCCAAATAAAATTCCTAAGATAGATTGGCAAAGGAATTTGCCTATGTTCAAAAATGTGAAAGGTAATGATGCTACTCTTCATCTGGTGAGATTTAACATGCATGTGTGTAGATTAAATATTGATTTTCTTGAAGATTTATTGATGAAGATATTCATGGCCACTCTGGAAAATGAAGCTTGATCTTGGTATGAAAGTTTGCCACCTGCTTGTATTTATTGTTTAAATATTTTTCATACCATATTCTTTGAAAGGTATAAAGAATCCTGTCCATCCTTAATATTACTTCAGAACTATTGTAAACATGTTAATAGTTTCATTGACAATCTTGAGAATTTTTATGGAGATGATGAATTCATGGACAATGAGATCATGGAAGATCTGTATGAAAATCCATTTCAGCAGCATAGAGAAATCTTAGAGGATTCTTATCAAGATCAGCAGGCTGAGGATCTTTGTACGGTTGAAAATGATGGAAGACAAGGTCTTATTTCAGATCTGATTGCAACAAAAGATGGTATGTAGGAAAAATGAGGTTCCAATCTCAGATTGTGATAAATTCAAGTTGGCTAATCCAGATCTAGATTCAAAATGTGATGATGAAGAGTATGTTGTTCCAAATCCCATGAAGGAGAGCTCTATTGTTAAGGTCACCTCAAATGATGAAAACAGAGTTATAGACCTAAATGTTCTCATCCCATCAGAACAAATTCTTCACGAGGAGGTAATCCATTCCCTCTATGAAAAAAAAAATGAGATCTTTGTTCAAGTAAGTGAAAAAGTTTCTTTGGATGAATCTGTGGTAGATGATAGAAATTTCAGTTTTGGGTTTCAATAAAAATCTGAAGTTTTTTCTCTTATGACTGATGAGTGTGATAAGAAACATGACAATCTGGTTGCCATGTCATATGAAGATGATCAACAATAATTCAGACTGCAGAGGACCAGAGCATTGAGAACTGCCATTCGAATTTTTCTTCCCATGTTTCATGCTTTGAATTTTTTTTTCAAGAAGAAATCTTCTCACCTACTTGTTCAGAATTTTTTCAAGACTAGGAACACACTCTTGCTGAGGTACATTATGAAGAGAGATCAGAATGAAGAGAAAAAGGTACCTTGTTTCTTCTATATCAGCAGGAGGTAAATTTTCATGTTTTTCAGGATCCAGTGGCAAATCTATTGCAGTCAGCAGTGAAGGTAATTATTGCAGTATTTAGTAATGAAGGAGATCATTGTCAACTATGTTTTTGGCTACCCAATTGTAAAGATTTATTTTTCTCCAGAGAATCTGATTGCGAGAATCAATAAAGGAGGCATTTGCTTGATTGGTTACACTGGCATTTTGATATCGCCTGATTGTACATATGCTTTAAAAAAAAAAAAAAGGTGGTCCTCATCAGGATTTGAATCCCTCAAGTCTTGGTGATGTACTGCCATTAATGTTCAATTTTTTAAGTTTTGTTTTAGTTAGCCTTGAGTTAGTTTTGAGTTAGTTTATCATGTCAAGTCTCTTTCATTATTTACTTTGGTTTTTAGCTATTGACTCCATTTTCCAATGGATAAGGCTAATAGGTCTATGGTGTTCTTGGCACCTCCAAGGAGCTACCATCCCCATTGGAGCCAATGTTAGTGTCAATCTTGTCATACTTCCATCAGTGATCAAAATATTCTCTTTTGCATTTGCATAGTAGGAGTCTCATACTATAACTTTATCACTCTATTAGGTCATGGATCCACTGATGGTTGGGGTCACTTCAGTTTTCCCTCATGAAAAATACTTGTTGGTTCTCCTCTCTACGGTCTTCAGTCATGATTCATTTTCACTCTGTAGTTCATTTTATTAGGTCATAGGGTTTGGTCTCATTAGGCTTTATAGTTCCACCATAGTCAAATTAATGATGAAAGTGTCAATAAATATTAGCAAGGACATGAGGATTCCAAATAAACTCAAAGCATATTATCTGGAAAATTGAAAGAGCTGTTCTTTTAAGCTTAATGTAATTTTCACCTCAAAACATGTTTTGAGGTGAAAACAGGGTACTTTGTTTTTATTATCATTTATTATGTAATTTTATGTTTCCATATGTAATAATTTGAACTTCAAAAGCTGCTATTTCCATAAAGCCAATGTTAGTCTTTCACAGCCTGCCACCGATTGTCAAAGGGGATTTTTCTCTATCTAGTTTTCAGAAGTGTTCTACACATTATTTTTAGTGCAAATCATATTCTAAGCATGTTCATCAGAAGAAGCTCAGAAAAATCTTTCCAACGGTATAACATACTCCCGAAATCAGCTTCTAGATCAGAAAATATGCCCAAATGATAAATGGCTCAAAAGCACAGCTCTACCCTTTTTTCCATTATTCCGTTGGCTCTTTAACTTTAAAATTCTTACCTTTTTCTATATTTTCCCTTTACCGCAAAGTCTTTGCATTGTCGTCTCCTACAACCCCGATGCGACTGATCATCGCCGATGAGATCGCATCACCCTCCAGCGCTTAACTCCCGCTCTATCAATTTCCCCAATGCGATCATCGCAACATCTCCCATCGCATTATCGCATTTCCCACAGCACCGAACCCTGCCATCTCACTTCCGCCAATGCGATAATCCTCCATCGCTCCATCACTCATCACATATCATGATTTCCTCCGCCCGAAGCATTCCCGCTCTTCTTCTCCTTGTGATTGCGATTCCCGCGGGCCCACCACTTCTATCTGCTCTGTTCTAAGGAAAATGGGCTTTTCTCTGTTTAATGAGGCACATTCGATTTTTTTTGGTTTAAAGGGTTTTCTTCAGGTTAGAAGGGATAGGCACATTGTTAAGGCCGTGAGCAAACCGTGAAAGCAAAGATCATTATGGCATCAACCACAAAACAACAAAAAATGATAAATGAGGAGGCAGGTCGGTTCCAAATTTGTTTTCTTTCCATTTTCTGGAGTAAATGCAACAAATGATACTTCTGGATGGTTGAAACGAAACAAAAATTTTCCTCTCTTTCAGAGGTATATTGTTGGGATTTTCTATCTTTAGGTTTTGGTTTGTGGGTAGGTGAAAAAACTCCTCCTTTTATGGATTTTCCCCCTGAGGCTTGTCAATTCAATGTAATTTTTCAGTCATTTGTAGACGGTTGGAATCACTTGGGAGCTCTGAGCTTGATTGTACATTATTTGTAATCAGTTTGGCAGGAAATTATTAAGATTTGCAGCTATTTTTTATGGGATCCCTATGGTATGGAATTTTAGCACAGTTTCTTCTTTTGTAATAATTTGTTAAATTTTTTATGTATGCCATCATTCATTCCATTGATTTCTGTTGAATGTTTTCAAGTTAGATAGGTAGAATCCATTGTTACAATTCTGTACCTTGGGAAATCATTCAATATTTTATGTTTTCTACTGTTTGAGAAGGATTCATCTCATATGCCCTCCTCAACTCCTCACCAGTCATAAACACTTCACATCATTAAGCCAAAGGTGTTAAATTTCATGCCTACCTTGCCCCATAGAATACCCTGCATTTCTGATTTAATTTCCCAGACTTAAATTTCCCAGCTCCATCTGATCCAGAAAACACCAAAAAATCTATCAAGACCTTTCGAGCTACTATACCTAGCCTAAAAAAAAATTCACAGTCATCCTTGACTGAGATTCCTTACGGAGAGAGCCCTCTCCCTGCCTTTTAGGGCTAGCTACAAGGTTAAGCGTGGTTTGTGGTTACCCTGGCTTGCCTTCCTTCAGTCTGAGGTCAATCTAGGTGATAACAAGACCAACCAATGGGACCCCCACCCCCAGCAAAATACCTTCCTCATAACATCAATGAGCGAACACTTTCAACCCCACGCATGCACCATCATGACATTCATAGCCGGTTTACACCCGCCCTGGAAGTCCTATCGACTCCAAGAATTTTTCCCTTGAAAAATAACTATGACTACCACCAAGCTACTTAAGTATACTCTGACCTCGGGCCACTGAATTCCCATCATCAGTTTTCAGTCACCACTTTCCAACATGCCTATTTTCAACCCATCACATCCAAGTCCTTGACCCCTCAGGTCATTAACCCATGGTTCAGTTGAGGCTTCCTTTTTGTCGACCTCGATACCTCTTTTCCAAAAAGGAAGTGGTACCTTAGGTCACCCCTCCCCATGTAAAGGGGTATCCTCGGGTGGCACTGTGGGCGCCATCATTGTCCACAGATGTCATCGATCCTCCTGAAATTCAACTACGACAAAAGCTTTCATGTCAAAATGGTATCGTACCTTACAACCATTGCACTTTGATCAAATCTGTCGAAGACTCATGCCTCCATAAGCGTCTCTGTCAACAATTATTACAAGGGAAGGTCCCAACTAGCACCAATGCGTATTACGCAGCTATACGCCATACCAATTTTACGCATATGGGTACCACATTCCACCTATTATCAAAGAAAAAAATTCCTCTGAGGGTGTCAGTAGTGGTTGTCAACAACTGCCAGTAGCACTACCATAGTAGTGGCATGACAGAATATACATCTGTCAATTTTGTTTAACTAGCCATAACATCACAAGCATGGGACATGCCCCCCTCGTTGAAATTTTGTATATGTATTGTAAATTGTATTTTCTTGCAGGGATCCCTTAGACTTGGTCATTCTTGGAAATGATGCAGGGTGTGTTCAAACCCAAGGCTTCACACAGATTTCTCTCTCTCTCTCTCTCTCTCTCTCTCTTTACGCATGATACAGGAAAAAAACTATAATGTATTTCAACTATAGAGTCCTTCCTAGACCTCACACATTAGGGGGCAACTGTTAACAATGGAAAATCATATAGTAGAAGATGACATTAATTAATGTCAAGCCAAAGAATTTATAGGGCTGGAACACATTACAAGATCTGGAAAGTATTTAAAAATCTCAAAGGATTAAGGAAATCAAATTTGAACTAGTCTTAAATGTTGATTGCATGCATTATCCTTCGAGAAGAGCGCCTTCTACGCACCTTTTGGCCCGATAAGCACGCATTCCTGAGAGTTGTAAAATTTCACTATCTGGGACCACATAAAGCAAAGGATAAGTTACTCCTTACTTGAAGCCACCTAAGGACATCCACCAATGCCTCCTTAGACACTATGTGAGCACACAATGGAATATTTGGAGCACACAAAGGAATCATACCTCTCCCTTGGGTCACAATCCACAATGTACCAAGGGAGGTAAGGAGTATTTGAAATCCCCTATATAAAGCCACCATGAGATGAATAATGGGTGATCACATTGTTATGCTAGCCAGAATTTCCCATGCAATACCAACAGTGTGTGACCCGGAGCTGTAGACAGAGGGGACTCACTTGTTGGCCATCCAACAATCTTAGTCCACATAGTAGAGAGAGAGGGAGACTGCACTGAGGAAAGGCTTGGAATGAACAAAATTCTTGCATTCGGACCTAGAACCATCATCTAGGGGCCCTTTGGCAAGAGGGTTAAGTATTATGCCCCTTTCTACCAACGCTCAATAAGAGGGGCCTAGAGCCATCATTTGCATTATTGTGTCATTTGACTCGTTAGAGATTCTGGTTATTTATGTTTAGTTTTATTTTAGTTTTTAGATTACATTTGCATGATTATTTTTATATATAGTATGCTCATTTAATCCACTTCTTTATGCTTGTTACCAATAGTTTAAAGGGGTAAACCACACTCCCTAAACTGGTGTGATTTCGTACATACGTGCACCAAACACACCACAACACACATTTTCCCCATCCTCGGATAAAATCCATCATACGAGTTATGTTTGGAATGGCCTAAAGATGGTTTATTTATATCTAGTTGGCATTAGATATCATCATCAAAATTGCAAGTTCTTGTTCAAAAATTTGGTCAATCACTGGAAGTATATAGGATCTTGAGCACAAGAGGATGAACATTCCCTATATATGCTTGGATAAAAATTAGGAAAATTGAAAAGAATATTCTCTTTGGGAATCAGATGGACAAAATAAGGTACAATAATAGACTTTGGGATTGTGGGAGATGAACAAAAGGGATCAATACTTTGTTGATTTAAAATATATTCCTCATAGATAACACGAGATGGTGAAATTATGCAATCCAAAAGATACAATGACAACTTATATTTAGGAACAAATTATTTTGAATTGGTTGGTGCACATCAAAAAGATTTGAAAGCTATTTTTTCCATGGAGAAACATGAATTGAACAAAACAAACACATTTTTCAAAATCTCGAGTCTTGGGAAATACATCTACAATGAAGAATAATACTTCTGTTGAGTCATTAAAGAAATGTGATGTTAAGAATTCAATAGATGTAAAGGAAGATTTTCAACCAAAAAACCGAAAATAAATAATGGATAAAGAGAATTAAAATTTCCAACATGCACAAGAAGAGGAAAGAGAGATAGGTAGGTTAAACATACCAGTATAATAGTCCATCCTTACACTACTATTGCATACAATGCTACTTTGATACCTATAATATTAAAGGGCCAAATAAAATTCCAGGTACTTAAAAGAACTTACTATGCACTCATGTTAATTCTATGCTTCTTTGACTGGCAGGACTTAAAATTGAGGGTTAAATTTTGAACAATGATTAAAAAACTTGAAAATCGATGGAACAAAAAAAAATATATCCAAGAAAAAATGGTCTATGCTGATAAAAATGCTTGAACGTATGTGAAAAATAGTGTCCACAAGTAGGTAATTGAGAAATAGGCTCACAAGTGAGACACTTTTTTTCTTGGGCTCTCCATTGAGCTTTTCATCAAATCCTGATCCAATAGTTATAACACACATGATTTTCTTAGACTTTCCCCTATAAACTACATGCCATTTCCATTTAACAGCATAAAACTTGTCCTCTCTCTAATGTCTTCAAGCTTATTAATCTCAGGAATACATAAAAGGATCATTATATAAAACTGAGGGAGTGACCCAGTGCCAAATAAAAACCTTCAAACAAAGTGAAACAAAGCAAAAGCAACACCCATTGACATTACCAATGGTTTAGCTCCAATGTTATTCAGAGAAATGCATAACATCCATAATATTTGAAACTAAGTTGAATAGAGAAACATGAAAGTGGGGTTAAATGGAATCCATACTCACTACAATGATGCATTTCAAAATTCAGATACATAAATAGAAACAAGGAATTCAACAAGCAAGTTCTCATTTCCAGCCAAGTTTCAAATTGTGATTAAAAATCTTGAAAATCGATGGAACAAAAATATTCAAGTCCAACAGAAAAAGGGTATATGCCCATAAAAATGCCTAAACTTATGTGAAAAATAATGTCCAGTAGGCTCACAAGTGAGACAAAAATCCTTCTCCAATAGTTATAACAAACATGTTTTTTCTCGACTTTCCCCTATAAACTACATGCCATTGCCATTTAACAACATAAAACGTGTCCTCGCTCCAATGTCTTCAAGATTATTAATCTCGTGAATACATGAGAGCACCATTATAAACCATCTAGGGAGCGACCCACTGCCAAGTAAAAACCTTCAAATATAATGAAATAGGCAATCACTTTTTTTTGTCCTTACTTTTTCCAAAAATGGAATAGAAACATAAAAAAACACAAACATGGGACTACTAAAAATAAAGGGGTTTTTAAACAAATTATGGAATAAAAAGGCGGCAAAAAAAATTTCAATGGACCATGTGCCCCATTGCATGAGGGCCTTATGTCCCAAAACTCACTCTTCACAACAAAACTGCAAGCCTTGAGCCATGCCACCCAATGATCTACCCTAAACCTATTGGTCGATCCATCGCTATCATGTTTATTTGGTTACATGGGGGAAGATGGCTATCTCGCGGGTACTATTTATATGAATTTTTTTTCTCCTACTTAATGTAATAATGACCTTGTTTCTGCTTAATGTAATAATTACCATGTTTCTTTGTAGTTATAAAAACTTGATTCTCCATTTGTTTCTGTTGTTGAAAAATTATATGTTTTTCAGTGTAGGACATGTTATCAGTGTCACAAGTAGCGGTCCCTATCTCATGTAAGAACATTATCATTCATCTTTCCTTAGTGTTTTAGGTGTTTATTTTCCCTAGTGTATCATTTCATTAATAAGGAATTTATTTCAGGATGGTATTGGTGCACCATATCACAATCCCAAAGCATTAATGCTCATAGTACCGAAGGATCTTGGACTTGAAATTTCTTAGAGAAGTCGGCCTACAAGCTATATTGCAGAATTAATGTTTTGTTAACTCTCTCTAGTTTGTGTGAATACCAACTTGCACTAGTGTTTATTTTTTACAAGAAACTCACAAAGACATGAAAAAAAGCACACATGTCTAACATATCAATCATTATGATTTTATTTATTCATGTTTAAGAGTGCAAAAGAGCTTGAAGAAGATATGCTTGCCAAAATTCCAAATTTCAAAGCTTGTCCACTAAAAAAAAGGTAAGTATGCAACAAAAACTATTACAAACTATGTCTGAACATGAATTTTGAGACACGTTCTCATCCATTTATGTGATTTGCAGATATTGGAGGCTCCACTCTTGCCCACATTGGATAATATTGTCCCTAAGTTGCTAGAGTTTCAGGTTCAGTTGGTTATTGTCCCTGATGTGTCATTGCATAAGGAATTTATTTCAGGATGGTATTGGTGCACTGTCTCAAAATCCCAAATCATTAATGCTCATAGTACTGAAGGATCTTGGACTTGAAATTTATCTGAGAATTCGGCCTACAAGGTGTATTCTAGAATCATATTTTTGTTAACTCTCTCAAGTTTATGTGAATATTGACTTTCACTAGTGTTGATTCTTTAGAAGAAAACCAGAAACACATTAAAAACAACACACATGTATGACATATCAATTATTTTTCTTTTATTTATTCAGGCTTAAGAGCGGAAGAGCTTGAAGAAGATATGCTTGCCAAAATTTCGAAGTTCAAAGCTCGTCCACTCAATAAAAAGGTAAGTATGTAATACAAACTATTACAAACTATGACTGAACATGAATTTTACATGTTCTCATCAATTTATGTAATTTACAGATATTGGAGGATCCTCTTTTTTCACCATTGGATAATATTGTCCCTCAGTTACCAGAGTTTCAGGTTCAATTGGTTATTGTCCCCAATGTCTCATTGCATAAGGAATTTATTTCAGGATAGTATTAGTGAACCTTCTCGAGAAGCCAAAGCATTAATCTCGGACTTGAAACTTCTCAGAGGCCTATAAGGTATATTGCGGAATCAATTTTTTGTTACCTCTCTCGATTTTGTGTGAATACTTACTTGCACTAGTGTTGACTCTTGTATTATTCCCAAATGGAAAAAGCAGGAATATAGCGCAAAACCATGGAAATAGCAGTGAAAAAATTACATGAAAGAAAGAGGCCAATATGGAGACCTTTAACATGTTATAAAAGCAGAAAAATATGCATAAATAATGGGCCATAAGATGTACAACAAGAAATAATAAGCCTCCAATGGAAAAAATCCCTCAAAATAGGTGTTGCTACTATATATGAAGAGATGGAAGGCTACTACATCGTTTTTTTAAAGACACCACTACAAAAAATGATTACACAACATATCTAAGGATGATATGTGCCTTAAAATATAGATCCAACACAGATCTGAGCACTATACAACCTCCTTTGAAGGACCCCTTAATGGTTTTCAACAAAACACCATGTACAAGATGGGGATCTAGGCCCTAGGGCTGAAGATCCACTCCAAAATATAGATCTGGAAAGTGTGGCTGATATGATATAAGAAATAATGTAGCCATCTCCAATAGAGTCACTAGATCAAGGGCTGATCCCTTCTCTAGAAAACCTCCTTTCCAAATAGTGTGCCAAAACCACCCTGCAACTCCTCCTATAAAAATAACACAGATCTGGAAATAAACTGCGATGTATGGGAAAATAAATAGTTGGCCTGATGCCAAGATCTGAAAATATGCACAAGGGACTTCCTTGAAAAGGAATCCTTCTCCATTGAAAATGAGCAATGAGGTGACCCAAAGATGGTCTCCATTACTGCAACCTGCAAAACAACTCAACCCTCAACAGGATCTGTGTTGTAAATGAAAGATGAAGCTTGGCCTTAAGCCTGATAGTGGACAATGTATTACAAGACTCCCCCAAGAGCTTCTCAATGGAAGAGGTGGGATTCCTGATCAGGAACACCTAGTGCTAAACAACACTCAATCTCAGCTAAACAGAAAGAGAAATATATATGTCTAAACAGACCATATATTCAGAAATATCATATACATCAACATATCCAATATAGCTGCCATCCTCTTCCTTAAATAAGATTTGATCTTGCAAAACCTAAGCCCAATCCAATAATATCACTACTTCCATGTAAATCATCTCAATCTAAAACTGTGTTGTCCGTCATTGATGACCACTCCTTCATGACAGCGTTGTTGATTTGGTCAAAGTTGACCCAGTCAAGGTGTTCTAGCCCCTTTTCACACCTAAGGGTGCTCAATTAAGTTGCCAAGATCTATCCTTTCCACATTGGCATTGATATATTCATTATTAAGGAGGATTATGGAACTCCATTGTCCTCTTATTCATAAAACAAAGAAGCAAAACAAAATTTAATATTCCAACTAGCTCATGGCTAATTGGGAATATTGCAGTCCTCCCTTCCCAAATGTTGCTTTCCCTCAAGAAACTGACAAGGTGAGTGCTGCAATTGTCCATCATTAGAGACACCAACATGTTATAATATTCTCTCATAAGCTAAGCATCTACCAATCCATCCCTCCATGAAATGCTAGGCTCCAAAGTTCTTATGAGATGCAAATAATTCATCCCACAAGGAGACAATAGTTCCAATGAAACAAACATGGTTTGCCCAATGTTATCCCTAAAACATGTAACATAATGAACATGGAGAATCTCTCTACCATAGGGAACATACATTCCTCCCATCCTCCCTCCAAAAATTTCCATAAAAATAATAAGTACATCATCAATGTATGGGATCAAAACTAAGTACATGAAAACAGAAATCTGTACAAATGGAGGTGGGTCATAGTCCCACATGTGGAACCAGCACATTAAATCTCTTGAATGCATTAGAAAATTATATTATAAGTGGTTTCCCCACCACTTACTTACTGCACAAGTCTTCTCATCATCGCTGAGAGTGTGATATAGGTTTGGTGCTTTTTGAGTGCACACACAATGATACAAAATCTCCCTATGTCCTCCAAGGGAGTGACCATGTTCAGAAATGTTTATGGCCCAAAGTTGGCCATGAATTTTATATGGAATAATGCTCCTCCTTGGATCTATGGCCTGCATAAACATGGTAAAGGAATGCAAGTAATCATCAAATGAAACATCATTCACATAAGCATGTTCCTTACCAAAAATTCTCCTCATAAAAATGGAGTGGTCCATAGATATATCCCCTCTTATTCTAAAAGAGGAAAGAGGTGGTTGTAATAACTTCTTCATTGAGTCATGTCTCTCTTCCAAATCCACATGGTTAATGCATCTTTGAAAATGCTGATATATTTCCTCTTCAAAGCCTTCCCAAGTGTAGCTCTCCATGATAGTGTTGTAGGCCTTCATGGAATAAGTATGGCTGAAAAGGAAATCTTCATAAGCCCTTTGTAGCAACTTCTCCTTGATCTTGGTGGCTCTAGATAAGAATATCCTACCATGATATTAGATGACTTCTTCTTGGACTGAATAGCCCTCTTCATGTAGTTGGTCATCAAGTATCATGCATGTGAAAAGATCCTTGGAATAATCCACCAACAGTTGGGATTTCCAATATGGATCAATCTTCCATAGTGACAGTGTTGATGATCTATCACAAAGAACATCTTTCATATGGTTTCTCTTCTCCTTGACATCTCCCATGCCAAAGGTATATGTTGGAAGGTTTCTATTCCTCTCATGCTTCCCCTCCCATAGCGTGGATTCTGAAATGAGAGTGGGTAATGATGATGTTGGGAGAATTTCTCCCTCCTCCTTGAGTCTACCCAAGAGTCTTAGTGTTGTATCATGGCCTTCTAATGCTCCCATTCCTCCTAGATCTATGAATGGAGCATCATGATGTGAAACATTTCTCACCAAATCTGAATCAGGTGGCCTCCCGGGTGGTTTTCCGTAACATAATAATGTCCCATGAACCAATCTCATGTGCATAATAGATGGGACTATTAGGTCATTGCTTCCACTACGAAAATCCATCTATGATTTCTGTGTGGAAGTTGTATGTGAGGGATATATGTGAATGCCTTTAATCATTTGAGTCTTGCCACTCTTTCTGTCCACCCATTCCATTTTCAAAGTCTCCCAATCAGTGGTGACTTTCCCCAAAGTAATCAACCATTGCACACCCAATATCACATTGGTGTCAGGTATGTCAACCACAAAGAAGTGATCAGTCAATGTATATGTTCCCACGGTGACTAATAAGGATGGAACATAATGCATGCATTGCATAGTTCTATCTCCTGGGACCAAAACAGAAAATCCCTCAAAAGCATCAGTGGGTATTTCCCTCCTTTGCACTAGTTAGGCATCAATAAAATTGTGGGTAGCCCCGCTGTCAATCGAAACAAAAACCCTCTGATCTAAGATGGAACCTCGAACCCTCAAGGTCAAGTACTTAGGTACTTCTGATAGTGATGTAAGAGCCCCTCCAGTTGGAGCAGATGCCCCATTACCATCTCCTAATGGTGTTGGTTCATCTCCTACCATGTCAGCATTGTGATCTCTTCTTGGTTCATCTTTTTCTTCCTCCTCATCATCTAAGAAGACCTCTATGTAGTGTGCCTTTCCTGTTGTACATCTATTTCTAGGTGCCCAAGATTTTTGGCATGTGAAGCAAAGCTTCCACCTCCTCAAGTCTCTTCAGACATCATCATCAAGAGGTTTTTTATATTGTCTCTCCTTTGAAAGAGGAGCCTTCTCATATTTTCCCTTTGATGGAAAATAGGGCTTATGCTAAAATGTTGCCTTTGCTTTTGGAAAGGCATCATGAAGATATCTAGCCCTTTTATTGGAAATATGATGCAGAGTGTTGTCCTTGATGGAAACCTACTTGATAAAGTTGATGGAAACCTACTTGATGAAGTTGTCCTTGATGGAAACTGACTTGTCCTATTTGTTAATGATGTAAATCTGATGTATCTATAGAGCAGTGCAAATGTAATGGAGAAAGGAATTCCTGTAAATTAAAATGGTATGTCACAAAGCATACGCGGGTTTGTAAAGGCGAAGTAGCGTATGCCTATTTGTGCTCTAAATTTATAAAACAAGGGGACATTACCATGGTATTGGCCCATAGTATTGAGTGCTGGATTATCTATTTGATCCCGTCCAGGAATACCATTAGAAGTTGAGTGGTTTTGGCTCATGGTATTGACAAAGGCTAAATATATATAAGGAGAAGAAGATCATAGTGCAAGGGTGTGCATGAGTCTGGGTTTTCAATGAATACTTCACTCTGAAGTATATCTGCATGGAATGGGTAACATTTTGTTGATTGACTTGAATTAATAATGCATCTATGAAGAAAATGATGAAGATGGATCTCTAGATCTGAAATGTATATGTATTTTCTAGATCTGTTTATGGAATGTTTAGATCTTAGATCTGGAAAATATTTGCTGAAGTAAAGGATGAAATCTAAATTATCTGATCTGAAGAGTTGAGCAGCCCTACAAATTTTTAAGATCTATACACGGGTTCGTGGCAGAGAAAGCACGTATATACGCAGGTTGGCTTAAGTAAATGTGCGTATGGAATGTGAGATCAGTTCTGAAATATGTGCAGATGTATACGCAGGTTTTCTTCTATTAAAGCACGTGCATACACAGGTTCAGTGAAGTAAAAGCACGTATGGAATCTAGGGTTTTGCTAAAGTGTGTGAAATGAAAGGTATGATTTGTTCTACTATTTTACTTCTATCTGTCAATGATGTATTCATATAGATCTGGGTTGTTTGAATGATGATTATGTTGATGATTATAAGATCAAGTTGTTAGTTGATGGGTTGATGATTCAATGAATGAATTGATGGGGTTAAAAGTTTCAGTTGGATGTATGATTGAGCTTAAATGTGTGGAGTGGGTCCAGTCTAAAAATCTGATGAAAAGTGGCCTACCAAGTATGTCGTATGAAAGCTGTTGGATCCAGTATGAAAATTGCTGAAACGTGGTCCGCAATGGTGCTGAGGGTCGAAGCCTTCAGTGAGGGGGTTGTAGCTCCCTTCCAGTGGTAGCTGGTAAACGAGAGCAGGGGGTAGTAGCTCCCTTCCAGGAGAGGCTGGTAAACGAGAGCAGGGTTTGTAGCTCCCTTCTAGGAGAGGCTGGTAAACGAGAGCAGGGGGTTGTAGCTCCCTTCCAGGAGAGGCTGGTAAATGAGAGAAGGTTGTAGCCTTCTGCAGGCGGGTGCCTGCGTGCTGGTATGAGTCTGTGCCAGTACATGGTTGTAAGATGTTTTCTTTATAATAAATATTGAATACTGAGACGACGGAAACGGTGGTTTTCTCCCGACTTGGGTTTCCACCTTAAATCCCGGTGTTCATGTGTGTTGCTTATGTGTGATGATTTATTCTATTCTTACTGCACATGTTTACTGCTTACTGAACATCTAATGAATGAATGATGCAATGATCTAATTAAAGAATTATCTGCATAATGAGATCTTTGGTAATACGCAAGTTTCATTAAGGATATCCCCGTGTATACGCGACTTGGGTTCATTAAAGTAGCGTATGGATTTTCGAGAAAGAAAAAGTAAAAAATTTTCAATCTACACTAAATACTGATTCACCCCCCCCCCCCCCCTCTCAGTATTTTTCCCAACAATTGGAATCAGAGCAGGTCCTTCTGAAGGAGCTTGATCGCTTGAAGGAGATCTGTCACAATGGGAAGGAAGCAAAAGAGGAAGGCTACTCAAAAAGAGATATCTCAGAAAACATGTGCAGTAGAAAATGAAGAGGATAAAACAGGTATTGAATGTTGTTCTTGTGATTCACCTTCTTGTGTATGCAATGGTGAAGATAGTGAAAGTAATGTAATAGATCTAGAAGAAGCTCTCAAGATTAAAGTTGAAGATCAACAAAGATAATTTAATGAGAGAGATTCTATCTACAAAGAAATGATCTCTAGAATGAAATAACAGATAGAAATGTATCAAAAACTGCACGATAAAGCAACCTATCAAAGTAGAAGACTTGAAGCAGAAATCATCTTTCTCAAATCAAATCTGGAAAAATCAAATAAGAAGAATGAAGAACTTTTACAAACTTGTGAAGAACAAGAAAATGAGTTGAAGAAAGAGATTTTAAAATTGAATGATCAAGTAGAAGAAGGAAGAAGGGTTGAAGAAAGTAAGAAGAAGCAATGCCAAAGATTGGAGGTTGAGGTAAACATTCTAAAAGGTAAATTAGAAGAAAAAGATAAACTCTTGAGGCTTCAAGATAGTACTAAGACTCTGGAAAATATTCTTAGTATTCAAAGGTCTCCTTCTTTTAAATTTGGTCTTGGTTTTCATGAAACTGTTAAAGGAGAATATAGTTCACAAGGAAGTGCTAAAGATTCAAAGGATATCAAGCAAAATCTGAAGTGTTGGAAGAAACAAAAGGTCAACCGAAAATCATGAACTCTCAAAAGAAATCATTCCCTCCTTTGATCAATAATGTTGAATTATTTAAATGTCACAATTATGGGCATGTTGCAGCCAATTGCAGAAGAAGATTGTTTCAGTCACAAACAAACAGATTCTACATAGAAAGGTACTCAGGTTTCTTTAAGGGATATTGTTTCTCATGCAACAAGTTTGGTCATAAAGAAATTGATTGCAATAGAAGAAAGAATAGAAAAACACATTATGATCGCTATGGTTACTTCTCTGGTCACACAAAATGTTATGCTTGTAAAAAATATGGACATGTAGAAAAAGAATGCAAGATGAATAGATCTAAGAAATTGGATAATTTCTAGCACACAATAAGAGATTTCAAGCAAAGCTGGAAAAGGAAGGAGGACCGGTCAGAAACATAGGGAATATTGACCCTACTGCAATCATATGTTTCTAAAAGTTTACTTATCATAATGACTGCAGGAGTGAAGTGAGATACATTATAGGAATCAGTAATGTATCATCACAGGGGGAGCAATGTATGGTCATTCCCATGGTTGATTTGGTAATTCTGGTTATGTTTATTTCTGACAGTGCATCTGATGTGAAGAAGACTGGTACAGATGGCATAAGATTAGGGGGAGATGGAGTTGTGAATTTTTCAGTATTTCACTTTCCATACGCGGGTTTCGTGAAAAAAATCCATGTATACATGCGAGTTCCTTTGGAGATAGAAGCGTATGCTTTTCTGTTAAGGAAAACAGTGATTCAGCTAAAGAACAGGAGCACAGGTTCAGGGGGAGCATAATTCTAACTACTAATGATTGCATTGTTGGCATTGTATCTGCTTATTCCTTATTTTTCGTAATACTCATGCTTAAATGATGATGACATGATACATGGTTTCTTATGATGATATTATGGATGAACCCTGATTGCTTCTTGATGAAGAGTATCTTTTGTTTTCACACATGGATGAGATGGACGTCTTATGATTCAGAGATAAGATCACATGGATGATTGCTTGACACATATTTTCTATTGAAGAAGTTGTACTGGTATGATAATTCCTCTTGGGAAGAATATGTTGATGCTGCAAAGAGTCTGAAGGCTTGGTTACTGATGTGCTTATGCTACAACTGTTGGATGACACTTGAAAACACAGTTACATTGTCATATCTTTCTTCTCTCATATATTCCAGGGAAGCATATCTCAGACAGAAGCTGGGAATAGTCTCTGCCATTCAGAAGATCAGATCTGCTTAAATTCAGAAGATTAAATTGGATACGCGGTTTTTCTGAAACACAGTCGTGTATATATGCTAGTTTATACATAGAAAACCGCATATGGGTGTGTGCTGACAAATTTTGGGGGTCAACATTCTTCAGCACAGCTGTGGTGCTGTTGGGTATCTCTAGTGATGTTTCAGCTCTCATATTTCTGTTTCATTCTCTGATATCTGATGAAGATGCATTGATTATTTGCTGTTGAAAGTGTTCAGGATGTACAATCTAAGGGGGAGCATTGGTCATATGGAAAGTAATGCATTGTTGGCATTATGATGGTTCTGAAATATGATCTCTCTCTTGAATTTTTTTTTTTGTATTGGTCATAAAAAGTCATATTTGTAATTTGATGAAAAGGTCATGATGAGACCTATGATGTAAAAAATGGCAATATTCAGTCATGTAAGGAGTTGAGTCAAAATTTGTAAACCCACTTGGTTGGGTACTTGAGTCATATATGTAAATCCACTTGGTTGGATCTTTGATGTAAGTATGAGTCCTTGGTGATAGGAAAGGTCATCAAGTCATTAAAAAATATTTTTTCACAATGAACTCAAGGGGAGCATGGTAACTTCAGTGCACATCAGGTCTACAGAGCTCTTCTTTCTACATGAGAAGAAAAACCTTGTTTTGGTTTTGATCCGCCCTTTGCCCTTGATGTCAAAGGGGGAGAGTATCATGGTGCTTGAACAGGAGGAGAGTATCATGGTGTTTGAATAATGGTTATAATCAATGTATCTATCTATTGTTGTGATCAAACACCATCATGGTTGCCATCAAGTCCAAAGGGGGAGATTGTTGGCAATATGATGCAGAGTGTTGTCCTTGATGGCAACCTACTTGATAAAGTCGATGGAAACCTACTTGATGAAGTTTTCCTTGATGGAAACTGAATTTTCCTATTTGTTAATGATGTAAATCTGATTTATCTATAGAGCAGTGCAGATGTAATGGAGAAAGGAATTCCTGTAAATTAAAATGGTATGTCACAAAGCATACGTGGGTTTGTAAAGGCAAAGTAGCATATGTACTAAAAAAAGTACGTACCAAGTAGCATATGCCTATTTTCACTCTAAATTTATAAAACCAGGGGACATTACCATGGTATTGGCCTGTAGTATTGAGTGTTGGATTATCTATTTGATCCCGTCCAGGAATACCATTAGAAGTTGAGTGGTTTTGGCTCATGGTATTGAGAAAGGCTAAATCTATATAAGGAGAAGAAGATCATAGTGCAAGGGTGTGCATGCGTCTGGGTTTTCAATGAATACTTCACTCTGAAGTATATCTCCATGGAATGGGTAACATTTTGTTGATTGACCTGAATTAATATGAAGAAAATGATGAAGAGGGATCTCTAGATCTGAAATGTATATGTATTTTCTAGATCTGTTTATGGAATGTTTAGATCTGTGATCCGGCGAATCTTTGCTGAACTAAAGGATGAAATCTGAATTATCTGATCTGAAGAGTTGAGCAGCCCTACAAAGTTTAAAGATCTATATGCAGGTTCGTGGCAGAGAAAGCGCGTATATACGCAGGTTGGCTTAAGTAAAAGCACGTATGGAATGTGAGATCAATTCTGAAATATGTGCAGATGTATACGCAGGTTCAGTGAAGTAAAAGCGCGTATGGAATCTAGGATTTTGCTGAAGTGTGTGAAATGAAAGGTCTTATTTGTTCTACTGTTTTACTTCTATCTGTCAATGATGTATTCATACAGATCTGGGTTGTTTGAATGATGATTATGTTGATGATTATAAGATCAAGTTGTTCGTTGATGGGTTGATGATTCAATGAATGAATTGATGGGGTTATAAGTTTCAGTTGGATGTATGATTGAGCTTAAATGTGTGGAGTAGGTCTAGTCTGAAAATCTGATGAAAAGTGGCCTACAAATTATGTCGTATGAAATTTGTTGGATCCAGTATGAAAATTGATGAAACGTGGTCCACAATGGTGCTGAGGGTCGAAGCCTTCAGTGAGGGGGTTGTAGCTCCCTTCCAGTGGTAGCTGGTAAATGAGAGCAGGGGGTAGTAGCTCCCTTCCAGGAGAGGCTGGTAAACGAGAGCAGGGGGTTGTAGCTCCCTTCTAGGAGAGGCTGGTAAACAAGAGCAGGGGGTTGTAACTCCCTTCGAGGAGAGGCTGGTAAATGAGAGAAGGTTGTAGCCTTCTGTAGGTCGGTGCCTGCATGCTAGTATGAGTCTGCGCTAGTACATGGTTGTAAGATGTTTTATTTATAATAAATATTGAAGACTGAGATGACAGCAGTGGTGGTTTTCTCCTAAATTGGGTTTCCACCTTAAATCCTGGTGTTCATGTGTGTTGCTTATGTGTGACTATTTATTTTGTTCTTACTGCACATGTTTACTGCTTACTGAACATCTAATGAATGAATGATGTAATGATCTAAGTAAAGAATTATCTGCATAATGAGATCTCTGGTAATACGCAAGTTTCATTAAGGATATCCGCGTGTATATGCGACTTGGGTTCATTAAAGTAGCATATGGATTTTAGAGAAAGAAAAAGTAAAAATTTTTCAGTCTGCACTAAATATTGATTCACCCCCCCCCCCCCCCCTCTCAGTATTTTTCCCAACACCTTTCAATGGCATCTTGAAGGGTAGTGGGCTTGGTAGACTTGATCAACCCATGAAGAGGTTCATCTAACCCATCATGCATCAATGAACATAGACCTTCTTATCAGTATAAATCAAGAACCATAACATAAAGTCTTAAAAATTCAATAATGTAAGTTTCTGGATTACCTGATTGTTTTAGATTTTTAAGCCCAATGTATGGTGCTTCAGGATCTCTTCTATCAAACCTCTCCACTAGCCGCCTTGTGAACTATGAATATGCAATCACATTGGCATGACCCAATGTAGACAAGCCATGGAACCACCAATCATGTGCTTCACCCTCGAGGTGCAGCATTTCTATCTTAATGGCCTCCATTCTTGGAACTATTTTCAACTGGAAGTATATGTCAAGCTTCTCTACCCATGATTTGGCATTGCATTTTGATGACCCATCAAAGTTGGGTAAGAAAAATCTGCCCATAGTGCGGTGTAGATCATGATTCTGAATGAATCCACCACTTCTATTGTGGTGCCTTAGTCTCCTATTGTCCTTGATTTGAAAAAAATATTGGAAAATCAAGTGGCTTTGAATTTCTGAGTTTGAGACTCATACTCCATAAAATAGTCTTCAAGGGATTATTTCTCTTGAAACCCTTCATTTCCCACAACCAAGAATGTAGGCACTGTAAAGCGTTGGGAAACTTATTGTTGTTGCACTGGTTGATCACTCCAGTGATGAGAAATTTTGGAGCCTTCACCATGATGAAATACTTTAGGGGATTCCTTGTATCTATCCATCCTCATCTCCTTGATTTATCTAGCAATGTCTTGTATGGCTCTAAGAAGGATCTTGGGACATTCCTTCTCTTCATCTTCTCCTCCAGATAAAGGCATTTTACCCTTGTCTTCTTTGTCATTTGTATAATCAAACTTCCGGTGTCGTCTTCTTTGATACTTATTCTCTCTATCTGTAAGAGGATCTCCTTATTTAGATGACATATTGTCTTTTCAAGATGCGCGGGTTGTGCCAAGATTATGCTCTGATACCACTATAATATTCCCAAACGGGAAAAGCAAGAATATAGTGCAAAACCATGGAAATAGCAGTGAAAACATTACATGAAAGCAAGAGGAAAATATGGAGACCTTTCATATGTTATAACAGCAACAAAATATGCATAAATAATGGGCCATAAGATGTACAATAAGAAATAACAAGCCTCCAATGGAAAAAATCTTTCAAAATGAGGTGTTGCTACTATATATAAGAGTTGGAAGGCTACTACAACGTTGTTTTAAATACATTGTTACAACAAATGATTAAACAACAGATATAAGGCTAATATGTGCCTCAAAAGATATATCTACTATAGATCTGAGCACTATACAACCTCCTTTGAAGAACCCCTTAAGGGTTTACAGCAAAGCACCATATACAATATGGGGATCTAGGCCCTAGGGCTAAAGATCCACTACAAAATACATATGTAATATTCCTACATTATCATGCAGCTAATTGGAATATTAATTTTGCTCCAAATACATAGTTAGATGAATAAATGGGTGGGGAGACCCATAAATATTTCTAGTAGCAATAAAAACCCTCTTAATGGGAAAGGGATCATATTCACAGCTGGATAAAAAACCTTCATGTGTGAACAAGGGCTAAATGCATGTGGACAAATTCAAGTTTGACCAAGTCAACTAAGCTAGTATCGAGGATGTGAAACATTAATGAAGATAACTTAGTGGGAATATGAATCTATTTAGATAGTTGGAATAAGCCACCTTGAGTGTGGAAGAAGAATTTGCATGGAGATCCAGTCAAGGTTGATCCAGTCAAGATTTACTAAATCAAACAGCACTATAAAAATATGATTAAGACTAATGGAGACAGCGTAATTTTGGAGGGAGATTCATTACATGAAGATGGAAACCCTAATGAGTGGGACCAAAGGTGAGAAGAATCACATTGTTTATAAGGAGGAAGATGGTAGCCATAGGGGGTTAGTGTATGATTATGATTTTATGAATATATGGTTTGTTTAGACATATTTCTTTCTCTGGCTGTTTAGCTGAGATAGAGTGTTGTTTAGCACAAGGTCTTCCTGTTTAGGAATTCCTTCTCTTCCCTTGAGAGGCCTCTTGGAGGAGACTTGCACCATATTTTCCACTATTTGGCTTGAGGCCAAGCTTCATCTTATTTTGATAGTGTAGATCCTATTAAGGGTTTGACTATTTCAGTAAGTTGTAGCAAGTGGAGGCTAGATCTTCAGATCTAGGCCATTTCAGTGCTTCTTCTCAGTGGAGGAGGGTTCTAATCCATTGGAAGGAAAATATTGAAGGTATTGAGCTATATTTTCATATCTTGGCTACAGGCTCATAGTATTTTGTCCCCTATAGCACAGAAGAAGTCCAGATCTATGTAATTTCTGAAGGAGCTGCTGAAGGGTGATTCAATGCACCATTTGGAGAGTTGATTTTCTAAGTGTTGGGGATCTGCCATTCACTTTGGAGATTTGTCAAAGGAGATCATTTTATTTTTTATATTAGATCAGATCCACTTTCCAGATTTGAATAATTCCATAGATCTGCAATCTTAGATCTCAGATCTACACTTTCTACATGATGTTCTGCTGAAAACCCCAAGGGGGATTGATGAAAGAGCTTGTATAGTGCATAGATCTGCTATAGATCTAACTTTTTGTCCACATACTTTCTCTAGATCTGATGTCCAACCTAATTTTGTATCAGAGGTCATAAAATAATGTTTTCATAGTATTCCAGCTTTCATACATGTTTGCAGTCCTTATTATTGCATGATTTTGGGCTATTTATGGCATGGGAGACCTGTTTAACAATGCAATAGTGATTTGTTTCTGATTTCCTTTCAGATCTATTACTATAATATCAGATATAAGGGATCCATGAACTGCATTTAACTTTCATTGCATACATTTCTGAAAAATGCATTATTTTAGCATGTATTGTTGAGCATTCCCATTTTGGGATATTACAGTGGTATCAAAGCATGATCTTTGGCTCAGCCTGTGAGTTTCAAGCCAAGATGCTATAGAAGAAGAAAGAGATCAGAATGATGGGAGGAATGAGTTTCATCTCATCTCTTTTCAGATCTACGAAGGACCTCACCAAGGAGGTCAAGCCAAGAAAAATGGAGAGAAAAAGTGAAACCACAGTAGGGTTTCAAGATGAGGAAGGCCCATGTACTTCCTATCAGCAAAAAGAAGATTTGGTATTGCATAGAGCTCCAAAGAAACATTCTATGGCCTTTTCTTCTGAATATAAGAGGCATAGAGATGGATTAAACTTAGATCATGAGATTTTGAGTCTCAACCTAGAGCTATCAAGGAGAATCTAACTCTCCCACAGTTCATTCAGCTCAAAGAAGAAATGAGACCTTGCGGCAATAGAATAATGAAGGGCAACAAATTTCTATTGTCTACCTTTGATGGGTCATCCAAATGCATAGAAAAGGATTTGGGAAAGAATTTGGATGCATTTTTTCTGCTACATCCAGTAGTAGAGAAAGAAGCTGTTGAGATTGCAGCGCTGCACCTTCAGGGTGAAGTTCATAATTGGTGGTTCAACCATTTGAGTCATGCAAGAGTGACTGCATATGCAGATTTTACTCAAAGGTTGATCAAGAAGTTTGACAAGAATAAATCAGAGGGGAAGAATCCTTCACTGCCATTTACTATAGGAGCACTTGTTTCAAGAGGAAGGCCACTTGCACCTTTGCAAGATGATCTTGATCTCTTGATATCTCGAGTCCCATGCACCATTTTGGAGATGCATGAAGAATAAGAGACTTGTACCAGTGTTGATGAATCTATAGAAGAGTAGCCATCATCATCAGTAGTTGGGGAAGCCATCACACTGGAAGGAGGAGCTCTTGTAGTAGTACAAGATGTTCCCCAGTTGTACCAAGGTATGAAAATGTTTCCATTTCTTGTTATTTCAATTCACCATGTGGAGGATGATGGGAATGCACTATTGCATGACCAAGGCTCAAATGATATTGCTGATTTGGAGCAGAAAACTTTCACTACGCTAAGCGGCCTTGATTTATTCAAGGAAGAGACAAACAGTCATCCTAATGTATCATTGATGAGATACACACAACCCTTGAGGTTGGGATGTAGATTCTTGGAGGATTAGATGAGTATTGTCTTGAACAATTCATTGCAAAACTATGTGTTCAACATTGGACATGATCTTGAGGCAGCAGCTACACCATCATGGACATCAACAATGCTGTCATTGAGAAGTAGTGATGAGTTGGGTGTTACACAAAATTTTGTCACCGTCCCTGAAATCCCTCATCCCACACATTGGAGGACTATTCCCATGACCTGTGAATAGTAAAATGTCTTGAAAATACCTTAATGGCATCCTTCTGCATAAGGACAAGAATTATTCTAAAGAAAAATTCCTCTGGAAAACCCTAAAAATCCATGTTTTGGCATTGGCGTAGGTAGCCAGTTCATCCCTCGCGCCAATGGGGAAAATGCACCATAGCGGGCGATCCAGTTGGCGCTCTGTCCCTGTCTAATGCCCGCCCCAACCCTTTTAAGGAATGTTTTTTTAATATACAAGGCGGAAGTTTGGTTTTAACAAACTCAGAACGGATCACCAAAATGAGTTTGGGTTGTTTGCCTCCGGATCTCCCTGATTAGGAATTGGTTTTCCACCTATCATGGAACCTTCCTAAGAGATAGTACTCTTCCCCATGATTATAGGGAGCCTATCCTCTCCTCCTCCCTCTATAAAAGCCTGCCCTCTCTATTTACTAGCTAGCTAAACTTGTGGGAGGAAAACTATAGCTGGGCACTATTGAGAGCAGAGCTGAGGAGAACCCCGTAAGAGAGAGAGCTTTGTCAAGATTCCCGACAGGCTTCGTTGAGATGCGCTCCGATGCAAGCCCCATGAAGGAAGATCATAGTCAGAGCATTTGGTTGTAATCTCCCTTTTTGTCATTTTTAATATAAGCGACTCTGATTTTGGTTCCATTCGTGTGTTCACTCTTTTATGAAATGCAATGAATTATATCCTCTCTGACTAATATATAGTTACATGCTTTAAGTATTACGTTGTATGTCATCGTTTCTCTGCATGTGTACAGGTGTCTGGATGGAGAAAATGAAAGGACTGTGATCTGTCAGGCTAGGGACAAAGAGCACCACTTCTTCCTCCACAACAACGGCATGGGATTTGAGGTAGGCTACTTATCACGATCTTTGTCTTTCTTGTAACTAGGAACCAACATCATTACGTGATTCAATTGTTGCTAGACCCACTCTAGGGCTAATGGGATCGCCTCTATCTGCAGAGGGGATTTACCACCTCAAAAATTTGGCAACTCCACTGGGGATCAGTGGGAGTTAGTCCTTCTTCTATTTGGGTTCTTTTCTGGCTTTTGATTGATTTATTTTCTTTTTTGGTTCACCTTCCTTGGTGTTAAACCCTTGTTCAGCCCCTAGAAAACCTAATCTAGTCTTAGTTTGTCCTTTTTATCATTTTACTAGGGTAAACCGACTTGGCATGGTTTTTCTCCTAATAGTCGCACTGACTGGTGCTTGTTGCTGGTTAGGCACCCACGCCAACCCCTGTTTGGAACAGATTACAGCCAAATAGGCGCTCCAACCCTGCTTGGTATTAGGGTTTTCCTATTTGTGGGCTTTCTGAGCTTGGCTTTTGGTCCTGGTTCATTTTTTATGGTTGCTTGAGTGCTTTGAAGTCATTTTTTACTGTGTTTAGCCCATATCCTCTGGTTGTTTTCCTTTTTCTATTAGTTCTACATTCTAACCCTAGGGCTTCTAGGTGCTTCAGTGTGCTGAGCCTCCCATGGGAGTTTTGGGTCCTTGATTTCTTATTCAACTTCGTTTTCACTTCTTTGCATTTGTTTTGCTGGATTCCATTGTATCATTGCATTAGTTGAGTGATTGTCCTCTCTTTCATTCAGTTTCTCTTTGTGTTACTCCAAGCCTAGATTACACAGTTTGTTTGAGTCTCTTTCGAGATTCTTCTTCGCTTTGAGGGATTTCGTCATCAGTTTGAGTCTTGATTGTGTGTGTTTGGATTGAGTGAACTTGTTTTGTTTCAACTCTCTCTTTGTTGTTTCTCGAATTGGTGTTTTCATTAGTTTTTCATTCATTTAGTGCATTCGCTCTTATATATTGAAAAATACAAAAACAAGATCTTTGCATTTGGGTTGGCGTAGTGAAAATTGAAAGCTCTTTCACGTTATTAGTGTTATATAACTCTAGAGAGAAGTTTTCTAGTTTCATTAGCTTGCTTTGGAACCAGTAGTGGTTGTTTTTTTGGGTTCATTTTGTTGTCATTTGAAAAGCTCTCAACTCTCCCGTAGATAGCTCTTCGTTGAACAAAGTGATATTTTGTGGCATGTAGTTTGCATTTAGAGGTTTTATGAGATCCAACATTCGATAGGGCCTTGAAATTGAAACATAAATTGAAGATCAACTTTAAAATTTATTGAATTAACCTAAGGAAACATTGAAACATTAACGAAATATCTAGTAGTCTAAGGTAGAGACATGTTCCAGCGTCTTTAAGCCTAGTAGCTATCGTTCACCATCTGGCTATAGACAGCGCTAGTATGGACTTGTGCTCCCTGTACTGTCACGTATATAAAGGGATACCCCATTAGGTTGCAATCATTTATCTGTAGGAAGTCGAGTCTGCCACCTTTTACCCGTGATACACCGGACACAGAATTCGAAGAGATTGCCTGCACGTACATCAAGTCCTTGGTTGATTTCTCTTTCATTTTTTACCAAGGTGTATATGGAAGTTCACGGATATCTGGTACACCCATCTACCTAGATTACCAGAGCAGTCATTTTGATCTATACTGACTCCTTAAACTTGAAAAGATCATCAAGCACTTGTCCTTTCACTCTTGTTTCCAAACTGAAAGTGATAGAGTCATATTTTACTTGTTTCTAGACTCTTAAAACATGAAACAATAAAATTTCCAGTTTTAATGTGGTAAAATTAATCACCTACGATCACACGCCCATTTAGAGATTGATTTTTCAGCCTGTTTTTTTTTTTGCCTTGGTTTTTGCCTGTACGTCTTTATTTTTGATCTCTTCCTATTTTTTCTATAGTCACAGTGGCGGACCCATCATTTGTGTCTCCTGGTAGTCCTTATACAGACGATTCATCAGAGGTCTCCTAGTCCTCTGATAAGTATCAACAGCCCGTTGTATCCGAGTTTCCCAACAGGGAACCGGTTATATCTGAACTTCCCTTTGGAGGACCATTTGACTTCAATTGGCCCTTGTCCAATGCGGCCCTTGTGCAATGCTTGGTTTGGATTTGGAGTAGGGGAACACTTCCCTTCTCTTACATTGGGATCACCCTTTTTAGCTGTTCTCATACCTCCTAGTCCCCATCGTCTTTTAGAAGATCTCACGATAGGGTCAGATATGGACTCATCCAGTCCTTCTCCTAGTGAGGGAATTCCTACTTCTAGTGAAGATTACCAACTTTTTCCCGAAGACATCCCCGAACCTTCTGTCATGTCTTCACTTGGTCCAATGCTCCCAGCTAGATATAGGTCTTTAAGTTAGGTCATGGCCGCTATTGCCTCTATGGGAATATCGAATCCATCCATGAATCCAACCATTCCCTCGTTAGGGATGTTGCCATTGACACCTCTCACAGCATCTCCTTTCGTCACATCAGCACCTATTAGACCTACTATCTGCGTGGCTGCGTCTATGCCTATTGTCACTACTCATTCAACTAGGACCTCGTTAGTTCCTGAAGACATTTATATAACTTCTGCCATTCCCGATAATATTTATCCCGAAGAGTATTGATTGTCTTTACAACCCTCAAACTCTGAGGTCGGTCCGTCCTCTCAAGACCTTAATCGTCCCTACTTTTCCCATTATGGAGCAGATGGTGCCCTGATTTACGTATTTCCATATCAATATGATGAGTAGGGAAACCCTCTTCATTTTCCTGCTCATGAGGCTTATCAGTATATTAATGGTTTTCTATCTACCCAGGCTGGGAAACCTTCTAATCAATAAGGACAACCCTTATAGGGACAACCTTTGTTTCAGCAAGGATATGCTTTTAGCCCACAAGGACAACCCTTCCAAGTTCAACCTTCGGCCCAACTAGGTTATCTATACGACCCGCAAGGACAAACCTTACAGGGACAACCTTCGAGCCAGCAGGGATTGTTTTACGGCCCGCAAGGGCAGTCTTACAACCCTTAAGACCAACCTTTGCAGCCTCACCCTGTGGTCCAACCAGGGAAACCTCAAGGACCGGCAGGGAAACCGGGGTATCAACTTGGACCACCATATGGTCTTGGGGGGAAGACCCATCCTTCCCAACCTTTGGTGCAACCTCAGCAACATCATTTTCTGATTGGTCAAAATGTTGCACAGCTAGGGCCATCTTATGGTCCTGTCACAAGTCAACCTGGTTATCAGGCGCAACCTGGCCCACTCCCACCATCAGGCCAACCTATTCAACCAGGGTAACCTGGTGTCCCTCATCATCTGGGTCAACTTGTTCTACCAGGGTAGCTTGCGCAGCCAGGTCAACCTGTTCAACCAAGACAACCTGCACAGCCTGTTAACCCTGCTCAGCAGCCAATCTATTCTATGCCGTAGCCGAATCCACCTGTGCACCTGACTTATTCGACTCAGTAGGGCCCCACTTACCAGCAGCCTGTTCAACCTCAGGGTGGCTATTACCTTCAAGGTCAATCTCGACCAGTCTACAATCCGCCTCAAGGTTCTGGTTATTACTCTCAACAACCACGCTATACTTATATTTTGTAGCAGAATCCATATACTACTCAAACGGGGCCCACGTATAATCAGAATCAGTACCCTGTTTATCAACCCCCGTATCCTGGTTATCAGTCGCCATATCAACCTCATTATCTCGCTTATACCCCCTATGGTTAGAATCCTCTAGGACAGAAACAATGGGGGTAGAGTTATGCTCAACCAGGATGGAGTACAGGTACAGGTCCTTATCGGGGACCTGGCATGCCTTTTAACCCTCAGTTACCTTTTCTCGCCACGTTGGAGTTATCGGATGTATCCAAATTGACCAATGATCCGATTCTTCATAATCCATATTGGCCTCCGGTTCCGACAAAGGTGCCTGGTGACTATCCTAAGTTTGAGGGTAAATCTGGTGAAGACCCCCAAGCACATGTCATGACATACCACTTATGGTGTTCTTCGAATTCTTGGATAGAAAACTCGATTCGTCTACATATTTTGCTGCGCACTCTCACCTTCGATCTAGAGAATTTTTTCCCCCGACTTCCGCATCAGATCGTGCTTGTTATACAAGTCAGTATTAACGACCTCAATATTCATAGAGCCGTTGTGGACAAAGGTGCCTCTACCTACGTTATGTCATTCTCTTGCTGGAAGGCCATTGGATTTCCAGCCCTCACTTCATCTCCCAATGCCCTTGAGGCATTCGATGGAAGGGAATAAAAACCCCTGGGTGTTCTCCTAAGTCTACAGATTACATTGCAAGGTAAGACAGTCAACGTCGAAGTGGAAGTTGTTGATGCCAAACTCAACTACAATATTCTACTCAGTCGCAGCTATACCCATGCCATGTTGTATGTTCTGTCCACCCTCTTTCGGCTTTTGAAGTTTCCACATGAGGGAAAGATTATTACTATCGATCAGTTTCCTTTCTTCACCTCATCCTACGAGAACAACGTAATGTACGTGGATCAAATCCATAATCCCCTCGACAGTATAGGACCTGGTCTTTTCAAGGATCCCGTTCTCATGGGTATTTTTCCCATTCCACCACTGAACACCGTTCAAGTCAATATGATCTCTAGGTAATGACCCATGGATCATCCCTTCTCCTGAACAAGTTCCCTCTTTTGGAGAATCGATGCCTCTGACCCCAGTTGAAATCAATTATTCCGAGATCGTTGCCACATCATATCCTCCTCCTGCTGGTAATGCTCCTTTGCGAATGGCTCTTGATGTTTATTCCCAATCCCCTTGGCTCGGTGATGCAGATTCTCCTGATCCTTTGAGAGAAGTTTTTCCATCTGACGAAGCTATCGTGGAGACTATGTCTCTCAAAGAACTGTCGTGGAGTGATGGACATCATCGTTCCTCGTTCATGCCTGGCCTGGGGGCAATGTCTAATTGTCTCGAGCGTTTTGCATCTCAGGTTCCCTCTCCACCCCTCCAAACACCCATATTGACTCATGAAGTATTTTCGGAAGGAAATCTGAGTAACATTACCCAAACAATGCCTATAGAAATCTCTGTTAAACCAGGGGTCATCGAGAACATCCATGTGGGAGTCAATTGTTCTCCTGATGAGATTCAAGTGTACAATAGTCTATTCCATGAATTTTGTGATGTTTTTGCATGGTCTTATGAAGAGATGCCTGGAATCAATCCAAGTATCATCGTGCACGAAATTCCCAATTATCGTGGTGCGAAGCCTATGCACCAGTGCCTGCGTCCAGTGCATCCTCGGAAAGCCGCTGCTATAAAAGCTGAAGTTGAAAAAATTCTTAAAGCGGGCTTCATATATCCAATCCCTCTAACAGAGTGGGTTTCCAATCTTGTCCCTGTGAATAAGAAACAGGGCATAATTCGAGTCTGTGTTGACTATCGAGATATCAATCGAGCTTGCCCCAAGGAAAACTATCCCACCCCCTTTATAGATTAGATCATCAACAATTGTGCGGGGAGTGAGATATTTTCCCTTATGGATGGCTTTTCAGGTTATAATCAAATTACTATCCTTCCATCCGATCAACATAAGACCACTTTCATCTGTCTGTGGGGAAAATTAGCCTATAAGAAGCTCCCTTCGGCTTAAAAAATGCTGGGGCTACCTTCCAGTGTGCCATGTCCTACGTCTTTCACGACGTACGTAATTTTGTTCAACTGTAGCTGGATGACCTTCCGGCTCATTCAGCTCTACGCGAAGACCATCCAGAACATCTATGCCAGATTTTTCTCTGCTGCAGACGCTACAACATTAGGCTTAATCCTCATAAGTGCATCTTCTACGTTGACTCTGGCTGGCTTTTAGGATTCATTGTCTCTAAGGACGGAATTCACCTGGACCCTCTCAAGGTCGAGGCTATTGTTAATCTCCCCTCCCCATCCTCATTGCATCAACTTCAGAGTCTTCAAGGGAAAGCGAATTTCTTACGTCGCTTTATCCTGAACTATGCAAAGGTGGCCAAAGGATTTAGGCGACTTATAAAACAGGACGTTCCCTTCTATTGGGATGAAATTGTTCATCAATATTTTTATAACCTTAAGACATTGCTTCTCAACACTCCTTTAATCCGTCCTCCAAATTATCATCGCGACTTTACTCTTTATTTGGCTGCTGCATTCAGTACAATTGCCATGGTTCTGGTATAGGATGACAGCAACGGTAATGAACACGTGGTTTACTATCTATCTTGGAACATCCTCGACACTGAAACACATTACGCACACGTTAAGAAGTTGGTGCTTGCCGCGGTCCATGTCATTCAACGGTTTCGCCATTACATCCTATTGTGCACGGTAACCGTGATTTTCAACTACAACCCCATGACTTACATTTTGTCTCGACAATTGCTAGGGGGCAAGTACTTAAAGTGGATTGTCATCCTCCAAGAGTTTGATTTGGTGTTCACTACTGCTAAATCAAAGAAATCACTGGTTTTTGCTGATCTCATTTGTTCTCTCCCTACCAACTCTGTTCCATCTCAATCCGAGGATCACATCCCGAACAAAACTCTCTTCTTAATTAACACTCTCGATCCATGGTACGGTGATATCATCGTGTACCTTCAGACATCTACCTTCCGGTTTGAGTTGAAGAAGGGTGCTCGACGTCGTGTTCGACATCAGTCGTAACCATATCGCATTGTCGGAGATACCTTATATCGTGTCGAAGTCGATTTTGTACTCCATCAGTGTTTGACCTTTGAGGAGGCTGAGAAATTTTTGAATGACTGTCACAGTGGCGCCTGTGGAGGTCACATGTCTGGTTATGCTACCCACAGAAAATTCTTCGTGCGGGTTATTTCTGGCCATCTATATTTAAAGACTATATTTTTGCAGTGCAAAAGTGTCATGAGTGCTAGACTTTCCAACACAAGATGCGTGTGTTGCCTCTCCCATTACACCCTGTCATTACCGTAGGCCCTTTTTCCAAAGGGGGCATTGATTTTATGACATGTAACCCTCATTCAGCCAGGGGGGCATGCATATATCATCGTTGCCATAGATTATTTCACCAAGTGGGATGAAGCGATGCCTACATTGGCTATAGATGGTAAGACAGCTGCACAATTCATTTTCAACCATGTGATCATGCGTTTCAGTGTTCCTCAAGCCATCGTCACTGATCATGGCTCTCATTTTCAGGACTACATGATGGCAGAGCTGAAATTGAAGTTGGGCTTGTGTCACGACAGCTTGATGCCATACTACCCTCAGGAAAATGGCTAGGTTGAAGCTGTGAACAAGGTGCTTGTCACGATGCTTCAACAAATAATTGGTATTCACAAATCGAATTGGCATCTCCAATTGTTCTCAGCTCTCTCGGCCTACCGAACATCAGTGAAGAGTGCGACCTGATTCACACCATTTCAGTTGGTGTATGGTCTGGAAGCTACTCTTCCAGTTGAATGTGAGATCCCTTCACTGAAATTGGCTGTGGAATTACTGCCTGATACCTCCCCAGAGGAAGAACGTCTCCTGTATCTCGAAATATTGGACGAAACCCACTGCTTGGCTGCTTTGGTTGTCGAGGCATAGAAAAAGCGGGTTAAAGCTCATTTCAATCAAATAGTTTCTCCGCGCTCTTTTATCGAAGGGGACCTCATCCTCTTGTATGATCAAGCCCATGATAAGCTTGGGCCAAGAAAATTCCAACCTATGTGGCATGGGCCCTATATCGTTAAACGTCTATTGAATAATGGGGCTTATGAGTTGATTGAATATGAAGGTCTTCCTTTGGTGTCCCCTTCGCACAACCTTTTGTGTGTTTTGCACGTTATGGAGATCAAAATATTGCTCCATCTGTAGTATCCATGTTACAGGATCCTTTCCATCAAACTTCCTCATATCCATTTTTGGAATATGGTGGTTCTTCCCGCCAACATTCGAGTTTATGAAATCATGATTAACATTTATTTTGTTCTCATCAGGAGGTTCTTCTCCTATATTTCCGCCATTAGGAATCATTTCTGGTTTTAAGCTTGTCATCAAGCCTTCCATGTATGCTTTTGGATCATTCTTCATGTCATCCATCTTAGCTTCCATGCCGAATTCCATGCCATCCATATTAGCTTCCAAACCATTCATCTTAGTTTCCACGCCTTTCTTCAAAACTTCCATTTCATTTTTTGTTGTTCTTTGCGAGAGCGAAATTTGTTGCATTTGCTCTGTAATTTTGACATGTCATGTTGCCATTCTTCATCTTCATGAGTAATAGTAGAGCCTTCAAAAGGCTTAATGGGTGTTGAATTCTTTTTAGGGGCCATTTCAGACTCCAATATTGATATCTATTCTACAATAGGCCCTTGCAATCAATTCAACTTGATTCTTCAAACAAGACTTATGCAATTCGGAAAAAAAAAACACACCTTTTACTAGCTTTGAGGAGTTCGATATTGAAATTGTATTATCTCTGTGATTGAAAATCTTCAATATCTAAAATTCAGCCCTGTAGTATCCCTCTGAAGCTTCTTTCAAATGCCATAGGTCTGACCTGATTTTGATTCTCCAAGACAAAGTTGTGTCCAATCTCCCACAATGACCTAATTCTGGACTGGTTCAGTAGAGCGAACTTGTACGACTTGCCACGTGTCACTGTTTTGTCCTTTGTCTCTGAAATTGATAGCAAAGAAACTACAAGTCGTGTACTTGTAACCAATTTTGACGGCACTCCAATCCAATATTCAGAGAGAGAGTTATTGAACTTTTCCCACGATCACCTCTTTGAGATGAAATTCAGGAGCCTGAAAAAGCACTACCTTCCACAGATCATATCTCCAAAAATATTGCGAACCAAGCTCTGAAATTTTTTGATGAATTTCCTCAGGATTTCAGCTTCGCACCATATGAATTTCAGATTCTGAACCTTCGTAGAAAATTTTTTATAGCGCAAATGCCACGATGACCTGTTTAGGAGCCTGAAAAAAGACCTAACTTCCACAGATCATATCTCCGAAAATATTGCGAACCAAGCTCTGAAATTTTTAGAAAAACTTCCTCAAGATTTCAGCTTCTCACCCTAAAAATTTCAGCTTCTGAAATCCTCGTAGAAAATACATATAGCTTAACTACATGATGGTAATGTGGGAGCGTCTAAACTCCGATCCAAACTCGATACCAAATGTTGTAAATCATTCAAAAGAGAAGAAAAAGAGATATCAACGCCTTATAAATGAGCCACTTCGAGGGGGCAACCTCCAATACATTACATAAATGAACAATTCTTGGATGATACAATTCACAAAACCTCCTTTCTATATATAGGAGTCCATGGGCCATAATGTAATCCTAGTGGGCCACAATGTAATCCTAGCCGACCTAACAATAATAATTTAAGGGCACAATAATAACAAAATGGGGGTTACAAGGGTACAATAATAACAATAAGGGGTTTACACTAACAATAATAAGGGCTATACTAGAGATATAGGGACCTAACATGCCCCTCTCCTTCAAAAAAAGTGTTGTCCTCAACACTTGAGTAGCTCCGGGTGCTTCTGTATAAAATTCTCATCCTCCCATGTAGAATCTTCAGTGGGTAAGTTCTTCCACTTGATGAGATACTCTGAAATTGATCGATTCCGTAACTGTCGAGTTCTTGTTTCCATGATCGCTTCAGGTTCCAATATGATTTTTCCTTCCTCATCAAGTTCTGGCAATATTGTTTGAACTGGAAGATTTTCACCTATAACCTTCTTTAAGCATGAAACATGGAAAACTGGATGTACTCGCGAAGAAGCAGGAAGCTCCAATTTGTATGCCATAGTACCAATCTTTTGCAACACCTTGTAAGGACCATAGTACTTTGGCGATAATTTATTATCCTTCTTATCTTGCTTGAGGGACATTTGTTTGTATGGTTGTAGCCGTAAAAATACCCAATCTCCTACATCAAAACTTCTCTCGCTACGATGTTGATCTGCCTGTTGTTTCATTCGATTTTGTGCTAAATTCAGGTTATCCTTTAAGAGTTGGAGAACTTCTTGCTGATGCTCGATGTGATCTTCCACTACTTGAACCTTCAAATTTTCCCTTAAAGATGATGTGATGGATGGTGGATGATATCCATAAAGTGCCATAAATGGGGTCATTTTTGCTGCAGTATGGAAGGAAGTGTTATACCACCATTCAAGGAGAGGTAACCACTTGACCCATTGTGTTTGTTTATCAGATACAAAACAACGAAGATATCCTTCCAAACATTTATTTACTATCTCAGTTTGACCATCGATTGAGGATGATAAGATGAGCTATGAGCTAATTGAGTACCCAAACAAGAAAATAACTCCGTCCAAAAATTTCCAGTAAAAATGGGATCTCTATCGCTCACAATAACTCTTGGGCTTCCATGTAGCTTTTGAATTCTGTCCATAAATGTAGTAGCAACTGTACTTGCTTTAAATGGATGAGATAATGCACAAAAGTGTGCATACTTGGTAAGTCTATCAACTACCACCATGATGACACTCTTTCCTTCGGACTTAGGTAAACCTGTGATAAAATCCATTGAAATCTTTTCCCAACGTTGACTTGGAATGGATAAAGGTTGTAGAAGTCCTGGGGTCTTAATTGTTTCCACTTTATTCTGCTGGCAAACCAAACATTCCGCCACAAACTTTCAAATATCAGATTTAAGGCCATCCCAAAAAAATTCTTTCTTCACCCTGTGGTAAGTTTTTAAAAATCCTGAGTGTCCTCCTAAAGGAGAAGTGTGCAATTCCAGAAGAATCTTTTGCTTTAGTTGGGAATTCTTACAAAGATATAAGCGATCTTTGTACCATAAGGAATCATTTTTCCAACTAAATGTATCAGATGTACTAGGATCTTGCTGCAACTTTTGAATGAGTGTCCATACATCTTTGTCCTTCTTCCATTCATCTCTTGCTTCGGTTATCCAATCTGGTTGGATAATAGAAATGCACAAAGCAATGCTTCCACCTCTTCATTCTTTCTTGAGAGTGCATCTGCAACAACATTAAGCTTTCCTTTTTTGTAGATTATTTCAAAGTCATAACCCAACATCTTCGTGACCCATTTTTGCTGCTCTTCTGAAGATAGTCTTTGTTCCAAAAAGTGTTTAAGACTATCATGATCAGTTTTTACCTTGAAGTGTCTTCCCAATAGGTAAGTTCGCCATTTCTTTAGTGCATGCAGTATTGCTAACATTTCCTTCTCATAAATAGGTTTCTGTAAATACTTTCCTTTGATTGGACGACTTTCAAAAGCAATGGGTCTTCCTTCCTGCATTAAAACCGCACTAATTCCATTTCCTGAGGCATCACATTCCACAATAAAGGTTTTTGTGAAGTCTGGCGTAGCTAAGACCGGTGCTAGGCACATTGCCTCTTTAAGACGTTCAAAGGCCTTAGTTGCTTCAGGAGTCCATGAAAATGCATCTTTCTTCAATAATGTTGTTAGAGTTGCTGCTATTCTCCCATAATTCTTAACAAACTTGCGATAATACCCTGTTAACCCGAGAAATCCTCGCAACTGCTTTATGGTTGTGGGAACTTTCCATTCCTTAATGGCTCTAATTTTGTTAGGGTCCACTTTAACACCCTCGTGAGATACAATATGACCCAGATATTCCACCTCTTGTACTCCAAAGAAACATTTGGACTTTTTTGCATATAATTGTTTCTCCTGCAATAGTTTGAGCACTCTGTCAACATGTTCAACATGATCCTTCCAAGACCTGCTGTAGATTAGTATATCATCAAAAAATACTAGCACAAATTTTCTAAGGAAGGGTTTGAAAATGGAATTCATCAACCCTGAAATGTAGAAGGTGCATTGGTAAGGCCAAAAGGCATGACCAAAAATTCATAATGACCCTCATGAGTTTGAAATGCTGTTTTTGGAATATCTTCAGTCTTCATTCTAATTTGATGATATCCTGAACGAAGATCCAACTTGGTAAAACAAATTGCTCCATGTAATTCATCCAATAATTCATCAATCACAGGAATGGGAAATTTGTCTTTAATGGTGAGCTTATTGAGCTCCCTATAATCCTGACACATTCGCCATGATCCATCCTTCTTGTGTACCAATACTACAGGAGCAGAGAAAGAACTTTGACTGGGTTGAATTATACCCGCCTCTAACATTTCTGCAATCATACGTTCAATTTCGCTCTTTTGGAAGTAAGGATATCTATAAGGCCTGATGTTTGGAGGAACACTTCCTGGAATCAAATGAATAGCATGATCATGGTCACGAATAGGTGGGAGTCCTTTGGGAGTTTCAAACACCTTGGAATGATTGTCCAAGACTTGTTGGAGATCTGCAGAAATAGATGATTTTGATGTCGGAACTTCTAGAGAGCATAATTGTGCAATTACGCTTCGTTGTTCTTTCTTTAGAAGCTTTTTCATGACATTAGAGCTTATTATCCTTCCTGGCTTCCCTTCAATACCTCGTAATTCGAATTCCTTTCCTTCTGAAAAAAATTTCAAGAAAAGTTCTTGAAAAATTAAAAGCTACCGTCCCCAAAGATTGTAACCATTGTACTCCTAGTACAACATCAGCACCTCCCATAGGAATGGAAAGCATTGGACTAGTCAACACATATTCCCCCATGGTTAGCTTGATATTATGGCATTTTCCGGAGCAATTTATAGTTCCTCCATTTGCAACCATCACTTGACATTCTGGTGCTGGGTATAGGAAACAATTTAATTCCTTGGCTACCTTATAATGAATAAAATTATGGGTGCTACCTGAATTAATCAACACTATTACCCTTTTCTTCTTGATATGTCCTTCTATCTTGAGAGTTTGAGGAGTGGTAATTCCTGCCAGTGCATTACACGATATGGTCGGATTCATTTCTTCCTCTTCTAGGGCTGGTTCCTGGTGCATATCCTCTTCTTGTTCATTTTCTTCTTCCTCTTCACAATCTATGTAAAATAATTTCTTCTCAGCACACTTATGACCTTTAGTGTATTTGCTATCACAACTGTAGCAAAGCCCTTTGCTCTTTTTTCTTCCAATTGTTGTGGTGTCAACCTTGTAGGTTGTGGAAATCTAGGCGTAGCAACACTTCCTTCTTTATAGAATTGAGTGGTAGGCTTCCTGGTCGCCATAATTTTACATTCAACTTTTCTTGCCAACCTGAATGCCTTCTCCAATGAATCAGGTTCCAAAACGCGAACTTCATGTTGGATGTTATCCTTCACAGTGCCTAGGAAGAGATCAATCCTGTGTTCCTCTGTAAGATCAGTTACCCTTATATTCAATTTTTGGAAGTCCTCAATGTGCTGCCCCACTAAACCCTTTTGTTTGAGATTTATCAATTGGGTAAAGAAGGTGTTGTTCTTTGTATCCTCATAATGTGCTATCATTTCCTCCGTAAAAATTGACCAAGTGACAATTTTTTTACGGGAGCAAAGCCATCGATACCATACAAATGTATTTTGTTCTAAATGTAAAGTTGCAATGCGTACCTTTTGTGTGTTTTGCACGTTATGGAGATCAAAATATTGCTCCATCCGTAGTATCCATGTTACAGGATCCTTTCCATCAAACTTCCTCATATCCATTTTTGGAATATGGTGGTTCTTCCCACCAACATTCGAGTTTATGAAATCAGGATTAACATTTATTTTGTTCTCATCATGAGGTTCTTCTCCTATATTTCCGCCATTAGGAATCATTTCTGGTTTTAAGCTTGTCATCAAGCCTTCCATGTATGCTTTCAGATCATTCTTCATGTTTTCCATCTCTAGTTTCCATTTGCTGCTATCCATCTGTAGCTTCCAAACCATTCATCTTAGCTTCCACGCCTTTTCAAAATTCACTATTTTTGTTGTTCTTTGCGAGAGCGAAATTTGTTGCATTTGCTCTTGTAATTTTGACATGTCATGTTGCCATTCTTCATCTTCATGAGTAATAGTAGAGCCTTCTAAAGGCTTAATGGGTGTTGAATTCTTTTTAGGGGCTATTTCAGACTCCAATATTGATATCTATTCTACAATAGGCCCTTGCAATCAATTCAACTTGATTCTTCAAACAAGACTTATGCAATTCGGAAAAAAAATACACACCTTTTACTAGCTTTGAGGAGCTCGATATTGAAATTGTATTATCTCTGTGATTGAAAATCTTCGATATCTGAAATTCAGCTCTGTAGTAGATCTCTGAAGCTTCTTTCAAATGCCACAGGTCTGACCTGATTTGGATTCTCCAAGACAAATTTGTGTCCAATCTCCCACAATGACCTAATTTTGGACTGGTTCCGTAGAGCGAACTTGTACGACTTGCCACGTGTCACTGTTTTGTTCTTTGTCTCTGAAATTGATATCCAAGAAAATAAAGGCCGTGTACTTGTGACCACTTTTGACGGCACTCCAATCCAATCTCCAGAGAGAGATTTATTGAACTTTTCCCACGATCACCTCTTTGAGATGAAATTCAGGAGCCTGAAAAAGCACTACCTTCCACAGATCATATCTCCAAAAATATTGCGAACCAAGATCTGAAATTTTTTGATGAATTTCCTCAGGATTTCAGCTTCGCACCATATTAATTTCAGATTCTGAACCTTCGTAGAAAAAAATTTATAGCGCAAATTCCACGATGACCTGTTTAGGAGCCTGAAAAAATACCTGACTTCCACAGATGATATCTCCGAAATTATTGCGAACCAAACTCTGAAATGTTTACACAGGCTTCCTCAAGATTTTTTCTTCGCACCCTAAAAATTTCAGCTTCTGAAACTTCGTAGAAACAAAGTTATAGCAAAAATTCCATGATGACCTGTTTGGATCAGCGAAACCCTAGAATACAAAGGCTCTTATACCAAATGTTGTGTAACCAGCTCCAAAAAGAGAAGAAAGAGATATAAACGCCTTAGAAATGAGCCACTTCGAGGGGGCAACCTCCAATACATTACATAAATGAACAATTCTTGGATGATACAATTTACAAAACCTCCTTTCTATATATAGGAGTCCATGGGGCCATAATGTAATCCTAGTGGGCCACAATGTAATCCTAGCCGACCTAACAAATAATAATTTAAGGGCACAATAATAACAAAATGGGGGTTACAAGGGTACAATAATAACAATAAGGGGGTTACACTAACAACAATAAGGGACTATACTAGTAATATAGGGACCTAACATTTTCACCTGAGTGTCTGGTCCCTGTCAAGATAGGAACTGGATCTCTGCGTGATAGTCCAGTGATGAAGTAAAAATCAGACACTTCGAGCTCAAGTACTTGATCTCAAAGTTTAAACTTCTCTTCGTCCTCATCCTAGATACTTATCAAATATTGTAGTAATTCTAGTAGAGCCCTAAGACATGGTGATAAGAAGAATTTCCTTAAACTGCAATTTCGGAGAGAATTCATGCATTGCTCATTCTCCATTACCAACTCATCTTCTTCACTGTGCTCTCTTTCTTTCCATTCAATCACCATTTTTGCTTTCTACCTGCATCAATTTGGTCATAAGCACATTGTAAGATCCCTTAGGCACTCAAAATAACAATAAATTGGCTCATTTTTTGTTAAATTTGAATGGAATATTGGACTGCGCGGTTGGTGCGGCTGTTTTGCTGACAGTCGCGCCACTTGGTACTGCCCCTGTGTAAAAAAGGGCCGGTTGGTGCGGGTTCATGCCGGATATCCACGCCAACTGCAGAGTCCCTAAACTTTCAAATCCTCCCCACAGGGACACCAAATGACACTTAACAGCTATAAAATATGGCCTAAAATATGTATTAAGGAAGCGGCTCTTACCGGAAGAAGACGGAATCAGATTTCGTCCACTGGATTGCTCTCAGTTGTCACCGCAAGATCGTAATGGAAATAGCTCACTATCGCTCTGCAAAGAGGTAAAAAGTTAAGAAGTAAATATGTTTTTACCATTGGTAATATTTATAACTTTTCGAAATCAAAATTAGGTTTTGGGGCTTGTTTTTCGATATTTTATTATATTTTCATCAAAGAATGGGTTTTACACTTGATTTTTTGTACAGTGACAGGTTCTCACGCGACTAAGACGACGACACGAGTTGTATTTTATACTTTTTTGGACTCAGTAAAAACACAAAAAATTCACTACTGGAGTCACCTTTTAGCTCTTTTCTGACTCTCTAAAATTGAAAATATCGTCGAGTCGCTTGTCATTTTGAGCTCATTAAAATTGGTTGTGAAACGAAATCTACCCAGTATATGTTTACCCCTTTTTCGGTCTGGGATAGATTATTTACAAAAAAGGAATACCCTAGACTATCGTGACTAAGAGGTTCTCTCAGACATAGTTTTCTACCTTTTCGGATCTATGGGACTATCTACGAAAAGGGACTGCTAGAGTTTTATTTTCCGTTGTCTTTTCAAACTCTCTAAACATGAAAAGACGTCGAGTTCTTCCTTTCTCAGACTCGTTAAAAACTGATGACATCAGACTCCGTCGTAGTGACGTTACTCAAGTTCCTCCTTCCTAGGGCTCGTTAAATGTACTAGGATGGATTTTTCCGAAGGAAAAACTTATATCACAAGCACATGCTATCCCCTTCAAGCTTGTTTTCAAAAATAATTGGGGTACTCGCCAGAAATGGTGGGGGAAAATGGAACAAGTATTATAGTCATGTCGGCAGTATGTCGCTCTTGAAAATGGCACTTGTCTGCATTCGTGTCAGGTTGGGGACATCTCATCTCGTTATCTGCTTGCTTCCATGGGTTTGGGTAATCTCTTTTGACTGCTCATCTTTTCTTTTCCACGTCACCATGACCTCAGATCCTTTGATGTCAAATACTACCAAATCCAATGTCGTGCCGCCGATATGTTTAAGAGAAGTTGGCCTCTGCATTTTTCAACCTCCCTCTGATTCTCTGTTGGTCTTGATTCACAAAACCTTATGTCCCTTTGTCTCATGTCGATGATGTGGGAAACATTATGGCCCACCTTCGATCAAGGTTACTTCCTATCGACTTTAGCCCATTATCCAGGAAGTTGGTCTAGAGACTCCCTTCAGGTACCTTGGAGCTTGCATGCCTCAATGGCAGGTTCCTCGCATTCGACGCAAGGTTTTCATTATCGACCTTTGATCGGGTGATTCTACGGGTGTTCGACGCCAACTCACTGTTCACATTCTGTGGATTGTACCTCTCGTACCTTGAGAGCCATCGTCATTATTGGTGGTTTCTCTCGCGTCTGTTAACGGCTTTCATTATTGGCTGGTAATCAGACAATTTTCTCGCATGTTCGACTTCAGCTCACATATTCGTGTGGTTGAACTTGTACTCTGTTTGGGTTGAGATGGAGCGCAAGACCCTGGATTTTGTCTGATAAACATCCAGGCTGCAGATTATGTGTGGAATATTATGATTTATTACATGACTCATTTGATTGGATGGCTGCGACCATACCTGAGTCTACTTGTTGATCCTCATTTATTGGATGGTTGCGTCCATACCTTGGATCCCGGTTTTTGTACACTCTATTATGGATGGCTGTGCCCATACCACATATCATGTATTAGAGATATCAGTTGCATTTTTCTTCACATGTTTTCCGATGACAGTGTTTTCGGTTGGGTGCATTCTCATAAATCATTTCAGCCCTCCCTCTCTCTCGGACCTCATGCTTTAGGGGGCATCTGTTACATAGAATTTTGTCACCGTCCCTGCAATCCCTTGTCCCGCACATTGGAGGACTATTACTATGACCTGTGAATAGTAAAATGTCCTGAAAATACCTTAATGGCATCCTTCTGCATAAGGACAAGAATTCCACTGAAGAACAATTCCTATGGAAAACCCTAAAAATCCATGTTTTGGCATTGGCGCGAGTAGCCAGTTCATCCCTCGCGCCAATGGGTAAAATGCACCATAGTGGGCATGCCAGTTGGCGCTCTGTCCCTGTGTAATGCCTGTGCCAACCCTTTTAAGGAATTTTTTTTTAATATAGAAGGCGGAAGTTTGGTTTTAAAAAACTTAGAATGGATCACCAAAATGTGTTTGGGTTGTTTGCCTTCGGATCTCCCTGATTAGGAAGTGGTTTTCCACCTCTCATGGAACCTTCCTAAGAGATAGGACTCTTCCCCATGATTATAGGGAGCCTAACCTCTCCTCCTCCCTCTATAAAATTCTACCCTCTCTATTTACTAGCTAGCTGAACTTGTGGGAGGAAAACTATAGTTGGGCAACTATTGAGAGTAGAGCCGAGGAGAACCCCGTAAGAGAGAGAGAGAGATTTTTCCAGATTCCTGATAGGCTTCATTGAGACACACTCCACTAGAAGCCCAGCCAAAGGAAGATCATAGCGTAAGAGAATTTGGTTGTAATCTCCCTTTTTGTCATTTTTAATATAAGCGACTCTGATTTTGGTTCCATTTGTGTGTTCACTCTTTTATGAAATGAAGTGAATTATATCCTCTTTGACTAATATATAGTTACATGCTTTAAGTATTATATTGTATGTCATCATTTCTCTGCATGTGTACAGGTGTCCAGATGGAGCAAACAGAAGGAATGTGATCTGTCAGGCTAGGGACGAAGAGCACCACTTCTTCCTCGACAACAACAGCGTGGGATTTGAGGTAGGCTACTTATCGCAATCTTTGTCTTTCTTGTAACTAGGAACCAACATCATTGCGTGATTTGATTGTTGCTAGACCCACTCTAGGGCTAGTGGGATCACCTTTGTTTGCAGAGGGGATTTACCGCCTCAACAGGGGGCCCAACCATTGTTGGAACATTCCAGTGACCTTCCCATATGTATGACAAAGGATGGGCAAATAGTTGTTGGGGGACATCTTAGGATGGATAACATCTCTCATGATTGTGATGGATATTTCTTGATGGATCTCTCACATCATGATGGAAGGCTTTTTCCTACCGCCTATTTGGATCCTTATAGGGTCAACTTGGTCATTAATGAGTGGTATTCATTTGGAGATATTCAAGAGATTGCATTTCAACATCCCATGAAATGCAAAGATAGAAATCTGATTTGGGAGGATGGTATTCTCCATTGGATGGATGCCACTTTTGGGCATGGTGATAGACACTCACCATGGGTTGGATGGGTGATGTTGGTGAGCAAGAGTTTGGGAAGCCACTTGCAGATCTATGACACTAGATAGTAGGAGGCGAGATTGCATTGGCTACTCTTGAAAGAGTTTGGCCATCATGTGACATCATTCTCCAAAGGGTATGTTGGTGAAGGAAACTTGGCATGGCACTTACATCATATGGCAGCAAGGAGTTTGGGTGTATGGGAGTGGTGTGATATCTTTCATATCAACTATTTTGATATTTCTCCATTATTTATATGATGATCGTGTGGGGAGGAAACTAGAGCTATTGTTGCTTTGGTTATTATTGAGAGATTATGGTTTGACCTTATCCCATACTTTGCATGATGTTGAAAGGGTAGGAGATGGCACTATCAGGTGCAAAGGGGCTACTCTTTAACCTTGGAAGGTGAGGAGGTACTTCCACTTTGGGAGGGATCTCTCACATATAGCAGCATTATGTTTGATGACTTTGACACGTGGGATGTCAAAGGATGGAGCTATGAGATGACAGGAGCCTTATTACAAAGGTAAAAAACTCTATCACTTGGGAGCTTGGGGTTGTTGATGGAGGGTTCAGAGGATCACTTCATATTTGGCACACTTGGTGGGCATGTAGGAGATGAGTGTGATGGAGTAGTGGGTGGAGACATATATTACCATGATATGACCTTCTTGACTTGGATTTTCAAGCATAAGAAGAGAGATCTACATGCAGCACTTGTGGGCTTTCTTTCCATGCACCTTGATGCATATCATTCCTTGCTGGAGGAGTTCACTTGGAGGGCATCCAACAGGATGTATATCATCTTATGGGGAGATGCATAGCCCAGATGATGATGGAGAGGTTGTCACAACCACTTCCCTACTCATTTGAAGTGAGGGAGAGCTTTGAATTGAGCCATTTCAACTCAATGACCAAAGTACATGATAGAGGATGCATATTTATGCTTTATGATTTGTACTCCCTTATTTTTTATGTGTAGCATATTGTACCAAGGGGGGTCTTTCCTTCTTGTATTTTGTATTGTGATGTATTTCAGGCCATTTGGAACATTGATGTTGGTCATTATATGTGTGGTTTGTGGAGGATGCCACATGATTTTTGGTGTGCACCATTGGCACCAAGCTTTACTTTCATGATTTCATCTTGTAGGATGATTGTGGCAGCAAACGAGTGGCTTAAAAGACACTTGTTACACTTTTTTTTGAGGCAGACAAGGAATGCACTGCATTGGTTTCATGAATGGAAATATGATCCACCTTCTGGTTGTCATATGGAAACTTTCTTTCATTTGTTTATGCTTCCATATATTGATGATGTTCTTATGTTTATGGGAATCCTTGTTGGGAGAGTGGCACAAGAGTTCGAGGTTCCCTTTGGGAGTATGATTCTCCATACTTCATATATTACATGTTTCAAGAGAAACAATGGGAAAACCATGATTGCCACACTACACCTCTTGTCTTCATGTGGGAGGAGCCATTTGGAGAACTTGAGTTCTTGGGAGAGGCACTTCATGGATGTTGGGGTGACTTGGGTCATTCTTGAGGACCGTAATATTTCAGCCCAATATCAGTAGCAACCCCATACATGTCATAAGTGGAGAGAGAAACAGTGTGGGATGAACATTTTAGTCCCACGTATTCAGCTATGCATCCCACGTTCTTTGCAGGAGCCTAAGGTGGAGGAGATGTTTTATGAGTTACCATGTTGGAGGGTGACTCACTTTTTGTGGATGATAGCTTGGGGATGGAGGCTTCACATGGGGATGATGATTCCCAATATATTTCAGATTCCATGCCTTAAGAAGGCATCTAGACCACATATAGTTTTTTCCATGTATAACCCACTTTTACATGATGTGAGCCATTGGGAATTTTCACCAAAGGCATATTTTTTCACATGGCTGGAACAACTTGAGGACACATTGATGAGAAAGAATCTTGTTCTTTGGAGGAACTTATCACTTGAGGATGCTACAAGAGGAAGAGGAAAGGCTCTTTAGTTCTATCCCTATAGTTGCTTGAGGACAAACAACATTTGGGAGGGGAGGACTGTAATATTCTTACATTAGCATGCAGCTAATTGGAATATTAATTTTGCTCCAAATACATAGTTAGATGAATAAATGGGTGGGGAGACCCATAAATATTTCTAGAAGCAACAAAAACCCTCTTAATGGGAAAGGGATCATATTCACAGTTGGATAAAACACCTTCATGTGTGAACAAGGGCTAAATGCATGTGTAAAAAGTCAAGTTTGACCAAGTCAACTAAGCTAGTATGGAGGACGTAAAACATTAATGAAGATAACTCAGTGGGAATATGAAACTGTTTAGATAGTTGGAATAAAGCCACCTTGAGTGTGGAAGAAGACTTTTCATGGAGATCCAGTCAAGGTTGATCCAGTCAATATTGACTAAATCAAACAGCGCTGTAAAAAGATGAGTAAGACTAATGGAGACAACGTAATTTTGGAGGGAGATTCATTGCATGAAGATGGAAACCCTAATGAGTGGGACCAAAGGAGAGAAAGATCACATTGTTTATAAGGAGGAGGATGGTAGCCATAGGGGGTTAGCTTATGATTATGATTTTTTTGAATATATGGTCTGTTTAGACATATTTCTTTCTCTAGATGTTTAGCTGAGATAGAGTGTTGTTTAGCACAAGGTCTTCCTGTTTCTAGGAATTCCTTCTCTTTCCTTGAGAGGCCTCTTGGAGGAGTCTTGCACCATATTGTCGACTATCTGGCTTGAGGCCAAGCTTCATCTTCCTTTGACAGCGCAGATCCTGTTGAATTTTTGACTGTTTTAGTAAGCTGCAGCAAGTGGAGGCTAGATCTTCAGATCCAGGCCATTTCAATGCTTCTTTTTAGTGGATGAGGGTTCTAATCCATTGGAAGGACAATATTGAAGGTATTGAGCTATATTTTTATATATTGGTTGCCGGCCAATAGTATTTTGTCCCCTACAGCGTAGAAGAATTCCAGATCTGGATAATTTCTAAAGGAGCTGCTGCAGGGTGATTCAGTGCAACATTTGGAGAGTTGATTATCTGAGTGTTGGGGATCTGCCCTTCACTTTGGAGATCTATCGGAGGAGATCATTTTCTTGTTTATATCATATCAGATCCACCTTCCAGATCTGAATATTTCCATAGATCTGCAGTCCTAGATCTCAGATCTACACTTTGTACATGGTGTTCTACTGAAAACCCCAAGGGGGATTGATGAAAGAGCTTGTATAATGCATATATCTGCTATAGATGTAACCTTTTGTCCACATTGTTGCTGAGGTAATAAAATAAAGCTGTCATGGTATTTCAGCTTTCATACATGGTTGTAGTCCTTATTTTTGCATGATTTTGGGCTATTTATGGCATGGGAGACCTGTTTAACCATGCAATAGTGATTTTTTTCTAATTTCCTTTCAGATATAGTTACTATAATATTAGATCTAAGGGATGCATGAGCTGCATTTAACTTTCGTTGCATACATTTATGAAAAATGCATTATTTTAGCATGTATTGTTAAGCATTCCCATTTTGGGATATTATAACAGATCTGGAAAGTGTGGTTGATTTGATATAAAAAAATAATGCAGCCACCTCCAATAGACTCACTAGAGCAAGGGCTGATCCCTTCTCTAGAAAACCTCCTCTCAAAATGGTGTGCCAAAACCACCCTGCAACTCCTCCTATAAAAATAACACAAATCTGGAAATAAACTGTGTTGTAGGGGCAAATAAATAGTTGGCCTGATGCCAAGATCTGAAAATATGCACAAGGGCCTTCCTTACTGTCCTCCTAATGGAAATGAAGCCTTCTCCACTGAAAATGAGCAATGAGGTGACCCAAAGATGGTCTCCATTGCTACAACCTGTAAAACAACTCAACCCTCAACAGGATCTGCGCTATAAATAAAAGATGAAGCTTGGCCTTAAGCCTGATAGTGGACAATGTAGTACAAGACTCCTCCAAGAGTTTCTCAATGGAAGAGGTGGGATTCCCGATCATGAACACCCAGTGCTAAACCACACTCAATCTCAGCTAAACAGCAAGAGAAATATATATGTCTAAACATAAAATATAGTTAGAAATATCATATACATCAACATACTTGCCATCCTCTTCCTTAAATAAGATATGAGCTTGCAAACCCTAAGCCCCATCCAATAATAACACTACTTCCATGTAAAGTATCTTCATCTAAAACTGCGATGTCCCTCATTGACGACCACTCCTTCATGACAGCATTGTTGATTTGGTCAAAGTTGACCCAGTCAAGGTGTTCCAACCTTTTTTCACACATAAGGGTGCTCAATTAAGCTGCCAAGATTTATCATTTTCACATTGGCATTGATTTATTCATTATTAAGGAGAATTATGGACCTTCATTGTCCTCTTATTCATAAAACAAAGCAGCAAAACAAAATTTAACATTCCAACTAGCTCATGGCTAGTTGGGAATATTACAACTCTTTACAAGCAAACCACACAGACTTGAAAAACAACACACAATTATGACATATCAGTGATTTGCTTTAATTTATTTAGGTTTAAGAGTGCGGAAGAGCTTGATGAAGAGATGTTTGCCGAAATTCCGAAGTTCAAAGCTTGTCCACTCAACAAAAAAGTAAGTATGCAACATAAACTATTACAAAGTATGTCTTAACAAACTTTTGAGACATTGTTAAACATCGTATTGTTATGGCATATTAACAATGGCTCCTACCTTAACAAGTTTGATTAAGTACTTGCAGTGTAGGTATAGGCTCAACAAGCATCAACAACAATTTTGATGTTGAGAATGAAAATGATTTGTGGTTGGAGATTGAGATCCTAAATAGGAGGATATGTCTACCAACTCCAGAAATAGCAATAGATAATCACTAACAGTTAAGGATATTGCAGCATAGTTATTGCAAAGTTTGCAAAGCAATAACACGGAATCTATTCATTTGAACTACTACAACAAATATTGATTAGATCAAGATTAAAAAAATACAACTAATGACAATTAAGTCAATAAATCAAAATGATGTAGACAAGGATAGTTGTAAAAGAAGACAAATCAGTATTACTACGAAAAACCCTTCAATAAGAAACCTATTATCATAACTATTAGAAGGATGAAGGGCAAACATAACCATTAGAATTGAACCTGCTTGAACAATTTTAACTACTAACGCGAAATACTGAACAATTTTTTCTGACGAATATTATGTTTATTAATATGACATAGTACAAATTAATTCCATAAGAACGAATGACCTGCGAACGTCCACCTCACAAACAACTACGGTGATTGAGCCTGCAACGTGGACGTTCAACGGCCACTGCGTTTTGTGTGATCGAATTCCTTCCAAAAACATGTCCATCTCTCAAACATTGCGTCTAAAAGTGGAAATCATACTGTCAATAAATACGGTCGGTTTCCGATTCAATTAATGGATAGAAGCCGTTGGGAACAATAAATGTTTCAAGTCTATGCCATCATTTAGTTTTGATTTGAATTCTAAATTAATTCCTATATAACTTTAACAGAGGTAAAGTCAATGTACTATTAATGTACCATTAACGAAGACGCTGCAATATTGAGCTGAAAATTACTGGCCATTGAGAGAATTGAATCACTACGAGTTTCACTTTTACCATTGTTTTATAGCTCGTAAGCCAGTACCTGTTTTATGTGGAAATTATTCAATAAATATGGTTGGTTTCGGATTCAATTAATGTATAGAGACGGTTGGTATCATTCATTGTTTCAACTATGTGCCTACATTCGGCTTTGGTTTGAAGTTAAAATTAAATCATATCCTAACTCTAACAGAGCTAAAGTCCTTACTATTAACGAAGATGCTGCTATATCGAGCTGGACATTAATGACCTTGGCAGAATTCAATGACTGCCACACTCAATTTTCCAACTATGATATGGCTTCGAAAAGACATATTAGAGTTTGTAATATAGAAATAGTTTTTATCAAAATTTTGAATCTTCTTAATTTATAAATATCTTAATTATAAAATTATGTTTTTATATTGCCAAAACAATTAAATTTTTCAAGAGGAATAATTTATAACAAAACTTTGTTTTAACATAAGCAAAAAAATTAGTTCAATTCAAAAATTAATTCATTTTTTTAAGTATTGAGGGGTTTTAATTAGATATTATATTTTGGAATTCAATTAAGTCATTCATTCATGACCATTTTTATCAGAAGAAGTCATAACTAATTTCTAGCGATTTTTGAATAGTCTACTTTTAAGAAATCGGATTCGTCCTGCCCCATGTGTCCCAAAGCCGTCGAATCAGACATGATTCGTGCAGATTTGTGTCTAACTCAGCGAATCCAATTGTGTCCCGATCGTGTCCGGATATGACGGACATGACCCGTGCGAAAATGTGTCCCAAGATTATAAAAAAATGATTTCTCTCTTATTTTTTTCACTTTGTGTTTGTTGTGAGTTGAAAGAGGAGCAAGGAGAAAGGGAGCGTTTTCAAGGAGAATCAAACAACAGGTAAGGGGATTGTCTCTCTATTTTTCTGCATTCGGTTTGCATGTGCAGATGTTTTACAAATTTGGACATTTTTTGTTTATTTTTTACAGCATTCATGGCTCAATCGAGGGAAGTAAAGAAGGGGCAAAGAAAGGGGAAGAATGTCCCCATTGGAGATGCCCATCCTATTTCTATTTCATCAGGGTATGCAAGTATTCCATCTATTGGAAGTGGGGCTGCAACAACAGATTCAAATGTTAAGGGAAGAAAACAACCTCAAGACCATAAATATCCATTGTGGAAATATGTCATAAGAAAGGCAGGGCAAGGCATCAAAATGAAGGGAGGAGGAAATGTTGCTTGGAAATGAAATTATTGCCACAACCATTTCATGAGCACATATTACCGTGTGAAAGTTCATTTGTTTTCTTTAACAAGTTGTGAAATTTCAACTTGTACACATGTGTCTTTAGCAAAGGAGAAGGAAATGGAAAGAGAGGCATTTGTTGGTGTCGAAAATGTGGCTGCAAAAGAAAAAAAACAAAAATGATGACCCCCTTCCATTTTTTAGGAAAAGCAACATCAAGTTCCCATTTGATAATTCTAGTGGGGGACAAGCAGAAAAAAGAAATACAACTGCACTTGGTCCAATGAACAATATTTTCTAGAAAGAGAAGCAGGAAGAGCTTGATCTCACCTTTGTATTTTTTTTCTATCATAACTTCATATCCTTTAATGTTGCATGGTCACCTCTATTTATTGAGATTTGCCAAGCTCTAAGCCAAGGGGCTCCATCAGGGTATGTGCCTCATGGGTCAGAATCCTAGAACCACATTGTTGACAAAGGTAAAGAAAGAGGTGGACAAAATGCTTGAGCCTATTAAATCAACATGACCAACATCTAGGGTTAACATTGTTTCTGATGGATGGATAGATCCATCAGGGTACCCACTCATCAACTTTATGGTGTCTTCCTTGAATGGTCCAGTTTTCTTGAAATGAGTGGATGCACTTGGACAATACAAGGATGCACAATATATGGGTGAGTTTTTATTAAAGTTATTGAAGATGTAGGTGTCGATTCTTGTGTGCAAATCATTACAGATAATGCACCTATTTGCAAGGATGCTAACATGATTGTGGAAGCTAAATATCCAAAAGTATTTTGGACACCTTGCATTTTCCATTCATTGAAATTAACACTGAAATCTATTGTCTTTGATGTGCTTTGGATTGGAAACATTATAGAGGATGCATGACATTTCCACAACTTTGTACACAACCATACAAATGCCCTGACTATCTACAAGGAGTACACCAATCTATCATTGTTTGAGATTGTAGAGACACGGTTTGCCTCTCCATTCATCATGTTGAAGAGGTTGAGGGAGGTCAAGACCGCTCTTGGAGCTATGGTTATTTTAGTTCTGGATGGAGAAAGGCATTGCTAAACACAAAGAGCTCGGTGGAGAGAGGGTAGATCTACTTATTCAGATCATGGACCCTATCATTTCCTTGTTTTTATTTGTAGATATAGACCAACCCGTCCTAGGAGAGGTTTATGAGGGATGGGATTCCATGATTGAGTCTGTGAGGAGCATTATAATCTAATGTAGTCTTTTAACCTAAAATTTTATTAATTTAACTTTCTATTTATTATACATTATTTAAAAAACCCAAATACCATATCACTAAATTCATTTCCATTTTTATCTTACTTAGAATATCAAGCTATTAAAGGTGAAAACTCATGTAGTTTCTTAACCTAAATAGCCACATGTGTGTGAGCCAATTTTCCTTTGAATTCACATACCAATCAGTTTTTAATGTGCGGAGAGGCTTGGAGTGTGAAAGGTGATGAGTATATGTTGATTTAATTCATTTTAATTATTGTTTGATCTATATATTTAAATTTAAATTTATTATTATTTTTTAATATTTAATTTATATTTATATAAAAATATTGTATAAAATATTACATATCCATTTTCATTTTTATCTTAATCTTACATACGATATAATATAAAGTTAGGTTACAGGTTAAAATTTCATTTAGTTTAATTTTTTATTTATTATAAATTATTTAAAAAAATTGAAATATCATATCACTAGAATCATTTCCATTTTTATCTTATTTAAAATATAAAGTTAAGTTAAAAATATAAAGTTAAGTTAAAAGTGAAACTTCATGAAGTCTCTTAACTTATTTTCTATTTATTATATATTATTTAAAAAACCCAAATGCCATATCACTAGATTCATTTCCATTTTTATCTTACTTTGATATAAAACTAGGTTAAAAGTGAAATTTCATGTACTCTCTTAACCTAAAATTTCTATTTATTATACATTATTTAAAAGATGGAAATGCCATATTACTAGATTTATTTCCATTTTTATCTTACTTAAAATATAATGTTAAGTTAAAAGTTAAATCTCATGTAGTCTCTAAAACTAAAATTTCATTGAGTTTAACTTTTTATTTATAATACATTATTTAAAAAATCCCTCCATTTTTATCTTACTTAGGATATAAAGCTACGTTAAAAATGAAATTTCATACCATATCACTAGATTCATTTCCATTTTTATCTTACTTATGATAGGATATAATGTTAGGTTAAAAGTGAAATTTCCTATAATCTCTTAACCTAAAATTTCATTCAATTTAACCTTCTATTTATTATAGATTAATTAAAAACCCCGAATGCCATATCACTAAAATTACACTAACAAAAACCTATTCGTAGACATTGGTCACACAAACAGGACCTCGTTAACCCTACAATCATTGACAGATAGAAACCTATCAGTGAGTACTGCAAACACAAATAGAAATATGATTTCTAAAAATTCATCTTGGGGATATCGGATCTGCAGGTGTTGGTGCTGCATGGAATACAGCTAACATAGAACATGGCTCAACAGTAGCCATCTTCGGTCTCGGCTCAATCGGCCTTGCGGTGAGTAAGCTTCCTCCAGATTCACATCTTGACCTCCCTTTTCTTGTCACGAAATTTTCTAATGTTTTTCATTGCTTACTTATCTGGTTCATCCTATATTTTCGAAGGTTGCTGAGGGCGCAAGAGTGAGAGGAGCATCCAAAATAATTGGAGTTGACACCAACCCTAACAAGTTCCCCAAAGGTAAATAAACAGACCCACATTTCTGCAACTTATTAAGTTGTTAAGGCAGAGACTCAATCCATTTTCTTAATTCCCTGTAGCCATGGCCCTAGGAGTGACCGAATGCATCAACCCTAAGGACCACTCCAAGCCCATACACGAGGTATGTTTTAATGTCATTTTCAATAAATCAATAGACATCTTTTATAGACTAGCTCAAGAGGAGAAATTATGCATACCTGAATGCAATAGACATTTTTTTTATTTACATCCTCAGGAGATCTTGTAAGTTCAACCCTTATTAGCTCAAGAGCTCAACTTTCTGGCAGGTGGTACAAGAAATATCGGATGGAGGTGTAGATTACAGCTTCGAGTGCGTTGGACATGCAGATATAATGTACCAAGCTTTCTTATCTGCACACGATGTAAATTCCATATTTATCATTTTTTTTCTCAAGAGATGATAAGTTTAGAGTTGTTTTTAGTGCGATTTTTTGGAAGGTTTGTCTAGTGGATTTTTTAGGTCTAACTTCTTTAAAATTTTCCATAAATTTATTGAAAATAAAATTTTGATGGGTAATCTTGCAAAATAAAACCCTAAAGATTCTTTTACATAAAAAAAAACTAGTTTAAATAATACAAATCAAAATTTCACCTCAATTTTTTTTTACCCAAAAACTCCAAAACAACTCCATAATTTTTTTTTCAATTTTCTGCTCTGCCACTAATATGTACTTAATGTGCATTAATCTACTGCAGGGGTGGGGTTTGGCAGTTTTGGTTGGAATTGGTGCAAGCTCACGAAAGATAAGCTTTGGTCCAATGGAATTTTTCGATGGAAGGAGGATTGATGGATCAACTTTTGGGAGATTCAAGGCGAAAACCCAACTACCTGACCTGGTTGAAAAATGCATGAACAAGGTGCAAGCACATGACATGTGTTAATTTTCAAATTTTGTGTTTAATTGGTGAAAAATATCAACGTCTTCTTTCGTTAATGTGTTTGTTGCAGGAGGTCAGAGTGGAAGAATTTATTACCCATGAGTTGCCTTTCTCCGATATAAACAAAGCATTCGATTTATTGTTAAATGGCAACTGTTTGAGATGTGTGCTGCATCCTTGATCAAAGCCGAGTGTCCAATTATTCTCCACTAAGTTCTCTTGTTGAAGTGTAGACCTTTGAAATTGCCTGGGTTTTATTTCCCAGATTATTTGTTATTTAATAAGGTGTGACATATATTATTCACAATTAAATTTAAAATTATTTAAATTTAAAAATAAATAATATATACCACATCACATTAAATAGCAAATAAAAAAAAAAAAAAACTTTGCCTTGAAATTGTGTAGCCCATCTTTGCTATTGTCATAACGTTCTTTGCATTTTCCTCGTGTACTCTCTAGTGCTACTGTGCCCCAGTACGGGCCAGAGATGGCACGTGCATATGATCATAATGTATGGGTAATTTCCACTTTTAATTCATTTATAAAATGATGATGTGAACTATAGTTCATATATTGATGGTTCATTTTCCTATTTTTAATTTATTATAAAATAATAATAAAATATTAAATTTTATGAAAATGTTAGTTCATCGATTGATGGTACACCACCTCCAATTTTAATTAATGATAAACTAATCTTGACATGACGATATTGATTGTTTGCTGTGCAGTTTTTTCAAGGGTATTGATATATGACCAGCAAAACCACACAGCAATGAAGATCTTCCTCTCATATTAGTTAATAGTAAAAAGACTATGACATAGATGATTTGATTTTATTGCGATGAGGCCTTGTGGGCATTGACAATAAAGTGTTTTTATTTGAAAACAACTTTCTTAATTATTTTTCTGTCATTCAATTTTTTTTGACAAATAAGTTATGCTTATTCGTTGATTTGAATTAAATAACACTAACCATAATCATTGTCATTAGCTCTCAGAATTGAAATTCGTTGTTCCCGTGACCGTTGTCATTCACTCCAAGATTTGAACTGTTGTCATTCACTCCAAGATTTGAAATTTGTTGTTCATACATTTCCTAACTACATCCACTGAAGCGGAACAGAGCTGTGGTTTTACTTTCACGGCATTTATGTAGATCAATAATTTGATTATAAGGTTATGTTCTTCAAGCCTTTTCAAAGAATTTGTGAATGATTTACAGATTAAATCCCAATTTTTTGTTTTGGAAATGCACGTCGGTACAGACCTTAAAACTCCAATTTAATGCTGATATTGTGCATTCCACTAAAGTCTTTATCTGGACAGGGAAAATACCAGCAAATATCGCTTCGGGGACGGACATAGCTTACGCCCTGTCGGCCATTGGAAGAGATCTGAGGGTTTGATATTTGTGCTGGACAAAATTTCGAGCCTTACAATCTTTGTACGCCCGGGATTTGAGATATTAATTAAAAAACTGGCAAGCTCTTATGCTTTCCCCTTAGGTTTTTTCGTTATTTTACCTATATGGCATCTGGAGAGCTCCGCTACTTAGATTAAAGTTTTCTTCTGTCAAGAACTGCAGTATTCTTGTCAGATTATGGTGCATGTCACGCACGATTGCGCCATTCTTTGATTCGTCAAGGTTTTAGATAGAATCCTATTAATGTTCAGTGTTTAGTGATCTGTAATCATTCTGCTAAACTTGATGAGTTTGTAGAAAATGCCTTGGCTATGCCTTCTCTCATTCGGCAAAGTTTGAGCTACTTTTTGTCAAAAATTCTATTAAAGTGTTTAGTGACTTGTAAGCATTATGCTAGACACGATGAGTTTGTAGAAAATGTTTTAGCTGGACTTCTTAATAAATACATCTGGTAGCGTTTTAAGCTTTTGCTTTCTATTAGTTTTTTTATGGGACATTTGAAGTTCAATTCAAAACTGACTAATTCACTTTTCTGAATAGATTTAGCTTTAAGTATGTTACAACGATTTAGTAAATTTTAAATAGATGCAGATTTTTTTTTTTCTGAATAGATTTAGATTTAAATTTGTTACAACTATTTAATAAATTTTAAATTGATGCAGATTTTCTTGACCTTTAATAAGGTAAAAATCTGGCATTCAAATCTCACGCAAAGAGACATTTTGACAGCCTTAGCTGTAAATTAGCTTTAACCATTGAGCAAATAACCCTCAAACTTCTCACAAGTCACGTCAAGTCCTCCAACTCCTCCAACTAGTTTGCTTGCTGTAAAGTTTCGGCAGCTATGAGTCGTTCTCTTCTAATGTGCTGAGTAACTTAATATTCAACCTTTTTAATAATAGAAAGTAATATAAATATCTATTTTTTTAAATAATAATAAATTTTTGTATTAATATATTGAATTTCTTTTATTAATGATAAATTGATATACAATCTTTTTCTCTTTTAGTGTGCAGTGACTTAATATTTAATTTTTTTAATAATAAAATGTAATATAAAGATCTAATTTTTTAAATAATATTTAATCTTTACATTTTAAATAAATTTATATGTTATTTATTTAAATTTTTTTTTTATATGTTAATATTAATATATGGAATTTCTATGTTATTTTATTTTATATTAATATTAATATATTGAATTTCTTTTATTAAAAATAAATTGAAATATAATTTTTTTAATATAGAAAATAAGGGATTTTTCTAATTTAATAATCTTATTATTTAATTATGTTCAAAATATTCAATTACAATTTAAAATATTAGATCTATAATCTAGATATATATAGATATATAAAATGAAGCAACATTTTTTTAAATTTAATATGTTCAATTAATATAAATTTAAGGTTTTGCTTTTAATTTTGAAATATTTCTATAGTTTTAATGTGTTTTGAGTTCACATGAAGCATAAGTGATAACCTTTCCATCCTGTATCATGACGAGGCCTAATCAGTCTCATGATGCATCCATGCATATTCAAAATTCCTTGTCCATGTCAAGTTCCGTTAAGATCTTGGAAATGGTGGCCAATCGATGTTTTAACTTATTAAATGCTCTCCTACAGTTTGTTTTCCATTCAAAAGTAACTCCTTTTTTTAGGGGTTATGATATGCTCCCCTATAATCTTTTGGCCATTTAAACTTAACCCCTTCCTTTTGGAGTTTGAGATGGGATTGGATATCTAAGAGAGACTTTTGAAAAGTCTTTTATAATATCAAACTAACCACACAAAGTTGTGTACTTTCAAGGATAGCTTACATGAAACTCTTGCTTATGATTTAAGACAACTGAATTCCTTTGCAACATTTGGTGCTGTAACACACATACTCATACAAATAAATATTATGTTATACACATGTACTCAAACACATAAATATTACATTATTTTATTTTTAACTATTATTATCAAGAAACGGTTGAACAAATTCTTGAATCAGTTAAAATGAATAAGAAACCCTGGCAATACATTATGATATAACTCTGTGAAATCATCGTTGAGATAAAAAAAAAAAACTCGACTGATAATCTATTGGAGGACATTTGAAGGTGCTGTCAGTAACAATTGTCAGCGATGGCCGAGCGACGGATATTATATGCTTTTATAGTAGCATATGTAATTTCAATGCCATTGTATCTATTTATGTTATAGTTTGTGACTCCCACAAATGCGTAAGGTGACGCTGTAGCTTTCTCATGGCTTCTTTTGATTTTATTGTCATTGTGTTTATTTTATATTCATGGTACTGAGTGAAGAGAGAGGGGATGGATAGCTCATTCTGATGGGACTCATTTTCCAGCATTTAGTATGCCTCACAAAATCTTCATATTGTTTCCATGCAGGTGGTAGGAAGAAGAATTCTGTCCTCATAATCAAGTCGAGGAGGAATATCCATGAGTTCAATGAAATTTGGAACCAAGTTTAAATGTGATTTGGTTATCATGCTTGAATGCAGAATTTGGAATGAAGTGATAAGAGTCGACTGGATCGAAAGTTTAGTCATAAGATATGATTTGGTTATTTTCTTTTATTATATATTTTCTCTTGTGAGTTAAGATATATAAGAAAAGATTATATAGATAAAATAATCTTTCTTTTATGTTGTTTGTTCTAAATGAGAGTCAACGCTTTATAAGTGATTTTGGCTTACTTTATTTATTATATAGACTTCCTCTTTGTGAGTTCAAAGATATAAGAAAAGATCATATATATCATATTGTTTTTCTGCTAAAATATTATTAGAAAATAGAAAGAATACTAATGATCTTTCTCATTTTTCTTGAGATGAGTTACATATACCAAGGAAATGATATTTCATTAGTTTATTGGGATTTGATCGAAACAAATTCACTGTTGTCTATTTTCGAAAGAATGTATTTATCTTGGAAGTAGAAGATAATTCCATTGTGTTAATTCCTTTGCAAGGGTTTGCAAAGGTTACATGTTAACTTTGTTATTATTTTAAAAGGTCTATCTAGCTCTTATGCCAAAATAAGGGTTAGTTATGGTACTTTATTTTTTTAAAAGAGATTTTCTTGATTAGATTAAAGAGGGTAACTCTTTAATAAAAATATTTACATAATATTGTATAAGCAAGAAAAATAGAAGATAAATGCTCTTATTTTAAAAGAGATTTTGTACTCATTTAATTTATGAAGTGATAACAAGTCCAAATTATTTTTCTTGAATAGATTAAAGAGAGTGAATCTTGAAATATCTTCTTCATACAATAAAGAAGAAAAGAGAAGTTTTCTCAGATTAATATTCATTAACCATGTTGTGAATAGTAATGAATTAATAAATCCATGGGTAGTTTTTCCATGGTGTTGATGGAGATTAACTATTTCATAAAACCATGGGTAAATTACCATGGTGTTTGCAAATATTAGTTATTTAATAAATCCATGAATAGATTATCATGGTGCTGGTAAAGTTAAGTTATTTAATAAATTCATGGTTAAAGGAACTGATCAGATATATTCCTTCAGATGAACAAACTAAGTGATTAATTTTATATTATCATGATTATGATGTTAATTCCTTTTGGAGGAAGACCATGCATAAGAATGCAACATATGTATTAACATCTATTGAAAAATAATATACATATTGTATGTAGAAAGATAGCTTGTAGTATTAAACTACATTGAATATGATTGCTTAGTATAATCTTCAGAAAAGAAGACATGTATTTATATTCTTAATTGCATATTTTTAAAAAAAGAAAACATATGTTTACATGCTCACTAGCATTGAGATTTTCTTTGGGAAGACTCGAGAAGGAGGTTATGTGCTTCGTTGTGTAAGCACTCCTTTAGGGAGAGTCTTTTGGAATCGGTATGCATTTGCATGCATGGAAGAAACATTTGTTATGTTAGCTTGCATTCCATGCACTAAAAGTAATAGCTTAAGGGTTAGCTATTTTGATTAAATTTATGTAAATCACATGCATAAATATCTTAACTGATGTATCAGTTTATTTTAAAGAAAAGCTTGGGAGATGTAGCCATTGTGTTGCAGGAATGTGTGCTTATGTGACCGAAGCATTAGTTATTGTGATGAGTTATAACCAGCACATATGAGGTATGTGTTGTTAAAGGGAGAATGTCAAGGTGCTTTACTTGCTTGACATGAATATACATGAGTAGATGGAGAAACTACTGTAATACAGATATGTGAATTGATTAATTAATACTTTATAAATCTTGACATCATTTTATGTTGAAGGCATCATAGCAGGGAATGATGGTGACATGTACAAAGGAATATTATGGCTGTCATGTACAAAGGAAAAGTATGCTTGTCCTGGTGGCAGGTAAATGATTAATTTTCATGCAGATGAGTGCGAGTTGCAGGAAGGTCCAATGTACGATGGTCCATTGTAGGTAGATTCATGCCATCTAGATATGAAGATACGAATACCAAAGGGTAAATGGTATCATATTTATTGTAATGGCTTTAAGCTAGATATTTGTATATTTCCTTGTAAGATTTATAAACGATGGTTAAGGTATGGTCTCCCTTATAAGCCATTGAGTGAGGGCTGATCACCCTCACGAGCGTTTAATAATAAAATTAAACGTTGTTGGTTTTCACCCCACAGGGTTTCCAGGGTATATTGGTGTTCAATGATGTGATTGATTATTGTGCCAAGTTGATGATGTTGATTCATTTCTTGTTATGATGTTCATAATGGAAAGTATGTGATGACTATATCAGTAATGAAAGGAATGGAAGTTTACATCATATAGTAATTGTGTTAATGTACTAAGATGGAGGTTGTTAATGGTTAAGGAGCTTACTATTCCTATTCTAAAAGTTACAATATGAACTGGTAAACCTTCTATGTAATGATGAGTAAGGAATTTTTAATGGTGAATGGTTAGCTACCCATGAGTAACTTGTATAAAAAATTTTATCTCCTTACATTTCCATGTGAAGTTAATGGTGTATGTTACAAGTGGTATCAGAGCTAAAGGTTGCAACACTAGCACCTTTGGGAGTTAGCAAAAAGAAATTGAGGGATTCGAGATGAAATGCACTTATATGAAGGACGAAATCACATCTCTAATCCAGGTCGAATAAAGAGTTTCAAGAGATAAGTATTATTATCTTTCTTTTCTTGAAACACTAGTTATTGCATTTATGGAAAATACACTGCTTACAAAGTAAATAACTGTTGAGTTAGAGTTTCTTTAAAAAGGATATGTATTTTTCATGTACGTAAAACTTCTATTTTTATGTTGAAGTTTCCTTGAAAGGAGTTGGGAATTTGGTTTCTTGAAAAAGAAACATGTGTGTGCTTGAAAATTTAACTAATATACATTTGATTCTTCTTGAGAGAAATACGTATATTTTGAAAATAAATCTTGCAACTGAAGGAGACAAATATAGAGTAAAACGTGGTTTTACTTAATATGCAAGATTGTGCTAGTTCTTTTAGAAAGATATACCATGGTAAAGGACCAAACTACTATGCTAGTTTTGCTGAGAAGAACCCATGTGAGTTCTTGCAAATATTACTAGTATGTATCTTGAAAGGTGTGAGCAGTAGTAAAACGTAAATAAGTAAACTTTCTTGCCTTTATATATATCTTATTTAAGAAAAGATAGGAAGATTGATTTCTTTTAAAAGGGATTTCGTACTTGTGTGTTAAATGATAAGGAATCCAAGTTCTTTTCTTGAAAATAAATATAGGCTAAAGAGAATGACCTCTTGAATATACTACATTGCTAGATGGATTATGTCAACTTCTTGATTTAGGTATATTAAAGGTTAAGTTAACCTTGTTAGTATTGCGTAGTTTTTATGCATAAAAGAGGCTATCTATGATAAATTATTGGAAGCAAAGCATGAGCAACTTGCATGTAGAATCATAGAGGAACAAGGTTCTTTTCATGGATAGAAGATCTATTGAGTAATACTTTATGCTATCATAACTATTATGTTAGTTTCATTTGGAGTAATTTCATGCGTAGGCATCCAATAGCTGTATTAGATATCATCGGAAAGAACATAAGTCTATATGTGGAAATGATAACATGTTTTGTTATCATACTTTAGAAAAGATTCTTTGGCAAAGAAGATGAATTACATGTACAAAAACTAAAGTAATGTTTTGGTTTCCTTGAAATATATACATGGCTAATGTGGGTATAATATTTTGAGAATAAGGTATGTATTCTTATGTTTTATTCCATTAGTTTTATGGAAAAGAAAACCATGTTTTGCATGCCTATTATGTTATGTGTCCTCGAAGAGGAATCATGAGTTTGCCTACTCGATTATGTTAAGTACTCTGTTGGGAAATTAAGATTAGAATCTTTATGCATTGTATGCATAGGAACAACAACCAATGTGTTAGCTTTATTATATTTGCATGCTCCAAAGGCAAAAGCTGAAGTGGTGGGTCTTTTGTAAAAGTTTAAGTAAAGCGAATGCACATTGTGTCATTTTCCATTAAAGGAATTTCTTAACAGATATAGTGATTTGTCTTGTACGAATGTGTGCGTGTGTGAAAAATGTCATAATAATGTGGGAGTTATTTGACATGAATCGATAATTACTTACTCACACTAACGTAGAGATGTTAGAAGAAAGCATGTTGTGACATTGTATTCACATCTCATATATGCACATGAATAGGTGTTAAAGGATCATTCAAAGATTGATTATTTATTGATTAAGGTTTTATCTAATCATGTTATAAAATCTTATCGATGCTGCTAAAAGAAAACCTTGTTGTAGAGGAGCAATGTGAATTTCCTGAGGGGGATGAATACTGCAGTAGAGAGAGAAGTTCTTCAAATGAAATAAAGATAAGTATTTTATTTTATTTTATTTTATTTTAAGAAGTCTATGCATATGCATGTTGATTTCCTTTAAAAATGAATTGTTATATACATGGCATTGCATGAGATTAGCTTCTATTTAAGAGAATTCTTAAAAAATACATGCTATTATAACATACTTTTTCTGTATAGGAATATGCATATGAGATTAATATGTGTATTATGCTTTATTTCTTTAGGAAAGAAAGTATAAAAGCATGAAAGAAAAATAGTTACTTTTCATTTGAGCTTGAAAAGAAGCAATTGTTTTTGCATGCAATAAAATTTCTAAGTTACCATGCACTACTTTAAAAAGATGAATGTGTATAGTGATGGTGTGTGAAACTAATGCATGAATGCAAAAGATGAGGAAAGTCCTTATATAAGATGATATAGTGTTAAAATTAAATTGAATAAAACCTCTTAATGGGTCAAGTTGTGAAACTTAACTAAATGACTAGTTGACTGACTAGTGTTTGCATGAGTCGTCATGGATGCATTAAAACTATTGACTAGTTATGAATGAATAACTAATGAAGGTTATATGCATGAATCGATTTTGACTAAAGCTATTTGAAAGTTGTGAACAAGTGATTATGATAATTACTTCGTATGTCAGTTTGTTGGAACAAAACATTATGAGAATTGGAAATGTTTGCATAAGATAATATGTGCTTGAGAAATACATATTTACGATTAGCATTGTTTCTTATAGTAAGCATGGGTAGCTTAATAGAAACAGAAAATCTGTGAAAATAAAACATCGCAAACATTGCAATGTGAATTGCAACAGTAAACGTTAAAGTATCATGCTTTAATGTACAACACATGTATGTTACTTCCAGGGGGGAAGTTGTGACAGCTTCATTAAAGTTAACTAGTATTAACTAGTTAAAGACAATTTGTTTAATTTTCTTTTATCTGGCAAGAAAAACTTAAATCATCACTGTTGATAAAGCAAATTATTTAATTTTCTGAAATTAATTAATGAAAAGAAAATATTTTTAAGCTGATGGTAAAAATGTTTCCAAGAATAGGAGGTGGTTGGGGACAGTTGGAAAGACAGTTACCTACTCCTTTGAGGATAAAGCTGGATCCCAGGGGAGGAGTAGGCGTTCTGTGAAATTGGTAAAGGGAGAGTATTTTCTAAAGTTGGTTGGGACCAGTTGAAAATAGCTTACAGCAACCCTTGTAAAGCCAAAAATATCTGAGTGTGACTAGATTGGCCATCCCAAGGTCACAGCAGAGGAATCCATTGTTAACCCGTGGCACTGTCCAGATTCTGGAGCTAGGGGGCAAGTGGAGGACGTAATAGCCTCACTTGATGGTTGGGAGGACCACAGCTTGAAAGACTAAATTTCCAGATAAGTATAAAGAAATTTTAGTGTGGAAAGATTGCCTGTCTGGATGTGAAAAATGACTCGATCCTATGGATTAGGAGGATCATTTTGTTTATCATTGTGGTTCTCATAGTGGAACAAGTTAAGTAAAAGTTGTGTTATATTAAAATGAATTATTGAATGTATAATTTCATTTATTTTATTACTAATTTGTTCAAGAATGTCTTAGTAGATGCTAGGATATGACCATCGTGCATTGATTGACCATTGGTACGATTAGAGAGATAGATGCTCTCTGGGTACTTTTTAAAGTACTGTATGGATGTCTTTAGCAGGAGCTAAGACAGTGTGCACATGATGCATTTATGAGAGGGTTCGTTCTCTCTGAGTACTTATGGAATTACTTTTATTAAAAATCTCTTTATATTGAAATACTGTTTGATAGTTGCAATTATTTTCATTTTGAAAACTATGTGACTAATGTGATTGAATTGTTAGTCATACATTACAGGCTCTTTCCAGGAAGTGTTTATGGGTGTTCAACCATTCTATGAGAGCTTGTGTAAAAGCCATGATTACTTCCAACAGTAATTGGTAAGTAATGGTAAGCTTGTATAGATATTTTTCTATATTTTTTATGAATTGAATAAGGGGAAGGAGCCCCTTTGGGTTGAATATATTATTATATCATGAGCATAAGTTTAAGTTTCAGTGAGAGAAGCACACCGAGGACAGTTTTCTCTTTAAGGGGGGGAGTATGTAACACACGTACTCAAACAAATAAAAATTATGTTAGACACACGTACTCAAACAAATAAATATTACGTTATTTTATTTTTAACTATTATTATCAAGAAACGGTTGAATGAATTCTTGAATTAGTTGAAATGAATAAGAAACCTTGGCAATACATTATGATATAACTCTGTGAAATCATCGTTGAGATAAATAAAAAAAACTCGACTGATAATCTATTGAAGGACATTTGAAGGTGCCGTCAGTAACAATTGTCAGTGATGGTCGGGCGACGGATATTATATGCTTTTATAGTAGCATATGTAATTTCAATGCCACTGTATCTATTTCTGTTACAATTTGTGACTCCCACAAATGCGTAAGGTGATGTTGTAGCTTTCTCATGGCTTGTTTTGATTTTATTGTCATTGTGTTTACTTTATATTATGTTGGCACGCTCGATCGAAGAGGAGAGGGATGGATGTGAAACTCATCTTGATCATGCGATTTCTCCATGGTCGTAGTAGCGCTCTGCGGCAACTCCTCATTATTGTTTCATGCAGGTGCAGAGTAGTTGGGTAGTAAATTCCCCATGACTATAATCAAGTCGGAGGAGTATTGGTTCGTTGTTCAAATGGAAATTTGGAACCAAGTCGTTAAACAGATTTAATCATTGCGTTTGAATGCAGAGAAATTTGGAATGAAGGTGGTAAGAGTCGACTGTCAAGATAAGTGATTTTAGCTTACTTTCTTTATTATATATTCTTTCTCTTTGTGAGTTAAAATATATAAGAAAAAATTATATATATATATGGTGTTAACTCATTTTCTTGATAAGAGTCGACTGGAATGAGAGTCGACTGCCAAGATAAGTGATTTTGGCTTACTTTATTTATTATATAGACTTCCTCTTTGTGAGTTCAAAGATATAAGAAAAGATCATATATATCATATTGTTTTTCTGCTAAAATATTATTAGAAAATAGAAAGAATACTAATGATCTTTCTCATTTTTCTTGAGATGAGTTACATATACCAAGGAAATGATATTTCATTAGTTTATTGGGATTTGATCGAAACAAATTCACTGTTGTCTATTTTCGAAAGAATGTATTTATCTTGGAAGTAGAAGATAATTCCATTGTGTTAATTCCTTTGCAAGGGTTTGCAAAGGTTACATGTTAACTTTGTTATTATTTTAAAAGGTCTATCTAGCTCTTATGCCAAAATAAGGGTTAGTTATGGTACTTTATTTTTTTAAAAGAGATTTTCTTGATTAGATTAAAGAGGGTAACTCTTTAATAAAAATATTTACATAATATTGTATAAGCAAGAAAAATAGAAGATAAATGCTCTTATTTTAAAAGAGATTTTGTACTCATTTAATTTATGAAGTGATAACAAGTCCAAATTATTTTTCTTGAATAGATTAAAGAGAGTGAATCTTGAAATATCTTCTTCATACAATAAAGAAGAAAAGAGAAGTTTTCTCAGATTAATATTCATTAACCATGTTGTGAATAGTAATGAATTAATAAATCCATGGATAGTTTCATAAATCCATGGGTAGTTTTTCCATGGTGTTGATGGAGATTAATTATTTCATAAAACCATGGGTAGATTACCATGGTGTTTGCAAATATTAGTTATTTAATAAATCCATGAATAGATTACCATGGTGTTGGTAAAGTCAAGTTATTTAATAAATTCATGGTTAAAGGAACTAATCAGTTATATTCCTTTAGATGAAAAAACTAAGTGATTACTTTTATATTATCATGATTATGATGTTAATTCCTTTTGGAGGAAGACCATGCATAAGCATGCAACATATGTATTAACTTCTATTGAAAAATAATATACATATTGTATGTAGAAATATAGCTTGTAGTATTAAACTACATTGAATATGATTGCTTAGTATAATCTTTGGAAAATAAGACATGTATTTATATTCTTAATTACATATTTTTACAAAAAGAAAACATATGTTTACATGCTCACTAGCATTGAGATTTTCTTTGGGAAGACTCGAGAAGGAGGTTATGTGCTTCGTTGTGTAAGCATTCCTTTAGGGAGAGTCTTTTGGAATCGGTATGCATTTGCATGCATGGAAGAAACATTTGTTATGTTAGCTTGCATTCCATGCACTAAAAGTAATAGCTTAAGGGTTAGATATTTTGATTAAATTTATGTAAATCACATGCATAAATATATTAACTGATGTATCTGTTTATTTTAAAGAAAAGATTGGGAGATGAAGCCATTGTCTTGCAGGAATGTGTGCTTATGCGACTAAAGCATTAGTTATTGTGATGACTTATAACCAGCAGATATGTGGTATGTGTTGTTAAAGGGAGAATGTCAAGGTGCTTTACTTGCTTGACATGAATATACATGAGTAGATGGAGAAACTACTATAGTACAGATATGTGAAATGATTGATGAATACTGTATGAATATTGATATCATTTTATGTTGAAGGCATCATAGCGGGGAATGATGGTGACATGTACAAAGGAATATTATGCTTGTCATGTACAAAGGAAAATTATGCTTATCCTGGTGGAAGGTAAATGATTAATGTTCATGCAGATGAGTGCGAGTTGCAGGAAGGTCCAATGTACGATGGTCCATTGAAGGTACATCCATGCCATCAAGATACGAATATACGAAGACCAGAGGGTAAATGGTATCATATTTATTGTAATGTCTTTAAGATAGATATTTGTATATTTAGTTGTAAGATTTATAAACGATGGTTAATGGATGGTCTCCCTTATAAGCCATTGAGTGAGGGCTGATCACCCTCACGAGCGTTTAATAATAAAATTAAACGTTGCTGGTTTTCACCCTACGGGCTTTCCAGGGTATATTGGTTTTCAATGATGTGATTGATTATTGTGCCAAGTTGATGATGTTGATTCCTTTCTTGTTATGATGTTCATAATGGAAAGTATGTGATGAATATATGAGTAATGAAAGGAATGGAAGGTTACATCATATAGTAATTGTGTTAATGTACTAAGATGGAGGTTGTTAATGGTTAAGGAGCTTACTATTCCTATTCTAAAAGTTACACTATGAACTGGTAAACCTTCTATGTAATGATGAGTAAGGAATGTTTAATGGTGAATGGTTAGTTACCCATGAGTAACTTGTATAAATTTTTTTATCTCCTTACATTTCCATGTGAAGTTAATGGTGTATGTTACAGGTGCAATTGCTAGTAATTAAAATTGAGAAAATATTGTGTAAAAAAGTTCATTTTATGAGAGTGATGTGTAATTGTTATTTTTAAAATTAAAACAAAAATTTCAGGAGAGTGATAGGTAATTGATTTTTTAAAATTAAAATTAAAATATTTTTTAAATAAAAATAGTAAAGTGAGTTATTGTAAAAAGTTAGTTAGTAAAAGCTAGTAAGTTTTAATAAAAAGTATTATAAAACATTAGTAATCCTTTTTCACTAAGGTTTTATTTATTATAGTTCTTAGGTATAAATAAATTATTTCAATATTCATATGAAGTAACAAAATTTTATATTAATTTAAAAAAAATAAAGAGTGAGAATATACATGTGTGTTGACCATAATAAAATATTTTAATTGGCAAAGAGAAGTATTTCATAATAAAAATAACACAAAGAAGATGTGTAATCCATTCTAATTTTTAATATAAAATTAATATATAATATTTAAAATAATAATAATTTATAAATAAAATGTTTCAAAATATAGAGTTAAAATAATATTTAAGTTTATTTAAAAATATATTAATAAATAAATAAATAAATAAATATCTCTCTCTCTCTCTCTCTCTCTCTATATATATATATATATATATATATATATATATATATATATATATATATATATATATATATATATATATATTCCTATAATTGATCCTTGAAGAAATTATTGGATACAAGCTAGGTTCATATTTGACATATGGAAATTCATAATTATGAGCATGCTAGGTGATCATGTCTTCCATTGTTAGAAAATTTTGGTATTCTTTCCCAACCATTTTTGTGAGTATAAAGGATACAAATAATTAATTCTTGCTTCAAATTATTAGATTGTAGGTCATATGTGCATAATTATATGGTGCATGGGTTGACACCTTAGAGAAAACTTGCCACATAAATCAGGATTATGATGAACATTTTTCATCGTATCACCAAATCTTATGTGAAAACTTAGGCTTGTTGAGCTCTTTCATGAGGTTTTTCATCTTGCTAGAATATACCATATTTTAGAGAGTGAGCTCCTTTGTGCATCTACAAGTGGCTAGGAAAGGAATCTGGATGATTCGTGGAAGTATTAGCATAGTGGGTAGAGGGTGACTACCATTTGGAAGTATGAGCATAGTGGGTAGAGGGTGACTACCACTTCTTTCCTATGAAGGAGACAAGCCTTCACAACTAAAAATTTCCTTAAGAACCTAATTTTACCCTTAGAATATGGATGATTCATGGAAGTATTAGCATAGTGGGTAGAGGGTGACTACCATTTGGAAGTATTAGCATAGTGGGTAGAGAGTGACTACGATTTCTTTCTTATGAAGGAGACTGGCCTTCACAACTAAAAATTTCCTTAAGAACCTAATTTTACCCTTAGAGGTATTATGGCTTCGCTAAGGGGTGGAAAAATATATGAAATAACAAGCACAAATGAGCCTATTACTAGGTGGAAAGAAACACACCCTTCTTTCAAATAGTCCTTGTAATTTTCTTTTAATTAATTTTCTTCAACTAGTTATAATTATGGAATAGTATATATGATGATTTCATGTGCTTCATATGACTATTTGATAGTAATTTTTTTATATGCATACATACATACGTACCTACACACATATATATATAGATCTTTGGTTGAATATAATAGGCGATGGAAGAGATATTTTGATTATGCGATTGTGATTCTAGATACTTTGTCTCTTGATAGGAATCAAAACTAAAATATGGTATATTCTAGAAACATCACAAATCTCATGAGATATATCAAGAAGCCTAAGTTTCCACATAAGATTTGATGATACGATGAAAAATGTTTACTAATAATCCTAATTTTTGTAGCAGGTTTTCTCCAAGGTGTCAACCTTGGCACCATATAATTATGCACATATAATCTACGATGGTATACTTCGAAACTAAATTAATTATTTTTACCCTTTATACTCACAAAAATGCTTTGGAAATCATACCAAAATTTTCTAACAATGGGAGACATCATCACCTCACCTTGTACGATTCTCAATGGTCCTTTCTCACAATTTTGAATGTCTATATGTTAAGTATGAACCTAGCTTGTATCCAAGAATTTCTTGGATTAATTGGGACTATATATATATATGGTCTCTAATCTTATTGATGGACTTTGGAGGGCCTTGAATAATGTAGTTATTTCTCCTATCTAGAGTGTGATTTCCTTAAATCTCAAACCAATTGCAACATCATTCAATTGAGTAAACATATGAACTCATAATAGATCTCATATGTTGAATGCATTGGACATCTAGAAAGTATATTAGTATTTTTTACATTAGAGTATTATGCAAGGCATATATATGATTCAACCCGAAATATCCATGTTGTTGTTTTAGTTCCAAAGTTGATATTAATAAGGCCAATACCATATTGCATGGAGGGCATGGTTTCCTATGGCAAAAGGAGTGTTGAAATCACATATCACATGGAATATATCTATGCTTGTGATAAGGGAATATTCCAAATCCATATTTAAGAGATTGAAATCCTCACATTAGGGAAGCCATCTTCTATTGTGATATGGTGTTATGTATCACCAAAACAGGTTACTTACTTCATGATACACAACTATATATTATTGAGAAATTGAACTTTTGGGAAATGGAACAGATGGGTATACATGGGAATACGGTGGAATTTAATCTATGTTCAAGGCTTTATACTATTGGTTCCATGTGTCACACTTTTCATATTGCTAGGTTGAACCTTTGGATCGATGTGATATTTGGCCAAAATCATGGGCGTTGAAGTATAGTGCCTTGGCGTAATACAAATATGAGTTCTATCATTCAATCTCAAAACAGTATTGAGTGAATCACCCATTAATAACGTCTCTATTTCTTGTGGACTTGGTCGGATTACACCATCAAAAATCGTACTTAATGTAACTAAAATTAAGTTGAGCCTAAGGTGTGATGACCTATCATAGCTAAACATATGTCCATTGGATATGTGAAACTAGCACAACTACATTAGTAAATGTTGTTGACATACATCAATAGGTGTATATCAAACACACACACAACCACATTAATAATTTTTAGGTGTGTGTTAGGGACTTATAAACCCTAATATTAAATATATGGTTTATAATATAAGGTTTAATATTAGAGTTTATATTATTGAGCTTAATATTCTAGTTTATAATGTTGGGTTTATAATATACAGTTTTTAATATTATGGTTTAATATTAGGTTTAAAATGTTAGGTTTTATAATATTATGTTTAAAATATTGGGTTTTAATATTGGGGTTTATAATATAGGGTTTTAATATTAGAGTTTATAACTCTCTACCATACACTTAATAATTATTAATATGGTTGATATATGCTTGTAGATGTATATCAACCACATTTACTAATGTGTCAGTGCTAGTACCAAACCCTAATAGTATAAACCCTAATATTAATACCCAATACTTCAAACCTAATATTAAACCTTGATATTATAAACCCTTATATTATAAAGCATGAACCATAATATTATAAAACCTAAAATTATAAATCCTATATTAACCCTAATATTATAACCCTTAATATTAAATCGAATATTACGAACCCATTAAAATTATGGGTTATATGCTTCAAATTGGAAACAATGTCAAATGAAGTACCCCTTTAACATGTGTCTATTTCTTGTGGTCTTGTTAGGGTTACACCATTAAAAATGGTACTTTATGTAACTACCACCAAGTTAAGCCAAAGGTGTGATGAACTTTCAAGGTTGAAAAGATGTCCATTGGATGTGAAAACAATGAGTATCATAAACATGAATGTTAGGTCGCTATATTACTAGTTTAGTCCCTTATTGTTATTAGTGTAGCCCCCATATTGTTATCAGGGAAAATTTTAAGGATGGAAGTTTATCTTAAAGTTTCGAAATATTGGCGAATCTTACTAGTCCCCAATATGTAGATTGTAAAAAATGTTATGATATTTTTGTAAAAATATTTAGGTTTCTAATTATTTATATTATTATATATAAAATTTTGGCGAATTTTTGGGTAAAATAATTTTATACTATAAAATTTGGGCGAATCAATTTTCGAAAAAATGGAAATTGATGAATCTTTTTTTTTTGAAAAAACATGAAAAATTAGCCCACCTACGAATATTAGCCCCTAAAATTTTCCTTGATTGTTATTATCGTACCCCTGTAACCCAAATATTTTTATTATTGTGCCCTTACATTATTATTGTTAGGTCGGCTAGGAGTATATTGTGGCCCCATGGACTCCTATATATAGAAGGAGGTTTTGGTCATTTTCATTATCCAAGAATTGTTCATTTATGTAATGTATTGGAGGTTTCCCCCTCAAAGTGGCTGATTTCTAAGGCGTTGATATCTCTTTTCTTCTATTTTTGGAGTTGGTTTCATAACATTTGTTATCAGAGCTTTGGATTCTAGGGTTTCGCTGCTCCAAACAGCTCATCGTGGAATTTTCGCTATAATTTTTTTTCTACGAAGGTTCAGAAGCTGAAATGTTTATAGAGCGAAGCCGAAATCCCAAGGAATGTTGTGGAAACAATTTCAGATCTTGGTTCACAATATTTTCAGAGATATGATATGTGCAATTTAGGGATTTTTTTAGGCTCTTGAATTTAACCTAAACAGGTCATCATGGAATTTTCTCTATAACTGTTTTTTTACAAGGGTACATAAGTTGAAATTTTTATAGAGCGAAGCCACAATCCTGAGGAACATCGCGGAAAAATTTCAGAGTTTGATTCATAATATTTTCAAAGATAGGGTCTGTGGAAGTTAGGGATTTTGCAGGCTCCCGAATTTCATCTCAAAGAGGTGACCGTGGGAAAATCGTCATAACTATCTCTCTGAGAATTGGATTGGAAGCTGTAAAAAGTGGCCATAAGTACACGGACTGTAGTTTCCTCTGTATTAATTTCAGAGCTGAAGGAGGAAAGGATGACATGTGGAATGCCGTACAAGATCGCTCAACTAAACGAGTCCATAATTAGGTCATTGTGGGAGATTTGACATAACTTTGTCTTGAAGAATCTAAATCAGGTTAGACCTATAGAATTTGAAAGAATATTTAGAGGGATAATACAGGGCCTAATTTCAAATATTGAATATTCTAAATAATAGAGATAATTCAGTTTCAATACCGAGCTCCTCAAAAGCAAGAAAAAGGTGTGTATTTTTTTTGAATTACATAAGTCTCGTTTGAAAAAATCAGTTTTAATTTATTCCAAGGACATATTGAAGAATAGATATCAGTATTGGGTTCTAAATTGCCCCATAAAAATAATTCAACACCCATTAAGCCTTCAGAAGGCTCTACTATGACTCATGAAGATGAAGAAATGAAACATGAGATATCAAAATTACAAGAGCAAGTGCACCAAATTTTGCTATCACCAAGAGCAACAAAAAATGAAATGGAAGTTTTGAAGAAAGGCATGGAAACTAAGATGAATGGTTTGGAAACTAAGATGGATGGAATGGAAGTTGGCATGGAAGCTGAGATGGATGACATGGAAGCTAAGATAGATGAAAAAATGAAAGACAACATGGAAAACATGAAGAATGATCTAAAAGTAGACATCTAAGGTTTGGAAAAGTTGATACAAGAAATGTTTCCTAATGGCGAAAATATAGTAGAGGAAACTCATGATGAGAACAAAATAAATGTTAATCGTGATTTCGTAAAATCTAACATTGGATGGAAGAACCACCATATTTTAAAGATGGATATGAGGAAGTTTGATGGCAAGGATCTCGTAACATGGATACTACAGATGGAGCAATATTTTGATCTCAATAATGTGAAAAACACACAAATGGTACACATTGCAACTTTACATTTAGAACAAAATACATCTGTATGGCATCAATGGCTTTTCTCCTCTGAAAAAATTGTCACTTGGTCAATTTTTACAGAGGAAATGATAGCACATTATAAGGATACAAAAATCAACACCTTCTTTATCCAATTGATAAATCTCAAACAAAAGGGTTCAGTGGTGGAGCACATTGAGGACTTCCAAAAATTGAATATAAGGGTAACTGATATTCCAAAGGAACACATGATTGATGTCTTCATAGGGAATTTAAAGGATAGCATCGAACATGAAGTTCGCATTTGGGAACCTGATTAAATGGAAAAAAGGCATTCAAGTTGGCATGAAAAATTGTATGTAAAATTACAGCGACAAGGAGGCCTACCACTCACATATATAAAGATGGAAGTGTTGCTACTCCTAGACTTTCACAACCCACAAGGTTGACACCACAACAATTGGAAGAAAAAATAGAAAAAGTGCTTTGCTACAGTTGTGATAGAAAATACACTAAAGGTCATAAGTGTGCTGAAAAGGAAGAATAAAATGAACAAGAGTCTTCAAAAGAAGAGGATATACACCAGGAACCAATCCTAGAAGAGGAAGAAATGAGTCTGACCATATCGTGTAATGCATTGGAAATAATTACCACTCCTCAAACTCTCAAGATAGACGGACATATCAAGAAGAAAAAGGTAATAGTGTTGATTGATTCAGGTAGTTCCCATAATTTTATTCATTGTAAGGTAGCCAAGGAATTGAATGATTTCCTATACCCAACACCATAATTTCAAGTGATGGTTGAAATTGGAGGAACTATAAATTGCTCTGCAAAATTCCATAATATCAAGCTAACCATGGGGGAATATGTATTGAATAGTTCAATGCTTTCCATTCCAATGGGAGGTGTTGATGTTGTACTAGGAGTACAATGGTTACAATCTTTGGGGATGACAACTTTTAATTTTCAATAACTTTTCTTGAAATTTTTTTCAGAAGGAAAGGAAGTCGAATTATGGGGTATCGTAGGGAAGACGGGAAAGATAATAAGCTCTAATGTCATGACAAAGATTCTGAAGAAATAACAACAATGTGTAATTGCACAATTATGCTCTCTAGAAGTTCCAACATCAAAATCATCTATTTCTGCAGATCTCCAAAAATTCTTGGACAATCATTCCAAGGTGTTTGAAACTCCCAAAGGACTCCCACCTATTTGTGATCATGATCATGCTATTCATTTGATTCTAGGACGTCTTCCTCCAAACATCAGGCCTTATCTATATCTTTATGTCCAAAAGAGTGAAATTTAATGTATGATTACAGAAATGTTAGAGGCTGGTATAATTCAACCTAGTTAAAGTTATTTCTTTGCTCCAGTAGTATTGGCACACAAGAAGGATGGATCATGGCGCATGTGTCCGGATTATAGGGAGCTCAATAAGCTCACCATTAAAGATAAATTTCCCATTCCTGTGATTGATGAATTATTGGATGAATTACATGGAGCAATTTATTTTAGCAAGTTGGATATTCGTTCAAGGTATCATCAAATTAGAATGAACACTGAAGATATTCCGAAAACAACATTTCGAACTCGTGTCATTATGAATTTTTTGTCATGCCTTTTTTCCTTACCAATGCACCTTCTAAATTTCAACGGTTGATGAATTCCATTTTCAAACCCTTAGAAATTTTTTTCTAGTATTTTTTGATGATATAATAATCTACAACAGGTCTTGGAAGGATCATGTTCAACATGTTGACAGGGTGCTCAAACTATTGCAGGAGAAAAAATTATATGCACAAGCATCCAAAAGTTTTTTTGGAGTAGAAGAGGTGGAATATCTGGGTCATATTGTATCTCACAAGTGTGTTAAGGTAGACCGTAACAAAATTAAAGCCATTAAGAAATGGAAAGTCCCATAAAGAATTTGATAGGATTTCTCGAGTTAACAGGGTATTATCGCAAGTATGTTAAGAATTATGTGAGAATAGAAGCACCTCTAACAACATTATTGAAGAAAGATGCATTTTCATGAACTCCTGAAGCAACTAAGGCCTTTGAACATCTTAAAGAGGAAGTGTGCCTAGCACCAGTCTTAGCTATGCGAGACTTCACAAAAATCTTTATTGTGGAATGTGATGCCTCAGGAAATGGAATTGGTGTTGTTTTAATGCAAGAAGGAATACCCATTGCTTTTGAAAGTCATCTAATGAAAGGAAAGAATTTACAAAAAGCTATTTATGAGAAGGAAATGTTGGCAATACTAGATGCACTAAAGAAATAATAGATGCACTAAAGAAATAATGACCTTACCTAATGGGAAGGCACTTTAAGGTAAAATTTGATCATGATAGTCTTAAACACTTTTTGGAACAAAGACTATCTTCAGAAGAGCATAAAAAATGGGTCACAAAGATGTTGGGATATGACTTTGAAATCATCTACAAAAAAGGGAAGCTAAATGTTGTTGCAAATGCACTCTCAAGAAAGAATGAAGAGGTGGAAGAATTGCTTTGTGCCATTTCTATTATCCAACTAGATTGGATAACCAAAGCAAGGGATGAATGCAAGAAGGACGAAGAAGTGTGGACACTCATTCAAAAGTTGCAGCCAGATCCTAGTACATCTGATACATTTAGTTGGAAAAATGATTCCTTATGGTAAAAAGATTGCTTATATATTTCTAAGAATCCCCAACTAAAACAAAATATTCTTTTGGAATTTCACACTTCTCCTTTAGGAGGACACTCAGGAATTTTAAAAACTTACCACAGGGTGAAGAAAGAATTTTTTTAGGATGGCTGTAAATATAATATTCAAAATTTTGTGGCGGAATGTTTGGTTTGCCAGCAAAATAAACTTGAGACAATTAAGACCCCGAGTCTTCTACAACCTTTATCCATTCCAAGTCAACGCTAGGAGGAGATTTCAATGGATTTTCTCACAGGTTTACCTAAGTCCGAAGGAAAGAGTGTCATCATGGTGGTAGTTGATAGAATTACCAAGTATGCACACTTTTTTGCATTATCTCATCCATCTAAAGCAAGTACAGTTGGTCCTACATTTATGGACACAATTCAAAAGCTATATGGAAACCCAAAGATTATTGTGAGCGACAGAGTTCCCGTTTTTACTAGAAATTTTTGGACAAAGTTATTTTCTTGTTTGGGTACTCAATTAGCTCATAGCTCATCTTATCATCCTTAATCTGATGGTCAAACTAACAGATTGAATGAATGTTTGGAAGTATATCTTCGTTGTTTTTTATATGATAAACAAGCAATACGATAATTAAGTGGTTACCTCTGTTTGAATGATGATAACTTACTTCCTTCCCATATTATTAGCAAAAATGACCCCATTTATGGCACATTATAAGATGTCATCCTTTGTTATCATCATCTTTAATAAAATTTCTATAGCCTTCAAATTGGAGCTTCTAACTAATAATGCATCTAGTTTTCCATGTTTCATGCTTAAAGAAGGTTAAAGGTGAAAATATTCCAGTTCAAACAATATTTCCAAAACTTGATGAGGAAGGAAAAATCATATTGGAACCTGAAGCAGTCACAGAAACAAGAACTCGACAACTACAAAATCGATCAATTTTAGAGTATCTCATCAAGTGAAAGAACTTACCCACTAAAGATTCTACATGGGAGGATCGGAATTTTATACAAAAGCTTCTGAAGGAGAGGTGCATGTTATATCCCTATATTACTAGTTTAGTCCCTTATTGTTATTAGTGTAGCCCCCTTATTGTTATTGTTCTACCCCTGTAACCCCAATATTGTTATTATTGTGCCCTTACATTTTTATTGTTGGGTCGGATAGGATTATATTGTGGCCCAATGGACTCCTATATATAGAATTAGGTTTTGGTCATTTGTATTATCCAGTAATTGTTCATTTATGTGATGTATTTGAGGTTAACCCCTCGAAGTGGCTGATTTCTAAGGCGTTGATCTCTCTTTTCTTCTATTTTTGGAGCTAGCTTCATAACAATGAAGGTTAATTTTTTAAGGATAAAGGTCACATCCAAATATCACCTCATTCAGTAATTGCATCATTTGTGATATGTTGATCCTATCACATGAGTTCACAACTATCACGTATTGTGACATGTTGATTTCATGGCATGCTTTTAAATTTTCGAACGAAGTGATGTGGAGCACAAACATTTTTCATTTTTTGTGTAACCATGTCTACGACTATCTTACTACGATGGTAAATTCTTAATTGAGGTGATATGGAAATTGTGTTGAAGTATACCACCTTCCCAATACAATATAAGATCTTAAAATCTCATGACACATCATTGAATAATATCAATATTGAATTCATTAGTCACTATGAGATTAATATTTGGCTTGAAACAACTCTATATATGGCTGGGAAGGATACCTTCAAGCAATATGTACCCTATTTCATTGGATAAATGAGACCTAGTATGATACTAACATCTCGGATTGTGTTAAAATGTTAATTTTTGATAAGAATGACCTATTTGTGTGTTGGATTAAGATACTAACCTCATTCAAATGAACGCACTCATGGGTTCAGTTCATGATAGGTGGTATCAGAGAAGAGTTGCAACAATGGCATATTATGGGATAAAACTATAGTGAACAATTAAAAGATATTATTGATTTTGTGATGAAAATAATTTATAACTAACAAGTGATTTTATTGTGTTATAACACTAAATAAAAGATACCACTAATGGAGAAAAATTTAGAAAACATTGAGAAAACACAAGGTGGTATAGTTACCTCTTGAGGAAACCTGACAAGTCAAATATGAGGAATATAAAGAGTGCAGGGATGTGGAATCACCTCTATTATGGAAGAAATAATTAGGAGCCTAAAGGAAGGGTTCTAGAGCTATAGGTCAGACAATATAAAGATAATACACGAGTAGGAAATGAAAAAGAATTGAATGGAGTGTTATTAAAAAGTGTATCTAAAATCAAGAATAACTTGCAATAAGAACCAAGTTCTAGAAATATAAAGAGAAACCCCTCTAGGAAGATGTTGAACCCTCCAAATATTCAAGATAATTGACCAAGTAGTAGTAAAACAGGTAAGATCTCCCCGAAGAAAATGCCATAAGTTAAGAGAATATATACATATTGTGATAAATCATTCATTGGTTCCTTTAATTACAATATAGCTATTTAAGATGAATTATCAAGAAAGAGTTCAATGTTTACTTTTCAAAAGAGAAAAAAGAATATGGAATTGAGAGTTATGCTACATGAAGAATTCAAAATGGTAGGCCCACTTACCTTTGATGGTGAAATCAAGAAAGTTGAAGAGACAAAGAAATGGTTGTTGGGATTAAACAAGTACTTATGTGTTCACAAATATTAATGTAAAATTAAATCCAAATTGATTATATTCAAAATGAATAGAATGGCTTCCATATGATAGGAAGGCATCGAGAACTTAAAAGAAATAAATGAGAGGAATATCACTTGGAAACAATTCAAAAATTACTTTAGGGAGATGTACCAGTAAAAAATGTAATATTATGGAAAGTTCAATAAGTTCCATGACCTAATGTTGGGATAAATAATTATGGATGATTATGTTAAATAATTTCTAGAATTGCTACGCAACTATACAAGGGATAAGACTGTGAAAATTGATTTATTTCTTGATTCCTAAGTCTTACGAGGAATATATAGACTTTTATGAGCATAGGATATTTGATGATATGATAAGGAATGATAAGTTTTATTATAAAGAATCAATATGGTGAGGAGAGATATCAAAGCCCTAGAAGAATAAAGAAAAAAACTATATTAATGGAGAATATTCAAAATTCAATAATACAAGGCTTTAGGAAATGGTATGAAAATGAGTTAAATAGACAAAATATAGTTCCAATATAATTTCCTCATGCAAAGTGGGACTAAATTGATAAAAACCATGGAAGGAATTATAGGGGATAAGAAAAAAGTATATTTGAGGTGTTGGGGCTATGGAGAGTGCCATCTACTCTGAGACTACCCCCACAAACAATATGACAACAAGGGGACTTATCGAATTCTAGAATACACTACTACCAATGATGTAGCACAAGTGATTCATAGGATCCATGCAGTTGTGGAGAATTAACAAGTAGAAAACTATGAATCCATGGTCAAACTAGAATGTATAATTTGACATTAACCTATTTATATTTTGATTGACCCTAGAGCTAAGTTAGTTTTGTTGCAGCCAATTTTTTTTTTTATGATTGTGTACTTTAAGAAAAGATACAAATCAGGGGTTGTCTAGCGATGTATATGGACAAAAAAGAAGGTCACATAGTTTGTGTAAGCATGGTCAATTGAAATGAATGGGCTTTTCACATAGGAAACATTGAATATAGTTTCCTTATGCTCATATGTTGTCTTTATCAAAATGGATTGTACATTTTAAATATGTATAGTTAATTGATACAAATATATTCTTCATAAAATAAAGTAGATACAATAGTAGACACAGACATTAACACATATTTTACATTCCAAACTAAGAAGACAAGAAATATTTTTCAATCTATTATATAGATAGATATAGATATAGTGAAACATCCATTAAACACGAACCCATTTACCATGAATTATAAATTTTAGTTCCTTAACTTGGGCTTAGCCTTGAAAATATCAACCTTGATAAATTTGGTCTTGATACAATGTTTGCATAGTTCCCATACCAAGTTGTCCCAAAGGTGTTTTATGTATAGAATGGATCTTTGGACTGGATTGATAGAAAAATGTCCGAGAGATAACCTGAGTGGTTTGTTGCACTGATACTTGAGGGTTGCAATGGTAGTTTGAGATGCTCCTGGGATGGGGGTTTGATGTGTACTCAGAACTGATTTTTGAACAAATATTTGTATAGTGTATTGGACGTGAGTATGTGGACTGCTCGGACCAAGCTGCTAACTTTGTTGTTGAACAAGTGTTTGTGTATTGACTTGAGGAATCCACTGAACAAACCATTGGACTTGTATTAGAATATCTAGAACATGTATTTGTTGAATAGGTTGTCTAATAGGCTGAATAGGTTGGTAAATTGGTACTTGTGGAGCAAATTGCAAAGACTGTTGAAGAAATGAAGGGTTACAAATGGTATTCATCCAAAGATAAGGAGTACCCAAAATGGCTGTGAAGTAATAGGTTGAACTAAACGAGCTTGAGGTATCCGACCATAGTTTTGATAATTTCTTGTAAAAGGTTGTCCTCCAACCATAGGATATGATCTAGCAAAAGGTTGTCCTCCAGGTGGAGGTGGTTTCCCCTAGGGGGATTATAACCACTTGTTGGGTTAACTTTAGGATTACCTACATTGCTGAAAACCATATTAAAATATTGGTATGACGTCATACCTTGGGTATTAGAAGTATATATACCAGCTAACATAATATAAATTTGAAATGAATGATAAGCTCGTGAAAAAGTCCCATAAAGTGACTGATATCCATGAGGAACTAACGGACTACCATATATAATGATTCTAGAGAGCTTGAAACATGGATGTATTAGTAGGCATACTTCTAGAAATCATTCCTGACATATTAAATCTAGGAACAAATTAATAGGGAGTGGAATAACATGGAAGAACTTTCTCTAGAAATTTCAAAGGTGTGAAATACCAAGGATGTGGTCGAAAGGAAGCAAAAATAAGACCCAGAGAAATTGTTTGTTCATCGGTAAAAACTAGAGTAATTGGAATTTCCTCTTCCTCATCTTTAGTAATATCTTTGATACTAATGAGACAAGGAGGTAGATTATCAGTAATAATAATTTTTACTTTGGGCGAATGTGGATTAGGATTTGGGGCTATAAAATCTAAAGGAGACTCAAGTTCTGAAATATCAGACTCAGGTTTCGAAATTTCTATCTCAGTTAGTTGTGTATCTAAAGCTTCTCCAGTATAAAATTATATTCTAACGACTTCGGTAAATACTGGTTTAGATTGCGCTAAGTCTATTTCAAATTCTTGATATTGTTTCACTTCAGTCCGATATTCTACCGCGGTAGATGTTTCAGGATGATCTGAGGTCCCAGATCCTATTGATTTTGACCTTTTAGTTTTAATTTTGTCCAATTCACTCAATGTGTACTCATGGATTTTTCCCTGCATTCTCTGTAAATGTCTCGGTAAGTCAACCACGATGAATGTTAATTAAGAATACAAACAATATCAAAAAATACAACCTAAAGCTTCTACAATGTAAAAACAAACAAATAACACATGTTAACAAATCTAGGAGTCAAACTACAGAAACAACCTTTTCATAGTGAAATCACTAGTCGGTGATGAAATCCAACGTCGCAGAAATAAAAGTGAAAAGTATATATAGATAGATTGGGTGGAAGTAGCTACCCTGACAACCTACTTCATGAACCCGTTGTGGTGCAGGTAACTCCGCTTATGCCATTTCAAGTGAATATTACGCTCCAAAAATGTCCAAATGAGTCTAGAAAATGCATGTTCCAGGTATAACAAAGACCTTCCCTCCATATTCACCTCATGAAATAGCCCTAAGATTATGGTTTCTAAGGTCACCACCTACAAAAATTCAACCCGGGGGGATAGTCACAAATCGAACGTACACACTAGGGTAGAGTAACAAAGATCAATCCCCTTGAAATTTCCTCAACATGTATAATCTGAGGTTTACTTGCAAGTGACTCCCATGTACCCTCTTGACATCATTTCTAATGTGTTCAAACCACTCTACTATAACCAATGAAGTGGGGTCAATCACTTCATCGGTTCCGATATAATCTCATGGTTAACTCCCTTGTAAGAGGAGCTTCCTAGAGAAAAATTGTAATAAATGGATTTACTCCCTACCACAAGATTCTACTATTTTTTTATAGCTTTGGAAAGTTTACTAACTTCCCTATTCTAAATCCCCACAACCTTATCTTTGTAGGTGGAAAGAGCCCTAAAATGTAAAAATTGTAATCAATTTTATTAACGTTTTGTTATTAAATTGTTGTTTAGTCAATAGGTGATGGACACTAAGTAAAGGCATAATATCGTCAGTTTACTGTCCATCACCTACTGAGTAAACAACAATTTAATAAAAAAAAATTAATAAAATTGATTAAAAATTTTACATTTTAGGGCTCTTTCCACCTACACAGATCAGGTTGTGGGGATTTGGAATAGGGAAGTGAGTTAACTTTCCAAAGCTATAAACAAATAGTAGAATCTTGTGGTAGGGAGTAAATACATTTATTACAATTTTTATCTGGGAAGCTCCTCTTACAAGGGATTTAACCATGATATGATATCGGACCCGGTGAAGTGACTGGCCCAGTTCATTGGTTACGATAGAGTGGTTTGAATGCATTAGAAATGGTGTCAAGAGGGTACCTCAAAGTCAATTGGAAGTAAACCTCAGATTATACATGTTGAAGAACTTTCAAGGGGATTGATATTTTTTACTCTACCCTAGTGTGTACATTCGATTTGCAACTATCCCCCCAGGTTGAAGTTTTGTAGGTGGTGACCTTAGAGACCATAATATTAGGGCTATTTCCTGAGGTGATGATGGAGGGAAGGTATTTGTTATACCTGGAATAGGCGTTGAATAGACTCATTTGGAAATTTTTTGAGGGTAATATTCACTCAAAATGGCATAAGTGGAGTTACTTGAACCATATCGTGTTTATAATGTAGGTTTTCAGGGTAACTAGTTCCACCCACTCTATCTATATATACTTTTCACCTTGATTTCTGCGACATTGGATTTCATCACCAACTAGTGATTTTGCTGTGAAAAGGTTGTTTCTGTAGTTTGACTCCTAGATTTTTTAGCATGTGTTATTTGCTTGTTTTTACTTTATAGAAGCCTTAGTTTTTATTTTTTGATATTGTTTGTATTCTCAATTAAAATTCATCGTGGCTGACTTACCGAGACATTCGCGGAGAATGCAGGGTAAATTCCATTAGTACACACTGAGTGAATTGGACAAAATTAAAACTGAAAGGTCAAAATCAATAGGATCTAGGACCTCAGATAAACCTGAAACATGTATCGTGGTAGAATCTCAGACTGAAGTGAATCAATATAAAGAATTTGAAATAGACTTAGTGCAATCTAAACCAGTAGTTACCGAAGTCTTTAGAATATAATTTGATACTAGAGAAGTTTCAGATACACAACTAACTGAGCCAGAAATTTCTGAACCTGAGTCTGATAGTTCAGAACCTGAGTCTCCTTCAGATTTTATAGCCCTAACTCCTAATCCACATTCACCCAAAGTAAAAATTATTATTACTGATAGTATACCTCCTTGTCTCATTAGTATCAAATATATTACTAAAGATGAGAAAGAAGAAATTCCAAGTACTCCAGTTTTTACTGATACATAAACAATTTCTATGGGTCTTATTTTTGCTTCCTTTTGACCACATCCTTGGTATTTCACACCTTTGAACATTTTAGAGTAAGGTCTTCCATGTTATCACACTCCCTATTACTCTGTGCCGAGATTTAATATGTCAGGAATGATTTCTGGAAGTATGCCTACTAATACATCCATGTTTTCAAGCTCTCTAGAATCATTATTATATGGTGGCCCGTCAGTTCCTCATGGATATCAATGACTTTATGGGAATTTTTCAGGAGATTCTCCTTCATTTCAAATTTCTACTATGTCAGCTGGTATATCTACTTCTAATGCCCAAGGTATGATTTCATACCAATATATTAATATGGTTTCCAGCAATTTAGGTAATCCTAATGTTAAACCAACAAGTGGTTATGATCCCCCTGGGGGAAACCACCTCCACGTGGAGGAAAACCATTCTCTAGATCATATCATATCGTTGGAGGACAACCTTTTACAATAAATTATCAAAACTATGGTCAGATACCTCAAGCTCATTTAGGTCAACCTATTGCTTCACAACCATTTTGGGTATTCCTTATATAGGGATGAATACCATTTGGAACCCTTCATTTCTTCAACTGTATTTGCAATGTGTTCACAAGTACCAATTTACCAACCTATTCAGCCTACTAGACAACCTATTCAACAAATACATGTTCTAGGTATTATAATAAAAGTCTAGCAGTTTTTTTCAGTGGATTCCTCAAGTGAATACACAAACACTTGTTCAGCAACAAAGTTAGCAACCTGGTCTGAGCAGTCCACATAATCATGTCCAATACATTGTAAAAGCATATGTTCAATAATCAGTTTCGAGTACACATCAAACCCCCATCCTGGGAGTATCTCAAACTACTATTGCAACCCTCAAGTATTGGTGCAACAAACCAATGAGGCTATCCCTCAAACATTTGTCTATCAATCTAGTCCAACGATCCATTCTATACCTAAAATACATTTGCGACAACCTGGTATGGGAACTATGCAAACACTCTATCAAGACCAAATTTATCAAGGCTAAGATTTTCAAGGCCAACCTCACTATATCAACACCAAATTTATCAAGGCTAATATTTTCAAGGCCAATCAACACAATGGTCGATTGGCCTGCATGCCTACACATTAGTTCTACCCATTTCTGCATCCTCAGATCTCTAGGGTTAGACACACCCAATGTCACATGCTGACGTTGCATCAATGGAATTCACTCTAAGGCAAATGAAATGAGGATCAGACCATAAATGAAGTTCTTCTTCCTTCCTCCTTTTTCCTTGTTTAGTTTTTCCTTTATTTGGGAAAGTACAACTTCAGACCAGTTGAAGAATGTTGGCTCCATGCACTCTAGCGCATACTACATATATGATCTATTCGCTAAATGTATTGTAACGGTGCTGGAAAGTTTTTTGATTGTGAAAAGAATGGTTCTTAAAGGCAAAATTCAAACATCACGGATTTTTATTTTCCCATCTTTGCTTGGCTCTACCCCTAGATAGAAATATTGCAAAACATAGTCTCTCATTGTCTCTCCTCCAAGAGTAGACCGTGAGAGGGAAATGGGTAAGCCTCTCCTTGACAAAACTATGAGAAAGTATACATCCTCCACTTTAATAGGAACCAATTTGTTCCTAATGTGAAATGCCTCGATAGACGGATCCCATGCTTGAACTAGGAACTCCAGGAGTTCTATTTTTTGCCTCATCCCTGACAAGCAGAAGTAATTTAACAACCCAAAATATCTTAGAGGTCTTACTGTACTAGGATCATTTAGGGCAACTATATTTTGTTCTTCATTCTCTCTTTCTCTCCAAGTAATCATCATTCTAGTCCAATGAAATCCTAAAACATAACCATAAGACTCATTAGACTCCTTTTAATGAAAAAAATAAACAAATTTTGGGCACAGTGAAAGAATAAAAAATGAGAATTGTGCCCAACGTAGTCTTTAACAAGGGACAGTGCATTGCATATGCACCTAGGCTTCAACTTAGGTGCTATACAACGCACTTTTCAATGCTCAAGAGTGCGTTGCCCTCTTTGGAAGCAGAATTTACCCTAGTGGGGCCAAATCCCTAAAAAATTGCAATGAAAGGAAATGAATTAACTATTGAAAGAAAGAGAGGGTTCATGGCACTAACCTAGATCAAACGGAAATGAAAACCATCCACATAATCGATCGTAATCAACAGCTAAGTTCGGGGGGGAAAATAGGTTCAGAGCTCCAAAATGCAAATGGTAACTTTTGAATGGTAAAAATGAATAGTAAAACTCTTTTTACTAGTCATTTGATTATTTTCAAATCATATTTATTGCTATGACTAGGGTTTTATTATATTTTTATCATGAAATGGGTATTTTTAATCCATTTGATGTTGTTTCGAACAGGTTTTACAATTGATGAACATATTATTTGTGTAGATTTATTTCGAGAATTATTTGACCACAAAGCATACTTTTATCCTTATTTTTTGAGGTTTTTTGAAAATGAAAAAAGACTTGAACCACACTTTTATCTCTTTTTTGAGCTTCTATAATAGCGAAAAAGGAACCCCTGGAGTATTCTTCTAGCTCTTTTTAGACTCCAATAATGTGAAAATATTGCCGAGCACTTGTCTTTTCGAGCTCGTAAAAGTAAATGAATTGGTATCTACTCAGTATAAGTTTAACCCTTTTCCAGATTGAGATAGATTATTTACGAAAAAGGAATATTTTAGTCAAACATGAATAAAGACGTTCTCTCAGATATTATTTTACATTTTTTTTTATTTGAGCGACAACTTTATAAAAAAGTACTTATGGATTTTTCTTTCATCCTCTTTTTCAAACTCTCTAAATATGAAAAAAGACTGGGTTGTCACTGTCCTTAGGCTCTTTAAAACATAAAATAGAGATGGGCTTGTCGATCATGGCAAGAATCAAGTTTCATTCATCGCTAGACTCGTTAAATTATTAAATAGTGATACATTATTCACCCGAAGGGTTGAATTACAGATCAAACACATGTTATCCTCTTCAAGCTTGTTAAAAAATAAAGAGGTGCTGGTCGAAAAATGACCGGGGAAAATTTGGGAAAGTGAACAGAAATTTTTATGGTAGCAGGTCGCTCTTGAACATGACACTTCACTCCATCACCGTGAATATTTGGGTTGGGTAATATTCTTGACGATTCGTTCATACCTATGGTTCATCACACCTTCACTTCGGTTTTGGTTCAATGTTGCCAACTCATCTCAGTGTCGTCGATATGTTCAAGAGAAGTCATCCAGTGAATACTCATCCTTCTGCAATACTCATAAACCTTCATTCTCATGATAGTCAACCTTTCACATTTCTATATCAAGTCATAATTTCTCTCTGAAAACACTAACTCCCATTTCACAAATCATAATCCAGGAATTTCACTTAGAAACATCATCTTCTAGTACCATGAGGCTTGTTACAACATCGACAAGATCCTCACTTCCAGAATTTTGACCAAAATATTTTGCTTTCCATTTGACATCAAATAATATATTCACACCTTATGAAATGTATGAAAATACCTTGAGGGCCATTAACATCAATGGTGGTTCTCTCACATTTGTTAAAAGATCACATCATTGGCTGGTAATCAAGCGATTTCTTACCATGTTCGACTACAAATCATATATTCGCATGGCTAGACTTGTACCTGAACGATTGAGTGAACGAGATAAGAAGACCCCAGATCTAGTTTCAGCCATCCTAGCTGTGATTTTACGATTTTTGTACACATCATATGTACGGTGATCTTACATACAGATCATCATCCGAACATGGGCCTATATCTGTAGGCATGTCTGTATTGGGAAACATTCCAATGTAGATGACTTTCTACACTATGTACATGTTATTAGATAGTTTATGTGCTGAGCATGGGAATTCCTTCCCTCAAAAATTCGTGATCAACAGGATATATCACGATGTAATGTATTGTAAGATTGATGCAGGTTGCCACTCCGCTTCAGCTCTAGCCCATCATAGTGTAAAGAATATCATTCAAAAAATATTTTTATTATTATTCTGACTTCATGGTTTAGGGGGAAATATGTTATAGGTCAATTTGGGCACCATTCCTAATGACCTGGTTAAACTAGAAATCATCCCCAGAACCAACGAATAGGGTCTATCATCCCCTATCATTTCAATTTCTACATGCCCTAAGACAAAGAACAAGAAGAAATCATCCATGACTTCCATTGCAAGGTTTCCAAGATTTGAAGTACATGTTATATCACCTATGAGCTCACCAACACATTCTCTCAAGGGGCTAACTACTTTGCATATGCAGGCACCTCCACTCAAGGGTGCTCTGTAAAGCACTTCCTGACACTCAAGGTTGAGTTGGTCAAATTGGGAGTGAAATTCTCTTTGTTCCAGAATTTCCACTTGGCCAATGCCTTCTAGAAGAGTGCATATGTGTCAAACTTCAAATCCATTTTTCCATTTGTCACCTCTGAGCTTGGGAACATGTCTTGCCTATTATTAGAAAGTCATTGCTTGTGAAACTACCTTCCGCTCATCTATAAATTAAGTACAGATCCTAGTGTTTGGGAAGGAAGAAATTTGGTAGAGAAATGTTGTTGGATTCTTAATTGAGTGTTTTATTTGAGTGATATGCTGCTGGAGAGGTGTTCATTGTGATGATGCTGGGATGATGCTGTAGTTGGTGACATCAAATCAATCAATGGTTGTAACTTCCCCCTTTTATCCATTAGTAAAGATTGATGTTTGCATTCCCACATATGTATATGTATAAGCTTATGTATATCATATTATGGATTCTTATTTGACGTATATGATTCATGTTTCATTTATTTAACTGATTAAATTGAATAGCCATATGTATATTACACTCTCTTTATTGTTTAGTGTTGATACTTATAGGAAATATTTTGGCAATCAGGCTTGGATTGGAGCTACAACAAGAGCGAAAGAAGGAGAATAGGAACTGCTTGGATTCCAAGTAGGTTTCTTAATATATTCTCTATGTCTATTTATTGGTAGGAAAAGTATCTGCAAAGCCTTTAATTTGTTGTTCTAAATGAGCACCACATTTATGGAATGTGTTTTATCCTTAATTCATAATTCCGCATAAAAATGCTTCCCTTTCCTGTGTCAAGTGTGTGTTAAGAACCTACAACTTATATATGTCTTGTTTCAAAGATTCTTCAACCCTATGTTCCTATTATGGAATTTGTTTTGTTGTGGAAGTTTCACTGATTTCATGTTGAGAGAAATTTTTCTCCTGTTGTGCTCTTTGTTCTAGAGATTATGCATAATCATAAATTACTTGTTGGACTGGGCCAATATCTAGAGTTTTTCTTGTCGGGTTGACTTTTTGAGGTGGTGTTCCATACCCTTCTTCTTCAATATAAATAATTTATGGAGATTATATACTTGAAATTTTTTAAATTCTATTGCTTCTTCTTAATTTTACTCTTGATCCTTCAATGTCTTGTATTTTTGTTTTACTAACCTATTTTTTTCTTTTCTTTGCTTTCTCACTTTCTTGAGGTAACTTAGAGTTTGAGTTGGATTTCTTTCTTCTAAAACTCTTTTTTTCATTTCTCTATTTGAATTTCTCAAAATACTGGGAAAGTGGGGTATTGTTAGGTCCCTATATTACTAGTTTATCCCCTTATTGTTGTTAGTGTAGCCTCCTTATTGTTATTTTTGTACCCTTGTAACCCCCATATTGTTATTATTGTGCCCTTACATTATTATTGTTAGGTCGACTAGGATATTATTGTGACCCGATGGACTCCTATATATAGAAGGAGGCTTTTTCATTTGTATCATCTAATAATTTTTCATTTATGTAATGTAAAGGAGGTTTCCCCCTCGAAGTGGCTTATTTATAAGGCGTTGATCTCTCTTTTTTTGTATTTTTGGAGCTGGTTTCATAAAATTTGGTATCAGAGTTTTGGATTCTAGGGTTTCACTGCTCCAAACAGGCCATCGTGGAATTTTTACTATAACTATTTTAATATCAAGTTTCAAAAGCTTAAATTTTTACCACACGAAGCCAACATCCTAAGGAACTTCATGTAAAAAATTCAGGTCTTGGTTCACAATATTTTTATAGATATGATCTGTAGAAGTTAGGGTTTTTTCAGCCTCCCAAATTTCATCTAAAATAGGTGACCTTGGTAAAATCATCATAACACTCTCTCTGAGCATCGGATTGGAATTATGTAGAAAGTGGCCTCAATGACACAGATGGTAGTTTCTTGTGTATCAGTTTCAGAGACAAAGGAGGAAAAAGTGACACATGATATTCCTTACAAGTTCGCTCTACTAAACCAGTCCATAATTAGGTCATTGTGGGTGATTGGGAATAACTTTTTATTGAAGCATCCAAATTAGGTAAAACCTGTGGAAATTGAAAGAATATTTAAAGGGATAATACAAGACCAAATTTCGTATTTTGAAGATCCGAAATTACAGAGATACATCAGTTTCAATATGTAGCTCCTCAAAATCAAGAAAAGGGTGTGTATTTCTTTTTTCGAATTGCATAAGTGTTGTTTGAAATATCAGTTTGAAGTGATTCCAAGGGAATATTGAAAATCCCCCCTTAAAATATTTCAACACCCATCAAGCCCTTAGAAAATTCTACTATGACTCATGAATATGAGGAAGTGAAACATGGTATATCAAAATTACAAGGGCAAGTGCACCAAATTTCGCTCTCATAAAGTGCAACAAAAAATGAAATGTATGTTTTGAATAAAGGTGTATAAGCTAAGAAGGATGGTTTGAAGAAAGGCGTGGAAGCTAATATGGATGGTATAAGTAATGGCATGGAAGACATGGAATAAAAAACAGAAGGTTTGAAGGAAGCTTTGACAAAGTTTATACAAGAAATGATTCCTAATGGAGAAAATATAATAGAGGAAATTCATGATGAGAACAGAATAAATGTTAATCTTGATTTCATAAACTCGAATGTTGGTTTGAAGACCCACCATATTCCAAATATCGATATGAGAAATTTTAATGGCAAGGATCATGTAACATGGATACTACAGATGGAGCAATATTTTGATCTCAATAATGTGAAAAACACACAAAAGGTGTGCATTTCAACTTTATATTTAGAAAAAAAATACATTTGTATGGTATCTATTACTTTGATCCCATAAAAAAATTGTCACTTGGTCAATTTTTATGGAGGAATTGATAACACATTATGAGGATACAAAGAGAAACACCTTCTTTAGCCAATTGATAAATCTCAAACAAAAGGGTTTGGTGGTGGAGCACATTGAGGACTTTCAAAAATTGAATATAAGGGTAATTGATATTCTAGAGGAACATAAGATTGATGTCTTCATAGGGACTTTAAAGGATAACATCCGACATGAGGTTCACGTTTGGGAACTTGATTCATTGGAGAAGGCTTTCAGGTTGGTAAGAAAAATTGAATGTAAAATTATGGCGACAAGGAAGCCTACCACTCACATATATAAATATGGAAGTGTTATTGCTCCTAGAATTCTACAACCTACATGGTTGAAAAAATAACAATTGGAAGAAAAAAGAGAAAAATGGCTTTGCTACATTTGTTATAGAAAATACACTAAAGGTCATAAGTGTGTTGAGAAGAAATTATTTTACATAGATTGTGAAGAGGAGGAAAATAATGAACAAGAAACTTCAAAAGAAGAGGATATACACCATGAACCAACCCTAGAGAAAGAATAAATGAGTCCAACGATATCGTGTAACGCATTGGCAGGAATTATCACTCCTCAAACTCTTAATATAGAAGGACATATCAAGAAGAAAAAGGTAATAGTGTTTATTGAATCGAGTGGTACCCATAATTTTATTCATTGTAAGGTAGCCAAGGAATTGAATTGCTTCCTATACCTAACACCAAAATGTCAAGTGATGGTTGCAAATGGAGGAACTATAAATTGCTTTGGAAAATTCCATAATATCAAGCTAACCATGGGGGAATATGTATTGAATAGTCCAATGATTTCCATTCCAATGGGAGGTGTTGATGTTGTACTAGGAGTACAATGGTTAGAATCTTTGGGGACGATAGCTTTTAATTTTCAAGAACTTTCCTTGAAATTTCTTGCAGAAGGAAAGAAAGTCAAAATACGGGGTATCACAGGGAAGCCGGGAAAGATAATAAGCTCTAATGTCACGACAAAGCTTCTGAAGAAATAACAATGAGGCGTAATTGCACAATTATGCTCACTAGAAGTGCCAACATCAAAATCATCTGTTTCTATAAATCTCCAAAACGCCTGGGATAATCATTCCAAGGTGTTTGAAATTCTCAAAGGACTCCCACCTATTTTCGATCATGATCAGGCTATTCATTTGATTCCTGGAAGTGTTCCTCCAAACATGAGACCTTACAAATATCCTTATGTCCAAAAGAGAGAAATTGAACATATGATTGTAGAAATGTTAGAGGCTGGTATGATTCAATCTAGTTAAATTTCTTTCTCTACTCTAGTAGTATTGGTGCACAAGAAGGATGGATCATGGCGCATGTGTTCAGATTATAGGGAGCTCAATAAGCTCACTATTAAATACAAATTTACAATTCATGCGATTTATGAATTATTGTATTAATTACATGGAGAAATTTATTTTACCAAGTTGGATCTTCATTCAGGATATCATCAAATTAGAATGAAGACTAAAGATACTGCAAAAACAACATTTCCAACTCATGAGGGTCATTATGAGTTTTGGTCATGCCTTTTGGCCTTACCATTGCACCTTCTACATTTCAAGGGTTGATGAATTTCATTTTCAAACCCTTCCTTAGAAAATTTGTGTTAGTATTTTTTGATGATATACTATTCTAAAACATGTCTTGGAAGGATCATGGTCAACATGTTGACAGGGTGCTAAAACTATTGGAGGAGAAACAATTATACGCAAAAACCTCCAAATGTTTCTTTGGAGTATAAGAGTTGGAATATCTGGATCATATTATATCTCATGAGGGTGTTAAGGTAGACCCTAATAAAACTAAATCCATTAAGGAATGGAAAGTCCCCACAACCATAAAGAAACTGTGAGGATTTCTCGAGTTAACAGGGTATTATCACAAGTTTGTTAAGAATCATGCGAGAATAGTAGCACCTCTAACAACATTATTGAAGAAAGATGAATTTTCATGAACTCCTGAAGCAACTACGGCCTTTGAACATCTTAAAGAGGAAGTGTGCCTAGCACTGGTCTTAGCTATGCCAGACATCACAAAATTTTTTATTGTGGAATGTGGTGCCTCGGGACATGGAATTGGTGTTGTTTCAATGCAAGAAGGAAGACCCATTACTTTTGAAAGTCATCTAATCAAAGGAAATTATTCACCAAAATCTATTCATGAGAAGAAAATGTTGGAAATACTACATGAACTAAAGAAATAATGACCTTACCTAATGGGAAGGCACTTCAAGGTAAAATTTGATCATGATAGTCTTAAACACTTTTTGGAACAAAGACTATCTTTATAAGAGCATCAAAAATAGGTCACAAAGATGTTGGGATATAACTTTGAAATCATCTACAAAAAAGGGAAGCTAAATGTTGTTGCATATGCACTCTCAAGAAAGGATGAAGATGTGGAAGCCTTTCTTTGTTCCATTTCTATTATCCAACCAGATTGGATAATCGAAGCAAGGGAAGAATGTAAGAAAGATGAAGAAGTGTGGACACTCATTCAAAAGTTGCAGCAAGATCGTAGTACATCTGATACATTTACTTAGAAAAATGATTCCTTATGGTACAAAGATTGCTTATATATTTGTAATAATTCACAAATAAAACAAAATATTCTCTTGGAATTACACACTTCTCCTTTAGGAGGACACTCAAGATTTTTAAAAACTTACCACAGGGTGAAGAAAGAGATTTTTTTGGGATGGCCTTAAATATGATTTTCAAAAGTTTGTGGTGGAATGTTTAGAATTCCAGCAAAATAAAGTTGAGACAATTAAGACCTCATCTCTTCTACAACATTTATCGATTCCAAGTCAACATTGGGAGGAGATTTAAATGGATTTTATCAGAGGTTTACCTAAGTCTGAAGGACCGAGTGTCATAATGGTGGTAGTTGATAGACTTACCAAGTATGCACACTTTTGTGCATTATCTCATCCATTTAAAGCAAGTACAATTGCTAATGCATTTATGGAAAACAATTCAAAAGCTACATGGAAACCCAAAGATTATTGTAAGCGAAGGAGATCCCATTTTTACTAGAAATTTTTGGATGAAATTATTTTCTTGTTTGGGTACTCAAATAACTCATAGATCATCTTATCATCCTCAATCCGATGGTCAAACTAAGATAGTGAACATATGTTTGGAAGGATATCTTCATTTTTTTGTATCTAATAAGAAAACACAATGGGTCAAGTGGTTACCTCTGGCTGAATCGTGGTCTAACACTTCCTTCCATGCTGCAACAAAAATGACCCCATTTATGTCACTTTATGGATATCATCCAATATCCATCACATCATCTTTAAGGGAAAATTATAAGGTGAAAGCAGTGGAATATCACATCGAGCATCAACAAGAAGTTCTCTAACTATTAAAGGATAACCTAAATTTGGCACAAAATCGAATGAAACAATAGGCATATCATCATCAAAACGAGATAAGTTTTGATGTAGGAGACTGGGTATCTTTCCGGCTACAACGATACAAAAAAATGTCCCTCAAGAAATATAGGAAGGATAATAAATTATTGCCAAAGTACTATGGTCCTTACAAGGCATTCCAAAATATTGGTACTATGGCATACAAACTGGAGGTTCAAGCTTCTTCGCGAGTGCATCTAGTTTCCATGTTTGATGCTTAAAGAAGGTTATAGTTGAAAAATTTTCCAGAACTTGATGAGTAAGGAAAAATCATATTGGAACCGGAAGCAGTCATGGAAACAAGAACTTGACAGCTACAAAATCGATCAATTTCAGAGCATCTCATCAAGTGGAAGAACTTACCCACTGAAGATTCTACATGGGAGGATGAGAATTTTATGAAAAAGCATCCAGAGTTGCTCAATCATTGAGGACAACACTTTTTTAAGGAGAGGGGCATGTTAGGTCTCTATATTACTAGTGTAGTCCCTTATTTTTGTTAGTGTAGCCCCCTTCTTGTTATTATTGTACCCCTGTAACCCCCATATTTTTATTATTGTTCCCTTACATTATTATTGTTAGGTCGGCTAGGATTATCTTATGACCCCATGGACTCTATATATAGAAGGTAGTTTTTTCATTTATATCATCCAATAATTTTTCATTTATGTAATGTAAATGAGGTATCCCCCTCGAAGTGGCTTATTTTTAAGGCGTTGATCTCTCTTTTCTTCTATTTTTGGAGCTAGTTTCATAACATGTATCATCTTTAAATGGTTCTTTTCGTACCTTTGTCTCATTCTGATCTTGAATTTATTCTTCAATTTTCTCTTTTTTCAGGCTTAGGGTTTGAGTTTTGTCGACTTCGTCTAACCCTACTTCTTGTTTATTCATTCTCGACTTCTACGAAATGATTTTGTGCTAAGAAAATTTTCGAATTGTATCCCTTTTTTTTAGATGTGTTTCTATAAGGATTTTCAGGAGTCCATGTTGGTATAGGGAATTATCAATGGATATAGACTCTCTTTGTATGTTGGATGCCATTTTTTTAATATTTTGAAGCAGAAAAAAAAATTCAAATTAATTTCATTCCCATCGACAAAATGTATCATGGTATAAAAACATAGTTCCAAATATACCCTCACAATTTAAAATCTTTTGCAGAACTAACAAAAAAATTCTCCATTTCCCTTTTAATGCAGTAACTGCAATTCCATTTTTGAAGATGGATAAATCCATATTTGGCTCTCTGAGGTAATGTACCCACTCATTCTCTTTGATTTTCCTATTCTTGAACCAAATCTCCCTATTATATGAAATCCCATAGCTTTTGCCATGATAGACTCTGTTAGGATAAGCTTGATATCTTTTATCTCTACTTCGACCCCATTGAAAGCTCGAATAAAGGCTTTGGTAACCTATGTCTCATGCCTGTTGATTTTTTCAAACGAATGAAGCCATACTACTTGTTGCAATTGATATTTAACCCTCAGATATTCCTAAAGAAACTTAATTCCATTTTGTTCAACGCAGACAATAATACCCATGGCAAGAGGAAATTTTGATCTTTAACTGTTTCCTTTTAACGGGGATAATTGAAGATTGAGAAAGGGAATGAGCATAGTGTGAATGATAGAGGTTTCAGAAATTAGCAGAATGAATATGAAATGGAGTTAAATGATAGATAAATAAGGCTCTTGATGGAATAATTTGTGTTATGATCGAACTAAACCTTCCCACAATTCCCAGATTGGATTTCATGGTATCGGTGGAATGTATTTGATCTTGATCGGACTGATGTGACCAGTAGAGTAATGATGAGGCATTATGGTAAAATTATTATGAGTGTAATAATAGTTTTATAAGGTCTTCAACCATTTTATTTAATAAAATCATCCATGAATTAAAACCTAAGTTATTATATAAAAAATAATTTTAACATTCTACATAACTTTATTTTGTGAATTCCTTGATGTTATTTTTTTGTGGATTTTCTAATATTGATGCAGAATTCAAACTTGGCTACAGAATTGAAGATCAGATGCAGAATGATATCAATTTGCTTTGTTGCTTATCGTTTCTTGAATTTTCCTTGTTTGATTAGGAGAAGACTCTTTTATTGTTGTTTATTTGAGTAGTCAGTGAAAATACTGATCCTTAAAATAATTGCTTGCCACTTGAAATTTATTAGAAAAATAAGGGTAGAAATAAATGGGGACAAGAAAGAGGGGATTATGAAAATATAAAACACCAAGCTATCTTGGTTTTCAGTTAAGATTTTCTATATAAACAAGACAACATAGTTGGTTTTCATATTTGTACTTTTACTATTTTTTTATTTTATTTCTTTATTATTATTATTGGGAAAATTAAAATGAAGTCAGAGAGTGAGGAGAAGAATATACTTTCTTGGCCAACCTAAATTTAGAATTATCTTGTAAGTATTTGACAAATCCTTCCCTTGTTAGTGTTTTGTGATATAATTTTAATCTATGACCATTCAAAAGGAAGGCAATTTGTTCATCATCAATAGTTTTCATTTTGACTGCTCCATTATCAGAAATAGTATCAATCTCATAAGGACCAAACCAATGAGTTTGAAATTTTCCTTGAAAATATTTGAATTTGGAATAAAAATGAGGATCATTGTCACATTTCTTTAACATTTAATCTTTTATAAACATGTCATGCCATTTTGATATTTGTTGCGGCACTATGCTAGTTCTTTGAATAATACATTGTTAGATTTAATCTAGCTCATTCAATTGTACTAGTCTTTTCTTTGGAGATTTTGATAGCTCAAGGCCCAATTTAGCAGTCGTTCCATAATTCTCCACATGGAATTCAATTGGAAGATAAACTTGCTTCCCACAAACAATCTCATAAGCAACATGTCCAATTATGTTTCTCCATGTGGTTCAATATGCCCATAATTATTTTAGATGCTTTTCTACCCAATCCTTTATATGAAAATGCACAGTCTTGGTAAGAATTGCTTCAAGTAATTTATTGGTGGATTCCACTTGTCCATTGGCTTGTTGATGATACAAAATAGACTTCCAATGCTTCATTTTATATTGCTCCATGATCTTTTTCACAAACTTGGATGTGAATTTGGTACCATCATTTGTTACAATCTCTCTTGGAACACCAAAATGAGTAAAGATATCCTAAAAAACAAATGTAACTACAATGTTTTCAGTTGCTAATAAAATAGGTTTAGCTTCTACCCATTTTGTAACATAATCTATGCAAACAAGTATGCACCTTTTTTGTTTAGAGGGAGGATTTATTGGTCCAACAAAATATAAATCCCATTTTTGAAAAGGCTCCACAAGTTCCTCTGGTTGTAGAGGCATTTCATCTCATAGTACATGTTTTCCCATTCTTTTGCAACTATCAAATCTTTTGACATATTATTTGGCATTTTTAAAAATAGATGGTCAATAATATCCCAAAAGAAGGATTTTGTAAGCAGTTCTTTATTTAACGAAATTTCCTCCACATGGCTCATTATGACAAGCCTTCAAAATTTTTGGTATTTCAACTTCTCGAACACATCTTCGAATGATCAGATCAAGTCCAATATTTTATAATTCTCCATCTATCCAGAATATGGTGCACTGGTTTTGATAACTTTTATTTTCACTGGCTGAAAATTTTGGTGGTAATTTTCTTGTAGCTAAATAATTAGTAATATCTACAAGCTAAGGTAATTTAGTAGATATTGTAAAAAGATACTCATTAAGAAAATTATCATTTACAGGAATATTGTCATTATTATTTTGTATTCAGCTAGAAATAAAATAAGCAACTGTTTTTTCTTTTCCTTGGCTATCAAGATTAGTAATGTTGAATTCTTGTAATAATAATAACCATCTTGTAATTATTCCATTAGTAATTGGTTTTTTCATTAAATATATAATGGCAAAATGATATGTAAGAATAAATTTTCATAACCAGTGATGTAATGATGAAACTTATTAATGCCATGTACAATAGTTAAAAAATCATTTTCAATCACAATAAATTTAACTCTGTTGGAGTGAAATTTTTAATCATATAATAGATAATAGAAGAAGTTAAATATTTTTGTCCCAATACAGCTCCTAAAGTTGTATCTAAAGTATATGTAGAGATATGAAAATGAAGATACTAATTAGGTCCTCTTATAATTGGCGCTTCAGTAATTATTTGTTTAAGTGTTTCAAATAGTTTTTGATAATCAGAGTTCCAAGAAAATTCACAATATTTCGTAAGAAGTTTGAAAAGTGGAGAGGTTATTTTCACGAAATTTCAATGAATCCCCTATAATATCTGGTAAATCCGAGAAAACTTCTAACATCTCTTTGGAAAACAAGAATTGAAATATTAGAAATAAATTCTACTTTAGATGTATCCACTTTAATTCCATCACTCGAAATATGGTGGCCTAAAACAATCCCTTCATTGAACATCATAAAACATTCCTCATGGTTTAATGAAATGTTTTCTTACTTGCATATAATAAGAAAATTTTCTAAATTTTTCATAGCTTCCTCAAATGTATCTATGTACACAGAAAAGTGATCCTTGTATGCTTCCACACAATCACGAATTAGATCAGAAAATATACCTAAATCGTCTCTCTAAAATGTGGCAAGTGCATTACATAATACAAAGGGAAGTACCCTATAGGCATATTTTTCCGCAAGGACATGTAAAAGTGGTTTTGTCTTGATCTTCTAGTGCTAGTTGGATTTGATTATATCCACTAAAATCATGTAAAAATGCAAAATACTTCTTTCCTGCCAAGGTATCTAATACTTGATTTATAAAGGGTATCGGAAAATGATGTTTCAAGGTGGCTTTGTTTAATTCTATGTAATCAATACATACTATTCATTTCCATCCTTATTTGGAAAAATCACTAAAGGTGACACCGATTGACTATCTGATATCAGATAAATGAAATTCACATTCAAAAATTTTTGTAATTCCTTTTTAACAATTTCTCTGAGATTTGGGTTCATTCTCCTCTGAGGTTGTCTAACTGGTTTTACATTTTTATGGATATAAATATGATTCATACAAGTTTTAGGGTCAATCCATTTCATATCAGTATATTCCCATGCATAAGCACAATAATTTTTTTGCAACATATCTATCAATTTTCTCTTGTGAAATTATTCCGAGTTATTAATAATATTCAATGTCTTTCCTCGAATAATTTCTACTTGATAATTTCAAAAATTTTCTATAGAATGTAAATCCATTTCATGATATGATAGATATTCAATATTACATTGTTCTTGAAATTTTTTATCTTTCTCACAGTAAGAATAAGAATCATTATTATTCATTAAGTTTATCAATTGATATTCCTCATCCAATTGTAAAATAGTATATACTAGATGCATATTATCAAAGTCTTCATCATCATCATCATCTATCCAGATTTCACTTTATACTTCATTTATTGTCTTTGCAGGAGGATACAATGTGAATTTCTTAATGGATTTCCATTAGATATATACATATCACAATATATAAAACTTATGAATGCATCAGTCGTAGCTAGCCAAGGTCTGCTAAGGATCAATGGATGGCCTCCTAAATTATTCTTGGGAGTTAAAATCATAGAGTCTATAGGATATTCCTGAGAATCTAGAGAGACAGACACATCTTCCAATACACCATCTAGTTTGATAAGAGATCTATCTGCTAATTGTAATAATGTTGGAATATTTTCAATATTGAGAAGCTTTAATTGCTGCATTATATGTTTACTCATGATGTTAATGGATTCTCCTAGATCAATCAAAGTGTTTGGAATCTAAATACCATTGACATGATTTTTACAATGGGGCACCTTGATCTAGATATTTTTGAACAACAATTTTCCTCACCATAATATCAATAATTTTCCCTACCAATTGGATATTTTTAATATCTTTTATTTTTCTTCTTGGTTTCCTAATTCATATCTCCTTAATAGTTTTTGCAAATATTGGTATTTCCTTTATGTCTTGTAGTAAAGGAATTTTTATGCAAATAATCTTAAGTTCATCTAGCATATCATAGCCTAGTAAAACAATTTTCCTTTCTATTCCTTTATAAATTTTAAGTCTGTCAAGAAAAGGTGGATCCTATAAAGAAATAGAAGGTTTTTATAGTAGAAGAACTATATGATCTTTTTTTATTTGCTCATAATTTTATTGTATAGTAACATATTCCTTTAGACAAATATTTTCTTGATCAAGATTTGCATATTTTTTCATGAACCTCAACCTCTTTAGATTTTTGGATGACAATTGTTGGTGAATTATTTTGAAAAATCTTACCATATCTAAGTTGAGCATCATTTAGACCTAACAGGATCATCATACAAGCTTGAAATTTTTAATTTTCAACATTATAAAAAAGTTATTTATTTTTGTTGTTTGGATTCATAAGTGGTTGAGCAAGCAATTGATTTGATTTTTGAGGAAATGGTAATGAAAGTTGTTTATTTGGACTTTTAAATTGAGGAGGTTGAGTTGGTTGACGAGGATAATATTGTGGTGGAATAAAAGGATAAGGTTGTTGGGATTTAGGATATTAAGGATATTTTCCATAAGGATTTTTCCCACCCTGTTCCCAAGATGGATTTTGAGATTGTGGGGGCCAAGGTTGCCAAGGCATGGGTGTAGTCCAGTTTCTCTATTGATGTACATATGATTGAGTATTTAGACCTTGAGTCAATGTTTTGTTTCTGAATTTTCCATGGCCTTCTAGCAATGAAACAAAAAGATTCAACCTAGCTTGTTCCGACTTCATCTTTAAAAAAAAAATTAAGACCAAGTATCGAAGGAAATTCTTTTATATTTTTATTTTTAGCATATATGACACAAATTATATACTATAAAGGGGGAATTCACTCAAGGCATGTTTCTTTCTACATCTGGGAAAAAAAATAGACATTGCAACATTCTCTAGTTTTTTTCTTGTTTTGTATCTTAATAATATCTAGTTGTTCACTAATACTCCCAAGAATACATACTTTGAAATTGTTAATCAAATTTTATATTTCGACTCTAATTACTGTTCTAGTTGTAGATTTATTAATTATAGTCATAGTAAGATCTCTTGGATTTTTACCAGTTCTAATATTAACCCTTGAAATATGTTTATACAGATCACAAATTTCTCGAAATGATAGTTGAGAAACATATCCTTTTCCTATTAAATTGAGGATGTAAATCCACTCATATTTAATAGATTTTAGAAAAAGATATTTTAGTGTTTCTTCATCCAAATTATACATATTATCCCTTTTAATTTTTTAAGAAAATATTTCAACCAAGTTTTCAACTCTTTCATCCAATATATGAATCATATGAATGACTTCATCCTTAAGGTTATGTGGCATGCAATATTCCTTATATTTTTATAATAATTTTTTTTTATTTCTTCCCATGTTCTAATAGTATGTGTTCCTAATCCCATGAACCATGTAAGTGCTCCATATTTAAGATTAGTTGGAAACAATTTTAATTTTTGAGGATGAAGTAAGTATTCAAAAGATATACATAGAACATCAAACTCAAAAAGAAATGTTTCAGGGTCCTCCTGTCTTAAGCCATGGATATTAGGAATGAGGGAGGGTGAGATGTTTTTAATTTTTGACGTGGTATCTTCATCAAACATTGGATATCCATAAGGATTTGGTTCTCCTCTACCACCTCTACCTCCACCTCCTCCTCTATTTCCTCCTCGACCTCTTCCACCTCCAAATATAAGTTCACCATTTACATTATGTACTTCTCCTTCTCCTTACCCACCATTATATGTTCCTCAAAGCTAATATAAGGTTTTATAATTGGATTGTATAGTTATGCTTTTGTTTCTTCTACTAATGGAATATTAAAATATGTCTCTCCTTCTTCTTCACTAAGAACTTCTAGTTCTTGTCCTAGAAGTTGTTCTCTAGTAGAAGAGAGAAAGATTACTCCTTATGTTGGGAATGTAGGCTTTTCAAATACAACTTCAGTAGAAGAAGTTGGTGAATCTATATGTTGGACTTTAGATCTATGCACCTCAGGGAGTCCATGTATACATGCAAATGATGGTACGTGAGTGTTAGTGGATGGTGTGGCATTATGAGGTCTAGGTGGAGTGAGTGGTAATGTTAGAATTGAAATTCTACCTGTACTTACAAATATACCCGTATAATCCATTTCTCTATGCATAATTGTTTTTTATCATTTTTTAATTATTGAGATTGAACCCACCTAAAATGATATGAAAACCAAGAATGGAATAATATATACACTTCCATGGAAATGATGCCAAAATGTTGGGTAATTTAATTTTTCTTAAGTTACTTCATTAATTGTCAACCAAGGTTTGTGTACTTATGAAGCATATATGGTGCACATACACTTCATAAGTACATTAATCTTGGTTGAAAATTAATGAATTAATTTAAGAACAATTAAATTAACAAACATCATCTCTATGAGAATGCTGAAAATATTAAGGAATAATTAATAAATAAATGATTTATTTAATTATTCCTATGGAAATGGAAAATGTGAATGAAAATGTATTAAATTATTTTTACCTAAGTGGGAAAATTTATGATAATAACATAAAATTGATGAATTTATGGGCTATTATGATGTAAGTGGGTTAATTAATGGAAACAACTTAGGAAAAATGGTTCTTTAGGCTATCTCCTTAGGTGAATGTGGGTTTTAATGTGTAAAATTCTTAGTAAATGGAATATTTTGATCCACCTAACTATTTGGCTATGTGGTCTATTTCTATGTGATAATATATTGAATCCAATGTATGAGTGTTAATAGCACATTGTATCACGAAGATACAGTGTAGTTTTTCTTCACTAGAGATAGGAGGTGATCATGGAGAGAGAATGAGATTCATTAGTACAAGGATATGAACCATAGGAAGATGAGGAAGTTACCATTCATTAAGAAAAAGTATCCAAGTGTGTGTACATTATCTCAATGAGGTGGGGGAGGCATACCCATACTTGTCAAGACAATTGAGTACAAAGAATAGTGATGTTCCCAGCAAAGTGGGTTTGAGAAAAACAATGGATAATATTACATCAATGTATGTGTGTTAATGGGCTAAAAAATTATACAATGAAATACATAGTCCCATATTGATGTGTTTGGAATAAAAGGGCTAAGAATGATACAATAAAAACTGTTGTGCTGGTTACATAGCACAAAATTCCCCCATGCTAAACAAGAAAGGGCTATGAAGATTTGAATGATCCATCTAAAGGGAGGCTCATTTGTGAGATCTACGAGAAACAAAAACTGAGCTAGTTGAATTTAATAAACTAAATTTGAGGCTAGATCATGAAAAGTTGAAGGCCAAGAATGTGGGGGAGTACCTAAAGAGATACATCCTCAGATATGGTAAAATATCACACATACCTATCTAGTGTTGGTATAATATCATGAATAGCTATACCATTGAGTGTATCATTATAAATCATGCAATAATGAATTTAATTTGAGCATGTGAGAACAAAATAAGTCAAAGGGAACTAATGTCTCCCTTTTCTTGATCCAAGGCATCCACCAATGAGGAAAATGGACATAAGGTACATCATCCTCTAGGAAAAATCCCTAGAATACATGTATCGAAGTCAATAGAGGAAGGATCATTAAGGCTAAGGAAACGAAGAGTTATTAATAAATTCATGATATACATAGTATAAATTAATGAAAAAGACTAACACTAACGTGGGTACAAGTGGTATAATGGGTGGTTTTATGACTTCCCTTGTCAGTGCATAACATGCAAGGTTCACCTGGAAGCATTTGAAAAAATTCCATAGGGAAAAATAAAATACTCATATAGAGGCCCTTCAAAGATATATTCGTAAACAATTGAGACATTTGGAGGTCAAATTTAAGTAATATAGGATGGGTATGACACACTAAGGGCATGAAATATTGTAACAAGAATAAATTTTGTTATGAACATATTCCCTGAGACATAATGGTGACTCATCTCTCAAATATTTGATGCTCTGAACAAGGGTGAAACAATGATGATTCCAATGACTAAGCCAAGTACAATGGGTATAAATATCTCTAAGATAATTACAGGAGGTGATAAGAGAGGGGAGTTCAGGGGGAATATATTGTCATCATGAATGAAAATGAGAAATGAAAATGGTGTTGGATCTAATATGGAGAGAAACTGGACTCCCAATCCAAAGGAGATCAAATGGCACGAGCATCAAAATGCGAAGGGGTAATGGTGTTGAAACTCCCATGTGAGGAAGGTTATAACCCTTGATAGATGGAAAATTCTAAATATGGATGGGATGATCCACCTATAAAGTGTGGGGGTCTCTAAGGTGATATCTACTGAATGGTAGGAAAACGTTATGAATAGTGTGGTGTTTCTTATATGAAAAATGCTAGAGGGAATGGATCCAAAGGAGACCTTATGAAAATGAGTAAAGAGTGGCACATCATGATGAAATTCAAAACATGATTCAACAAGTATAAAGATAAGGCATTGTTAAAGGAGGAGTTACAAATATGAAGAAATTATATTTGAAAAGAAAGGGGCCAAACACCTCATGGAAAAAAATGGCTTTTGAATGAAGTAAAAAATCAAAGAAAAAATTAAGACCCAAATGAGTGTTCAAAAAGAGCTTTGTAATGGTGATGATGGTTTTTCAAATGGATTTAGGATGAGATTTTAATGGCCAAGTGAAAAAATATGGATTTTTCTATAAAATTACTTTTCCTTCAAATTCAAAGTCATATGTGCATCAAATTATAGAGAACTTCGAGAGGAGGAGGCCCTAAATATTATTCAGATCATTTTGGAAAAACTGACCAATGGATCTTAGATCTAGAACTTCCACGTAGGTGGGCCCTACATGCCTAATAGTTCCTAATAAATGGCCCAAGGGGGCATGTAAACATACCTTAATTCTTCTTGTAAAGGTATTTCCTATTGAAGAATAAAACCATGAAATGATGGTGGGAATGAAATACTAGAGGAGGCCCATACCAAAACCAAGGAAAACATGAGCACCAAAAGCCACACTTACCATCACTACAGTATGTAATGTGTAGATGGCTCACTAGAGGCTAGTAGGATATACTTCCCAATGAAGGAGATGGTAATTCACCTTCCCTAAACCTTTGGGGTCTATTCAAAGAGTTTATAAATATAAAGTGAAAATATTCCTAGAGGGACCATCATGAGTCCAATCATGAGATATTTCCCCTAGAAAATTATGATGGAGAGGAATTGATCCACTATGAAAGGGTGGGAATAATTCCTCCTCTTGGATGTGTGGGTAGGATGCAAAGGGAATGCCCCAAATGTTTTAGATACACATATGCACTAAGGGTGAATTGCTAGAAATGATGTGGCATTTCTAGTATGGAACCCTCCATCTCAATAGGATTAGAGAGTGGGTGAATGTTCCCTAAAGTTTTAGTCTTTAGAATGATATGGGCGTGCATGATGCATTTATATTAGTGGAATCCAAACACTTTATTTATGTGATGCTAGATGATGACATACATAATGTGATTATGCATATTTATATGTGTGGTGTTGCTTTGATTTTATTTATGTTGGTAATATTATTATGGAAATAAGGGATGAATAGAGTGAGCAAAAAAAAATGTTGGGATTCCAATATTGATGGGTACTATATATGTGAGTTGAAGGGATTAAATTTTTTGGATTGAAAATAGGTATCACCATATATGGGAGTGGCTTGTGATATAGTCAACAAACACTTACCCAAATGAGATTGGGGATGAGCAATATAATTGTGTGAGGGCCTAGGTCACTACTTGGTAAGAAGTATGAATGATTAAGTGGATCATACCTGGGGTGATATGGAGTGATATGGGACTTTATGATTTCCTTGGGATGGGAAAGAGTGATGGTAGCAAAGTCAAAACATCCAAATGCAATATGAGGGTTTGGGAGGATTTCACCTTTTGGACCCTAAAAATTGTATTCCTCCTTTCCCAAAAGTTATTAAAAAATGTAATGGCCATAAATTGGACGTGGTATAAATTTATAGGTTCGAAGTGAGGGGTTTTTCAACTAATATACTTGATCATGAATGGAGTATTTCAATTCCACAAAATATTGGCGGGGGGAAATTGGTTTTTGGGGTATGAAATAGGAATGGGGGTTCATGTCACCCCATGGGTAATATGATCTAGTAAGGGAATCCATATTGTCCTCATCAAAGTGGAAAAGTGGAATGTGAGACCACAAAGGACCAAATGACATAGACAATGGAGAATGATTTAAATACTCATAATGGGAGAAATGGTTCGCATGCGCAACACATAGAAAGATAGATTGAGGAAAATTTTAGTGAAGTTCCATCAATTTTGAGACTGAAGTGACATTAGACATAGGAGGTATGTTGAAATGTACACATTCAAATCCTCCTGTGGGGTATAAAGCTATTGATTCAATAGATGATGAAAATAAAGTATATGTATAGTGTTTTATGTCATCTCCAGATTAGGGGGAACAATTTATATGATTGGTATATTTTCTCACGTCAACGACATAGAAGATATTATGAGGGTTGTAAGTATTGGAGTGGAGACTGCTTACGAGTGACATGGATTCTAAAAAGAGTGATGAGTGCATCATGAAAGTGTAGAAGATAAGGTTAGTGATGGGAGTAATTTTTTTTACATTTCATAGAAAGTACATGGGTGGTTTCTGTATAAGAGTGACACCCAGTTTGGGGACCATTATGTATGGCTAAATTTCACCTATGTTAATAAGACATTTTAATTCAGGGAGATGGGGTAAGTTATTGATGCCATGACCTTGAATTTTCACAAACCACAAGGCTGTGGATTTTTTTTGGAGAAGTTTGGTTGGATGTAGACACAAATGTATGCTCAATCCCCCCCTTTTTCTTAGCCTTAACTCAATTTCCAATTACTTGAAAAAAGAAGTAGAATCCAGTTGAAGTTTTTCTCGAACTAAAGTAATGGAAGGGTTCATTGGGATAGATTGGATGAGAGTCAAATCCATATAATTTTTGGAGTACCAAACTAGAATTCCTAGTGTGAGGTTACGAAAATTCCTAGTGTGAGGTTAGGAAAATTCAATGTAGGCATTATTGGTGTATTGAGTAATCCCAAAGGTGGGAATAAGAAAGGTATTTGACTGTATGGATAATGATCAAGGGGGACACCCCCAATTACATGACCTAAATTTGTGGTAGCAGAATGCTAAGAAGTTGGCTTGTGAAAGGATGACCCAAGTTGTTAAGTATATTGACAATAAAACACCATATATAGCTAATAATTCCCAGGTGTGGTAGTAATAGGTAGTGGTCAATAATATGCACCGAGAAAAGAGGAGCCTTTTAGTGAACCTAGGATTGATCTCAATGAGATAAGGCATAGTGTGGTTTCCATCTATTGAGGAAATGACATTATCAAGGTGAACACAAATCTTTAGATCATAATATGTCATATGATTGATAATGAAAATATTCTCGTTGTGGGGGAAGCTCATGAGATGATAGACATATGAATAAATGACCTTCATGACATATATGAAATTACGTCCTAGAAAGAGATTACAATCTATAGGAGAATCGATAACATCCATTTGGATTAAGAATTTCTTGTTAGCTATCTTGATAGGGAAATTTTGATACAAGCCTTCGAGTTGTGAGGGTAAATAATCACATGATTTGAGTGTGATTGTAGATGGTAAGAGTTCTAGTGATCTAATATTTTTACATGTCTGGATAGTTTTTACAAATTTACATGCCATATCATCAATGATACCTTGTTGAATTACGGTTTTCTTGATGGAAAATGGGATGTGGAAAGAAATTGATGGATGGGGGGAGACAACAAGAGTCTTATTTATGAACATGAAAGACAATCGTATGATCATTAGAAGGATCCATAGTTCCCAAAGTAGAGAGTAGATGCTTTCATTATGAAGGGAATTTATGGAGGATCTCCATCACTGACATGGAAATAGGTTTTTACATGAATTCATCTATGAAGTTATAGCTATGGATAGTGTGTGACACAAAATTGATAACATTTCAATGTAATTATCCCTTGGTTATCTTATGAGGTAGCTAAATCCTAGGTCAAGGCATATTTTAACACCCCTATGTTAACCCATGATGTTTTAGTGGTAAATAATGATTGTGGTTGTAAAAATATTTTAATATTTTGGATGGCTTGAAGAGTGGGGCGTCAGATCCATGATCTGAGGGAAAATAACATGTGGTGTTAGTTAGCACCACCTAATAGTTGGCTCGAAATGATGGCTAGACGAGATAACCACTTTCCCCACTTCCATGATGTTAAGGGAAGGGGAATGGAATAGTCCCATGGGGACATGAAGAGATTAAGGAAAAAAGAGAGGGACACAAGAAAAAAATAATTCATTTGAAAAACAACACACTAGAACAATAACATGTGAGATAATGGGATCAACAAAAAAAACACAGATATAAGATTGGAGAGAGAATGAACTTGGAGCACATGAGCATGAACACTGAGCACTAGAGAATTCCTAATCATGATGATGGGATATGATTCTTTGTACTGATTTATTGGACCTATGGACTATGTATGTCTATGATTAGAAGGATCAATGGAAATATCAAAGGATATTGTTGGTTGATGGGTGCTTATTGTATGGATGCTAAATCACTAGGGAGGTTAGAAATTCAATGGGACGTTTTCTAGAAGGGATGATAAAAAAATGAGTGCTTTCCAAGAGGGTTGATAAATAACATAGTGTTTTCCAAGTAATATAATTAACCACCCATAATATCAGCTATAGGTTCCTCTAGTTCTTGTAGAAAATCCACATAGATTCAACTGATAATTGTAATATACTAAAACATTATACCTGAATATACTCTACAAATTGTGGAAACTAATTTATATCTTGAAATAAAAAAAACATTAAAGAGATAATTTCAATTGCACAACACAAATATTTTCCTTGGAAAAGCCTTAGATAAAAACTCCGCTATATGTATATTGCATAAGTCAGAAAATATGAGAAGATTACAATCCTTTTCTCCAAGCTCCAAAACCTTTACACTATCTCTATCTGTCACAATGATCATAGACAAGTTTGGTTCACTACTTAACCAATTATCTACCCTAGAGGATCCCTATTTCCTTGTGTTATTTCCTTGGGTAATCAAGCCCTATTAATTAGGGAAATTCCCAACCCATACTGCACAATCCATTAGGGACCTTCTCGTGACTGCATGCACCACCTGTACAATTCATATAATTATACAACTGATAGTACACTACCCTTGAAATCCAATCTCAATTGGGTCTTTCTCAGAACTAACATACATGAGCTATTTATGAGTGAATTATTAGTTAACTGGTTGAACACATAAAGTGACACCCCATTGTTTAACCTCCTACTAGTTACTCCATCAATTCAAACTAGTTTAACTAAATTTAGCTCATATAATTTGAGTTAATTAATTACAACTCAAAATAAAATCAACTAGGGCTCCTATAATGTAGGAGACACTCTACATGCCTCTATTTTGAACCTCAAATTGAATTAACTAAACCAACTAAGTCATCCTAACTTATTTAAATCATACAAGTTGTCATGTGATGTGGAATTACAATTTTATTCTAATTTAATCAAGGGAAACATTAAATTATAATCCTTTCTTGGTTTCATTTTCAAAAATCCCTCTAAGGAAGGAAGGGATTGATGATACCCCCATCCGGCCTCTATGTAACTAAAATTTTACTCTTGACATTAGTAAAGATGTCTGCATCCTTCCCCTTTATAGGAATGTACTCTAATAGCATAATCTTCCCCTACACACAATCTTTGAGATGGTCATACTGGATATCGATATGCTTGGACCTATCATGAAAAAATGGATTAACCAAAATTTTGATGCAAATTTGGTCATCACAGTAAATCATCGTAGGAACCATATACTGACCAAAAAACCCAACAAGGATCTTCCTCATATAGATACCATCACAAGCTTCTTGACTAGCAACCATGTACTCTTCTTTTTCTTAACTGGATGCAATTGATCTCTGCTTCCTACTGTATTGGGAAACTGTTGCTGACCTAATACTGAATATGCCCCCTAATGTACTCTTCCTGTCGGATGGACTCCCTACTCAATCTAGAATTGTGAAGCCTTGCAACTTCACTCCCTCTATCCATCTATACCTAGGACCAAACTGAGTGGTGCCTCTGAGGTATCTCAACACATGTTTGGTTGCCTTCCAATAGAAATTTATTCGCTTAACCATAACTCGACGAAGTGGTTAACCACATAACACATGTCTAGTCTTCTATTCCCAAAGTACATGAGTGAACCCACAAGATGCCTATAAATGGTAGCTTCTATAACGTTACCTGAAGTAGCATCTTCCTTACTCCAATTCCCCATTAGAGGAGTATCCATGTGTTTGTTTCTCTCAACATGAAACTTTTTCATTATCTGGTTGGAATAATTTCCCTGAGAGAAAAACAATTCCCCATCTCTTTTACAAATTTACAAACCAAGGAAATAATGCAGGAGCCCCATGTCCTTCATCTCAAATTCTCTTGCAAGGTCCTCTTTGCAAGAATTGATCAAATTCTCGTCATCTTTCAGAATTAAATCATCCACATATAATAATATAATCAATAATTTACCTTCAACTACAATATGGTAAAGGTTCACATCTTCTTCACTTTTGGTGAATCCCAACCCAGTGAAATAGTTGTCGATCTTGGTGTAACAATAATTAGGTTCTTTTTTGAGTCCATACAATTCTCACTTGAGTCTACACACATGGGACTCTCCGTCGAAGGTCTCAAATCCTTCTGGATGCTCTATGTACACTTATTCCTCAATCCCTTCATTGAGGAAGTTTACCTTTACATCGACATGATTCATCTTCCATCCCATCTACATTGAAAGTACAAGAATAGATCTGATTTAATTTTACCTTTCTACTGGAGAAAATTTCTCCTTGTAATCTATTCCTTCCACCTAAGTGATCAGGTGCTCAAAATTATGATAAAAAATGAAAGTTGTTGGAATGGTGTTGAACCAAAATGACCACGTAGGTATTTTCATTCTGAATCCGACGGAACTCATTTTGCGGAAACATGACACCATATGCTCCCAAAAATGTGTTATGTCCCCTTCGTCAAACATGCAAATTTAAAAAAAAAAAAATGTAGGAAAACCCAGTCAGTAGTCCATACAGCTGACAGGGCATGCCTACGTGGCAGGGTGACTGTACAGGTTGAATTGGTCAATGGTCTCCACAGGGTATTGGTATCGTGCCAAGTGGCACTTGGTTACTATTTTGAAATGGTTCATTTTAAATGGTGGATTTGGCAACCAACCATAGGTTTCCATGTGGCCTAGCTAGGGTCCACCTCATGGCAGCCCAAGGGCCACCAAAATTTTGGCTTGAGTCTGAGCTGAGCGAGTGGGGGTCGAACCCGCGACCTTGAAGTACTGAGAAGAGAGCCTTAGCCATTGCACCCATGTGTTTTTCCTTACTATACTATGATATTCGCCTCATTTGGTTGTAACATATAATGCACAATAGGGGGAGAGGGTCAGGGTCTAGCCCTAGTCCTGGTCACTGCCGGAGGCATCGGAGGCAGAACCACAGGCAGGGGGCTATCCAACCCCCCTCACAATGGTTATAAACCATAAATACAACATTTAACTCTGCCATGTAATACCATGAGACCGCTGGTTTGGAAGTCGCGGTGTTAACCACTTCCCCTAACTATTAACTTAAAATTTCTGCCAACCATGCAATGTGCCCAAATCAATGCTAAGTCTGGTGGTTGGCTCAACCGCGTAGGATTTAAATATAAAACCAAAAATTATAAACCATAATTGTTATGGTTTAAAATCTGGTTTATGAGCATTATTGGGCATTTAAGCGCTCCGAAAATTTCTTCTGGTTTTTGGCGAAATTGGCACTTATTTCGCTGGATTTTAGGCAGATTTGTAGGATGGTGCTAGATTTTGGGCAAAATGTGGAGTGAATAGTGCAGGAACTTGGGGAAGCCATAACTAAGTCAGTTTTTGGAAAAATTCAAGGCAGAAAGAGGTTACAGAGGCATTTTTGGGCATTCTAGAGGTAATGTAATAGGTTTCAGAGTTGTTTGAACATTTTAAACACATGTAATCAAAATTTTGAGCTTAATAGAAGAGGGCCAACGCATTGGAATCTGGACCAAGGAGATGTATCCCATGTAGGGTGAACTCCTTCGTCATGTGATGTTGTGTTACTGTTTGTGGTGATTTTCATGTATGTTAGATGTTGTTGTTCATTGTTTTGTTTATGTTAATTTTCTCATGAAATTCACATCAAAACACATCAAAACTCATGTTAAACTTGCAATTAATCTCATCATCCTTAAGCACTTTCTTTAAATTGTGAATTGGATCTGAGCACAAAAAAAAATACTATTCCCATTCCGTCAAGCTGGTTTCAGAGCACTAGGTTTAATTGTTCAAGGAGGATTTTTTTTTTGCAAGTGTTTAAATGCTTACAAGGTTGAAGCTTAAGAGAGGAGAAGGCAAGCTTGTAGGTGTATTTTCTCAAGTTGGAGCAAGGTGAAGGAGGGCATAGTTGCCATAATATTCACCATAAGATTCACCTCCAATTGTAGTAAAAGATTCAGTAAGCATGTCTCATGAAAGAGTAAATGGTAACATGTCTGAGGATGAGAAGGCATTTAGGAAAGCTCTCTTTGACATGACAGAGATAGTGAAGGTCCTCTATGAAGAGAGGAACACAAGGTTGCAGTGTGAAAGCTCCAGGTCTCTAAGAGGAGAGGGTTCTCTAGGTGGGGGAGGTAATGGAAACTGTTATGTTAGCACTATAAATGTTAATAGTCTAACCACCATTGTATCATTGTTTTCAAATTTTTCTTGTTTTCTAGCCTATGTCAAAGTTCGAGTCATTTTCAATAAAAGTAAAAAATGAGTCTCAAAACCAAAATACTTTTAAGTTTATAGGTGGTATTAGTGTCTTGGGTTAATAAAAGAAGTTAAAACCATTGTTTTAACTGAGGTTAGTGCCAAATTCTATTGGTCATTTTTGTAATAAAATTATAATTTCTCTTTCCGAGGTAATAACTACCTCTATTTAAGTTTCATTAGTAACACAATGATAAAATGAAGGTAAGATATTTCTCCAAATTTAAGGTCACATTAGTAACACAGTGAAAAGAGCAGCCATTTCACTGAAATTTTGTTATATTTCAATACAGAGGTAAAGGCAGCTATTTATCAGGCATAAGGAGTTGCAAAGAAAATTTTCAAAAGAAAGACCATTCATGTTTAAAGATGATTGAAGATCTCTCATGGCATAACATGATTATTCTTTTTAACAAAGATTAATTTTTTTTTACTTAGGATAATTATTATAGGTGAATGGTTATATTTTTAATGCAACTAACCTATAGCTACCCTATTAAGTTGAAGCAAAGATCATGGTACAAGGTATCAATTATTAAATCATGCAGTAGAGTGTTATGAGTTATGGGGTGACTTGGCACCTGTATTTGAATGAGTTTAAATTGTGCCATTAAACTATACCGTAGCTAAAGGCATAGTTTCAAAGGGTTAAGTCCAACATTCTGAAGTCTGAGGTTCTCTGTGGAAGTTACAATTAATAGGAGTCACATCCTCCAACAACCAGTTTATAATTCCAAGGCAGGGAAATAAGGCTCCGTGTAAGGTTTTGCCTCCAGGTTGAAAAATTGAGTTTAGAGGGAGATTAACTATTGAGAAGTATGGTAAAACGTGGGAATGTTAACAGGTTTGAGCCAACAAACACCAGGTTTTTTGACGCTAGGGCCAAACCTCAATTTAAGTCAGCTGGTTGGTATAAGTTTTTGCAAAACATTTTTGGAGAAAATGTGCCTCTTGCTCAGGCCTTTGCCGATAGCTTTTATGGGGAGAAGGTCAAGTTTGGGAGAAATATCTTCAAGATCTCTGAAGCCATCATAGCCCAAGCTACTCAAACCTCGGCCACTAGGGAATGTTGGTTCAAGAATAAAATGTTGGTGACAAAAGTGAGTCTCTTCGTCAAACCTGAACATGTCAATATCAAATGGAATGCAACTATACATATTTCATGTTTTAGGGATGAATACCAAAATGTGATCACCACTGTGAAATGCTACATTACATGTGAGGGTAGGTTCTCCTCTGTCCACCATTACCAAATGATATTTCTTGCTCATATTTTAGGTGATAAACCTATGAATGATCACCTGAAAGTTGCAGAAAATCCTTTCTCAAGACATCCTAAAAGTTGCAGAAAATCCCTAGCTATCCATTGCACAACCTATATCATAGGGGCTTAATTAAAATTTTGATTATCTACCATCTCAAAAAGAAAATGACCTCCTCGGATAAGTTCCTAATATAGGAGGGGTTTGGTAGTATCAACTTGTTAGGTCCCTATATTACTAGTATAGTCCCTTCTTGTTGTTAGTGTAACCCCTTTATTGTTATTATTGTGCCCTTAAATTATTATTGTTAGGTTGGCTAGGATTACATTGTGGCCCCATGGACTCCTATATATAGAAAGGAGGTTTTGTAATTTGTATCATCCAAGAATTGTTCATTCATGTAATGTATTGGAGGTTTCCCCCTCGAAGTGGCTTATTTATAAGGCATTGATATCTCTTTTATTCTATTTTTGGAGCTAGTTTCACAACATTTGGTATCAGAGCTTTGGATTCTAGGGTTTTCGCTGCTCGAAACTGGTCATCATGGAATTTTCGCTATAACGTTTTTTATACGAAGGTTCAGAGCCTGAAATTTTTAGAGTGCGAAGATGAAATCCTGAGAAATGTCGTCGAAAAATTTCAGAGCTTGGTTCACAATATTTTTGGAGATATGATCTGTGGAAGTTAGGGCTTTTTGCAGGCTCCTGAATTTAACCTAAATAGGTCATCACGGAATTTGTGCTATAATGTTTTTTCTACGAAGTTTCAGAAGCTGAAATTTTTAGAGAGTGAATCCAAAATCTTAAGGAACATTGTCGCAAAATTTCAAAGCTTGGTTCGCAATATTTTCGGAGATATGATCTATGGAATTTAGGTCATTTTCAGGCTCCCAAATTTCATCTCAAAGAGGTTATTGTGGGAAACTCTTCATAAATATCTCTCTGAGCATCAGATTGGAATGATGTAAAAATTGGTTGCATGTACATGGACTGTAGTTTCTTTTCCATCAATTTCAGAGCCAAAGGAGGAGACATTGACACGTGGAATGTCATAAAAGTTCGCTCTACTGAACCAGTCGATAATTGGGTCATTGTGGGAGATTGGACATAAATTTGCCTTGAATAATCCAAATCAGGTCAGACTTGTGACATTTGAAAGAATATTTAGAGGGCTACTACAAGGCCGAATTTCAAATATTGAGGATTTGCAATTACATGGATAATTCAATTTCAATATAGAGCTCCTCAAAAGAAAGTAAAATGTGTTTATTTTTGTTTCCTGAATTGCATAAGTCTTGTTTTAAGAATCAAGTTGAATTGATTCCAAGGGCTATTGTAGAATATATATTAGTATTAGATTCTAAAATGACCCCTAAAAATAATTCAACACCCATTAATCCTTTAGAATGCTCTACTATGACTCATGAAGACGAAGAATGGCAAGATGACATATCAAATTTAAAAGAGCAAGTGCAACAAATTTCACTCTTGTAAAGAGCAACAAAAAATGACATGGAAGTTTTGAAGAAAGGCATGGAAACTAAGATGGATGGTTTGAAGAAAGGTGTGGAATCTAAGATGGATGGTTTGAAGAATGGCATGGATGCTAATATAGATGGCATGGAAGCTGGCATGGAATCTAAGATGGATGAGGAATAAAGATCAAGGAAAATGGAAAACATGAAGAATGATCTAAAATATGCGTGCTGTTTGACAAAGACACAAAAAATGTTTTAATGGTGAAAATATAGTAGAGGAAACTCATGATGAGAAAAAAATAAATGTTAATCGTGATTTCATAAACTCTAATGTTGGTGGGAAGAACCACCATATTCCAAAAATGGATATGAGGAAGTTTGATGGAAAGGATCCCATAACATGGATACTACAGATGGAGCAATATTTTTATCTCAATAATGTGCAAAACACACAAAAGGTACACATTGAAAATTTACATTTAGAACAAAATATGTTTGTATGGTATCGATGGCTTTGCTCCCGTAAAAAAATTGTCACTTGGTCAATTTTTATAGAGGAAATGATAGAACATTATGAGGATACAAAGAGAAACACCTTGTTTAGCCAATTGACAAATATCAAACAAAAAGGTTTAGTGGGGGAGCATATTGAGGACTTGAAAAAATTGAATATAAGGGTAACTGATATTCCAGAGGAACACAAGATTGATCTCATCATAGGTAATTTAAAGGATAACATCCAACATGAATTGATGTTTTGGAACCTGATTCATTGGAGAAGGCATTCAGGTTGCCAAGAAACATTTAATGTAAAATTATGGCAACAAGGAAGCCTACCACTCACTTCTATAAAGAGGGAAGTGTTGCTACTCCTATATTTCCACAACCTACAAGGTTGAAACCACAACAACTGGAAGAAAAAAGAGCAAAAGGGCTTGGCTACAGCTGTGATAGCAAATACACTAAAGGTCATAAGTGTGCTGAGAATAAATTATTTTACATAGATTGTGAAGAGAAAGAATAAAATGAACAAGAAGAGGATATACAGCAGGAACCAACCCTAGAAGAGGAAGAAATGAGTTCGACCATATCATGTAATGCATTGGTAGGAATTACCACTCCTCAAGCTCTCAAGATAGAAGGACATATCAAAAAGAAAAAGGTAATAGTGTTGATTGGTTCAGGTAGTACCCATAATTTTATTCATTGTAAGGTAGCCAAGAAATTTAATTATTTCTTATACCCAACACTAGAATGTCAAGTGATGGTTGCAAATGGAGGGACTATAAATTTATTTGGAAAATGCCATAATATCAAGCTAACCATGGGGGAATATGTATTGAATAGTCCAATGCTTTCCATTCCTATGGGAGGTGCTGATGTTGTACTAGAAGTACAATGGTTACAATCTTTGGGGATGGTAGCTTTTAATTTTCAAGAACTTTTCTTGAATTTTTTTTTAGAAGGAAAGGAAGTCGAGTTACGGGGTATTGCAGGGAAGCTGGGAAAGATGATAAGCTCTAATGTCATGACAAAGCTTATAAAGAAATAACAACGGGGCATAATTTCACAATTATGCTCACTAGAAGTTCCAACATCAAAATCATCTATTTCTACAGATCTCCAAAAAGTCTTGGACAATCATTCCAAGGTTTTTGAAACTCCCAAAGGACTCCCACCTATTCATGATCATGATCATTCTATTCATTTCATTCTAGAAAGTGTTCCTCCAAACATCAGTCCTTATAGATATCCTTATGTCTACAAGAGAAAAATTGAACGTATGATTGCAGAAATGTTAGAGGCGGGTATAATTCAACCTAGCCAAAGTTCTTTCTCTGCTCCTGTAGTATTGGTACACAAGAAGGATAGATCATGGTGCATGTGTCCGAATTATAGGGAGCTCAATAAGCTCACCATTAAAGATAAATTTCCCATTCCTGTGATTGATGAATTATTGGATGAATTACATGGAGCAATTTATTTTACCAAGCTGGATCTTCATTCAAGATATCATCAAATTAGAATGAAGAGTAAATATATTCCAAAAACAGCATTTTGAACTCATGAGGGTCATTATGAATTTTTGGTCATACCTTTTGGCCTTACCAATGCACCTTCTACATTTCAAGGGTTGATGAATTCCATTTTCAAACCATTCCTTAGAAAATTTGTGCTAGTATTTCTTGATGATATACTAATCTACAGTAGGTCTTGGAAGGATCATGTTCAACATGTTGACAGGGTGCTCAAACTGTTGCAGGAGAAACAAATATATGCAGAAACATCCAAATGTTTCTTTGGAGTTCAAGAGGTGGAATATCTAGGTCATATTGTATCTCAAGAGGGTGTTAAGGTAGACCCTAACAAAATTAAAGCCATTAAGGAATGGAAGGTCCCCACAACCATAAATCAGTTGCGAGGATTTCTCAGGTTAAAAGGGTATTATCACAATTTTGTTAAGAATTATGGAAGAATAGCAGCACCTCTAACAACATTATTGAAGAAAGGTGCATTTTCATGGTCTCCTAAAGCAACTAAGGCCTTTTAACATCTTAAAGAGGAAATGTGCCTAGCACCGATCTTAGCTACGCCAAACTTCACAAAACCTTTATTGTGGAATGTGATGCCTTAGGAAATGGAACTGGTGTCGTTTCAATGCAAGAAGGAAGACCCATTTCTTTTGAAAGTCATCCAATCAGAGGAAAGTATTGATAGAAACCTATTTATGAGAAGGAAATGTTAGAAATACTGCATGAACTAAAGAAATGGAAAACTTACCTAAGGGGAATACACTTCAAGGTAAAAACTAATCATGATAGTCTTAAACACTTTTTGGAATGAAGACTATCTTCAGAAAAATAGCAAAAATGGGTCACAAAGATGCCGGGTTATGACTTTGAAATAATCTACAAAAAAGGGAAGATTAATTTTGTTGCATATGCACTCTCAAGAAAGAATGAAGAGGTGGACGCATTGCTTTGTGCCATTTCTATTATCCAACCAGATTCGATAACTGAAGCAAGAGATGAATGGAAGAAGGATGAAGAAGTGTGGGCACTCATTCCAAAGTTGCAGCAAGATCCTAGTACATCTAATACATTTAGTTGGAAAATGATTCCTTATGGTAGAAATATCACTTATATCTTTGTAAGAATTCCCAACTAAAACAAAATATTCTTTTGGAATTGCACACTTCTCCTTTAGGAGGACACTCAGGATTTTTAAAAACTTACCACAGGGTGAAGAAATAATTTCTTTGGGATGGCCTTAAATCTGATATTCAAAATTTTGTGGCAGAATGTTTGGTTTGCCAGCAGAATAAAGTTGAGACAATTAAGACCCCGGGTCTTCTACAACCTTTATCCATTCCAAATCAACGTTGGGAGGTGATTTCAATGGATTTTATCACAGGTTTACCTAAGTCCAAAGGAAAGAGTGTCATCATGGTGGTAATTGATAGAATTACCAAGTATACACACTTTTGTGCATTATCTCATCCATTTAAAGAAAGTACAATTGCTACTACATTTATGGACACAATTCATAAACTACATGGAAACCCAAGGGTTATTATGAGCGACAGAGATCCCATTTTTACTGGAAATTTTTGGACAAAGTTATTTTCTTGTTTTGGTACTCAATTAGCTCATATATCATCTGATCATCCTCAATCCTATGGTCAAACTGAGATATTAAATACATTTTTTGAATGATATATTCGTTGTTGTAATGTTCCAGATTGGGAACAACTCATGAATCGTACACTAAAATATGCATTTTTAGAAAAATATGCTTTGGAACAAGAAAATAACTCTTGGATACTTTATATAAGATGATATAGAATCTAAATCCAATATTTGAGCTGAAACAAATAAGACTGGGTGGGTTAAACAGATCTCCCCCACCTAGTTATCTTCAAGAAATTGCCTAATGAGGGCTACAACAAGGGAAAATGGCCTGATGAAAGTGAAAAGAGTTGTAAATACATAATATATTCTGATAGACACTCATAAATCAATTATAAACACAACAAAAAGAAATATTTTCAATCCCTTCATCCAATAGTGGGGAAAACTGAGGATTTATGGCTCAAAATGGATGTATTTATAAATCAGCATAAAATTAAGGGAAATGGCGGGATTTTATTTTATATTAGGTCATGAGGGACCTATGTTCCAAATTTCAGCTTAAAAAAAAGCATTCTAGCTATGTTAAACAGTTCCTCCATCCTCGAATATGCTTAAAAATGTTGATTTCCCATGACTTTGAGTATGCAGAAAATGGTTGAAGAATGCAGAGCATAATTTATGAATAAATTAGAAAAAATATGTCTGAAACATCAGATATAAATTTTATTATAACATAGAATTAAGAAAAATAGAGATTCATCTCCTTTTATACATCAAATAGATCACCCAGCAAGGGGATTTCATGAAAGAACAAATACAAGTGTTAGATTTGCAGAATATGGATCTGAAAAATAAAGAATCACTGAAAATATGATTATATGAGATGAGATGTGCAAAATTACAGAATAGGACTGCAGTACAAACTTTCCGGAAGAAGGGATGGCCCTTCGTCAAGGAAATAAGCACCAAACTAGGGTAGAAACCCTAATGCAGCAATGCACTAGAAAAATAACGCAGTTTCTGAAGTATACTGCGCAGATGATGTTGGAAGGTCCTTTGGTCTGATGTGAATATCTTAATATGAAGCTCAAGGCTTCCTCACTAATCTTCTAGAGAAAGGAATCCTCCATTTCCTGCAAAACTAGATTTGGAAGTGGTGTTGAAAACTCCTCACTGCAACACTCTGCAACACAGAATTATGCTGCTACAGCAATAATGTTGTGATGGAGAAGGAAGCTTGGCCTAAAGCCTAGATGTGATGAGTTTCAGAACATACTCCCTCAAGAGATCCTCAATGAAGGAGGAGGAATTCCTAAACAGGAAATTCCTCTCTCTCTCTAGCTAAGCAACCAAGAGAGTTGGAGTTTCTTAAGCAATCTCAAAATCGAATTATCTTCAACTGCACACCTTGTGGCCTTCCTCTTCATTTTATAACATTAGGGATTAGGAAACCATAAACCACCTCCAAAGAGTTAACCCTTTTCACATGAAGGGTCTCCATCTAAAACTACGCTGATCAATAAAGAGGTTCAATGCATCTAGACACTGCTGAGTTTTGGTCCTGCTGACCCAATCAACCTTCTTAATTCCTCTTCACACCTAAGTTTATTTTATTATGATGGCCCATATTTTTCCATGTTCACATTGGGCATTGATTTATTTTTTTGATTTGGAGTTTTAGAGTTCCTCCTTTACAATTTTATTCATGAGTTAAGAAAACTGAAAATAAAATGCAATATTCCCATTAGCTACAAAAATTGGAAATATTACAGTCTCCCCCAGAAAAATGTTGCTTGCCCTCAAGAAACTATTATTGTAGATGAAAACCATCCATTCCCCTCCAAATGGAATCCACGTAAGGAAGGCTTCCTCCATTTTCTGCAATAGGTTTTGTATGTTTGGCTCCAAGGTGTCTTCCAGAAATGCATGAGATGACTTCCAACTGTAAGATTAGATGTCCTCATCTTATCATGAAGTACAATATGACAATTACATGATGTCCAACACCATCATAAACACATGAAAGACATAGAATAAAGTAGTTCCTTCCATAAAGTAAAAGCTTCATGATGCAAAAAAATTCCTCTATCCACATTTTAAGAACTTGATTAAGCATTATTATGCTTTCATCCTTAGCCCTGTTGGCCTTGTTGGATCCAAACTCCATCATTCCAGAGTTATGAAAAAGAATAAGTGAAGGAGAAACATGGGTGGACAAAGATGTCAAACCATATTTCCCTAATAATAACCACCGGAGCAATGCCCTTTGCTGCCATCCTCCATCTCCTCCACATAAGATGGGCAAGCCAAGCTTTCCAAAAGATGATGTACATGCCTCTCTTTGTTGGAATTTATCTTTGATACATAAGGCATGAATCAGAAAATGATGAGCTATGGGGTGGTCACCATACTCATTTAAAAGCAACCAAATCAACAAGAGGTCTTGCTGCCTTCTTTCCTCCTCGTGTGCATCATGAAACCAAACCATACTAATGGACATATGATATATCACATCAAACCAATACAAAGTATCATCATCAATGCACATCATGAGATCAAGATGCCAAATTTTACACAATGCAAAACACATAAACATAGGAGATTTCATGTGGCGGCCATACTCTCTCAAGTGAATAGAAATGGTACATGCCTTCTGTTGCTGCAACATAACATTGAAATTCAAGGCATGATTCAGAAAATTATGAGCTATTGGGTAGTAACCATACTCACCCAAGAGCAGCCATAGCAATAAGGGCTTTTACAGCCTTCTTGCCTTATCAATATGTGGATCAGGGAGCAACAACAACACAATGATGGACATGTGAAATGTCTCATAAACATAGTACAAGCAAGCTCCCTCATACCACATCACGTGGGAGTCATCCCTCCTCCCAAGCCAAAGTTCCTGCATGAAAGATACCTCCAACAGAAATGCATGTGGATAAATTAGACATATTTCAAACATAGGTAAATATGTGGACATGAGATTTAACATGTGATGTCCAAACTCTCCTTTTAACAACCACATCAACCATGCTTCCTTTTCATATACGCTATTAATAACGCATAAAGCATGAGATAAGAGAATGAAAAACTTTGGGTAGTGATCATGCTTACCCCAAAGAAACCAGTGTGGCCATGCCTCATTCATTTCATGACCATTCTTCAAGGCATAGATCAGAGAAATTGGTGCCTTTGGAGAGTGATAAGATTCTCCCAAGGGAAACCAGTGTAACCAAGCTTGCTGGCCCATTTATTTCTACAAGTGATCATGTGATCTCTTGCTCATCATCCTCATCCACTCACTTCAATATGGAAGATGAGTGATGTGTTGCATAATCATGGCATCCTCCCTTTGTATAATACTATCTCCTTTGAACCAATGAAGAACCTTGCATCTCATGAAATATTGTAATGCATCTCTGTTGAGATATCTTAGTGAGACATCTCTCCCATCTATGGCCTTCCAAAACCAGTGAGGCTTTGAATCTACAGTAAGTATAAGTCTCTCTTTGAGCTGTAGCATGCTCATTAAGAGAGTCTCATCTAGAGGGGATAAAATGCTTCTCATCTCAAGATGTCTACTCTTCATCTTCTTCTTCTCCACTGCTTCAAGGTTGAAGTGCCTCTAGAATGCTCCAAGAGAGCTAAAGCCTCTTTGTCATATTCACTAAGTGACAGTGCTATAGATCTGCAAAGTGATGCATGTACTATCTCAAAGCAAGTTTCATTACTAATCTCACAATCAACCATTGAACATAGGATAGTACTAATCCCCTTTCTTGAGACCCTACATCTCAACCCAAGAGATTGAATGCAGCTCAACAATGATGCATAGGGATAGTTTCCAACCTCCTCCTTGATTAGATCAAGGGTCCTTTTCACTGTGACATGTCTTTTCTTCAAATCATAATTTTGATTTAATCCTTGGCTATGCATTAATCTTGAAACAATATGTGTTGAAATTTGATGCATACCTTGGATCAACTAATATGTGAGAACCTCTTGACAGAACACAAGAGTTCCTCCATCCGGATCAATGATGCCTTCAACTGCTGGCAAGAATGATGGCCTCCTTTCTTCAAGCATACCAGCACTGGTATCTTCCTTCTCCTCCTCATGCATGGGTCTCCATATGTTAAGAACTCAAGACTACCTTGCAAAGATGCAAGTACCTCTTCTCTAGATACAAGCACCTTAGCAGCAGATGGTGAAAATGGAGATCTCTTGCCCAAAGTGAAAATATTGAAATTCTCCTTTGCTTTGTGATGATAGGAAGTGTATATTTCTTCCTCTCCATATTGAAACCCTTTAGGAGTTTCTTTGCATCTCTTTTCTTCATTGCTATACCTCTCACCTTCTTCAAAGAAAGTGGGCATAGTGGATCTATGAGGAGATCTAGGATTCTCCGGTATTCTACTTTGCTGATAGGAAGTGCTGGGGCTTCCTTATTCTTCTTGAGTCCCCATGCAGATATCAATGTAGCTTGCCTCTTCTCGAAACCCTCTAGGTGTCTCGACGCATCTTGTTTCTCTCTTCTGATTTACCTCTTTGGAGAGGCTCTTCTTAGATCTAAATATTGATGAGAATAATCTCATCCTCTCCATCATTCTGATCTATTTTTCTTCTCTTTAATTCTCTAAAAAATTGATCTCACAGGCTGAGCCAGAGATCAAGCTCTAATACCACTTTAATGTTCCAGATTAGGAACAGCTCATGAATCATACACTAAAATATGAATTTCCAAAAAAATATGATTTGGAACAGGAAAATAACTATCGGATACTTTATATAACACAATATACAATATAAATCCAAGATCTGAGCTGAAACAAATAAGACTAGGTGGGTTAAACAGATCTCCCCCACCTAGTTATCTTCAAGAAATTGCCCAATGAGGGCTGCATCAAGGGAAAACGGCCTGCTGAAAGTTCAGAGAGTTGTAAATACATAAAATATGATTATAGACACTCATAAATCAATTAGAAACACATAAACAAGAAATATTTTCAATCCCTTCATCCAATAGTGGGGAAAAGTGAGGATTTATGGCCCAAAATGGATGTATTTAGAAATATGCGTACAATTAAGGGAAATGGTGGGAGGTTATTTTATATTAGGTCATGAGGGACATATTCTCTAAATTTAAGCTCAAAAAAATCATTCTAGATATGTTAAACAATTCCTCCATCCCCAGATATGCTTAAAAATGTTGATTTCCCATGACTTTGAGTATGCAGAAAATGGCTGAAGCATGTAGAGCATAATTTATAAATACATTAGACAAAATATGTCTAAAAAATCATATCTGAAGTTTATTATAACAGAGAATGAATAAAAATAATGATTCAACTTATTTTATACATCAAATAGATCACCCGGCTAGGGGATTTCATGAAAGAACAAATACAAGTGTCAGATCTGCAGAATATGGATATGAAAAATGTAGAATCATTGAAACTCTGAGTATATGAGCTGATATGTGCAAAATTACAGAAGAGGGCTGCAATACAAACTTTTTGGAAGAGGGGATGGCCCTTCATCAAGGAAATAAGCACCAAACTAGGGTACAAACCTGCAGCAATGCACTAGAAAAATAACGCAGTATTTGAAGTATATTGGGCAGATGATGTTGGAAGGTCCTTTTTCCTAATGCCAAGATCTGAACATGAATCTCAAGGCTTCCTCACTAATCTTCCAGAGAAAGGAATGCTCCCTTTCCTGCAAAACTAGATTTGGAAGTGGTGTTGAAAACCCCTCACTGCAACACCCTGCAACACAGAATTATGCTGTTGCAGCAATAATGCTATGATGGAGGAGGAAGCTTGGCCTCAAGCCTAGATTTGAGGCATTTCAGAACATACTCCTTCAAGAACTCCTCAATGAAGGAGGAGGAATTCCTAAACAGGAAATTCCTCTCTCTCTAGCTAAGCAGCCAAGAGAGTTTGAGTTGCTTAAGAAATATAAAAATCGAATTATCTTCAACTGCACACCTTGTGGCCTTCATCTTCATTTTATAACATTAGGGCTTAGTAAACCCTAAGCCACCTCTAAATATTTAACCTTTTTCACATGAAGGGTCTCCATCTAAAACTACTAAAACTTCTTGATCGATACGATTTTAATAATCAAACCTCCCAAGATTGTAGTCCTGGTAATGGGTGTATGCTGTAATTCCTCTTCACACCTAAGTGTATTTTATTAAGATGGCCTAGATTTTTCCATGTGCACATTGGGCATTGATTTATTTTGATGATTTGGAGTTTTAGAGTTCCTCCTTTACACTTTTATTCATGAGTCAAGAAAACTGAAAATAGAATGCAGTATTCGCATTAGCTGCAAAAATTGGGAATATTACAGTTGTTTTGTATCTAATAAACAAACAAAATGGGTCAAGTGGCTACCTCTTTCTGAATGGTGGTATAACACTTCCTTACATACTTCAGCAAAAATGACCCCATTTATGGAACTTTATGGATATCATCCACCATCCATCACATCATATTTAAGAGAAAATTCGAAGGTTCAAGTAGTGGAAGATCACATCGAGCATCAACAAGAAGTTCTCCAACTCTTAAAGGACAACTTGAATTTGGAAAAAATCGAATGAAATAACAGGCAGATCAACATCACAGTGAAAGAAGTTTTGATGTAGGAGACTGGGTATTTTTATGGCTACAACCATAAAAACAAATGTCCCCCAAGCAAGCTAAGAAGGATAATAAATTATCGCCAAAGTACTATGGTCCTTACAAGCTGTTGCAAAATATTGGTACTATGGCATACAAATTGGAGCTTCCTACTTCTTCACAAGTGCATCCAATTTTCCATGTTTCACGCTTTAAGAAGGTTATAGGTGAAAATCTTCCAGTTCAAACAATATTTCCAGAACTTCATGAGGAAGGAAAAATCATATTGGAACCTGAAGTGGTCATGGAAACAAGAACTTGAAAACTACGAAATAGATCAATTTCAAAGTATCTCATCAAGTGGAAGAAATTACCCACTAAAGGTTCTACATGGGAGGATGATAATTTTATTACTAGGGGCATGTTAGGTCCCTATATTACTAGTATAGTCCCTTATGGTTGTTATTGTAACCCATGTTATTGTTATTATTGTATCCTTGTAACCCCCATATTATTATTATTGTGCCCTTAAATTATTATTGTTAGGTCGGCTAGGATTACATTGTGGCCCCACTAGGATTAAATTATGGCCCCATGGACTCCTATATATAGAAATGAGGTTTTGTAATTTGTATCATCCAAGAATTTTTCATTCATGTAATGTATTGGAGGTTGCCCCCTCAAAGTGGCTTATTTCTAAGGCGTTGATATCTCTTTTATTCTATTTTTGGAGCTAGATTCACAACACAACTCTAGGAGGAGGGTAGGAAGGCCCAAGAAACAAGATGCTCATGAAAAAACTAGTGCAATTCCTATGAAAAATAGGTCACAACCAGCTCGATCCACCCCATCAACCAATAGGAAAAATATAAGTTCAGCTAAAAGGGCTAGAACTAAAACTATCTCTCCTATACGCATGGTGCAACCTATAGAGAAAGTTTATGAGAAGAAAACTCCAAAGAAATCTCAAACTTTACCAGCATTCATTAGAGAGCATTCTATGAGATTCAAGAAAGGCCAAAATGTTAAATCCACATGTGACGAGAACAAAGCTTCTTCCTCCAGATACAGAGGCATAAGAAGGTTGGTCTTAGGACATAAAATTTTAAAGGAGACTAGTCCAGAAGTTCCAGTCCATGTGCCAGCTGAAGTGCCAGTGCAAGTGCCAGTCCAAGTGCCAGCTGAATTTCTAGCTGAAGTGCCAGTCCAAGTGGGAGCTGAAGTGCCAGTCCAAGTGCTAGTTGAAATTCCAACCCAAGTGCCAGTTCAAGTTCCAATTGAAGTGCCAGTCCAAGTGCGAGTTCAAGTGTCTATTCCAATTCAACACTCCATTCCAGCAGTTGTAGAAGAGCAAGAAGAGGTCAGTGAACCAACACTATCTCAATTATTTTCTTCCCTCAAGACACCAAATTATAAGAGACGAAGTCATCAATATTGATGAAAGCCCAGATAAGGAAACCAAGAAGGCCAGAGCTAAAAACCAAAAGCATATAGGAAAAAGAGCTAGAAGGCTCACTAAGGCAGAGTCTCTCAGGATATTTTCTTCAATACTTTATTTCATCTAACCCTTTCAGGTGAAGCTCCAACATTTTTGGTGTAATTGAAAAACACAGCTATTTCCAAAATTTCTGGTTATTGCTACCTAATTTTGAAAAAGGCAGCGATTGTTTCCTGGGTTTTTGGATGAAGCAAGTGGAGACAGTTTTTTTTTAAGTCCTGAGGGGTGCTACTAAGGAGTAGTTACATGCATGTATTATCCACAGGAGTATCTATTTCCAGGTGTCATTGATTAAGCTCCCTTCTAAATTTCAGGATTCTTCTTTTCACTTTTTGATGGAAACAACCACATGTCTTCTTCAATAGTTTTTTTCACCTTTTGTGGAAGTGGTTGCACCATAATAGAGGAGCAGTATTCCAATAGATTGCCACATCATTCAGTGTTGATCAGCGGTTTTCATTGATGTCAACCGAAGTAGCACCAGGGGCTAACCCAATATTGCACGGGAATTTTTACCTACCAAATTAATATATTCTGGGTCAATAATTATTTTTATGGTTTCTACTTGTCAATATGTTTCTGTTGATATATGGCACGCCATGTAATTCTTCACTATTTGAGAGATATTCATGTTTGAAGTTTTTACCCCCAGTTAGTGGGCTAAAACCCCATGGGGTTGGGGCATGGGTCATTGAAAAGTCATAACTAATATTTTTTAAGCTCCTAAGATCCCTCCGACATTCACTTGTTGAAGCCCCTCTCAACTTAAGCATTCATATAAATTGTCATCTTTATTTCCTCCTTATGCATGGGATTTGGCCATCTGAAAGAGGTCATAATGGAATTTTCGCTCTAAATTTTTTTTCTACGAAGGCTCAAAAGCTGAAATTTTTATGAGGTGAAGCCAAAATCCCGAGGAAGCTGTAGTAAACATTTAAGATCAAGTTACACAATATTTTTGGAGATATGATCTGTGGAAGTAAGGGTTTTTGCAGGCTCCTGAAATTCATCTCAAAGAAGTGACCTTGGTAAAATCGTCATAACTCTCTCTCTGAGTATCGGATTGGAATTTCGTAAAAAGTGACATATAGTGCACAATATGCAATTTTCTCTCTATAAATTTCAGAGGCAAATGAAGTAAAAGTGACACGTGGCATGCTGTACAAGTACGCTCTGCTGAAACAATCCATAATTAGGGCAGTGTGAGAAATTGAGTATAACTCTCTCTTGAAGAATCCAAATTGGGTCAGACCTATGGAATTGGAAAGAAGACTTAGAGGACTACTATAGGACCAAAAATTAGATATTGAGGATCTGAAATAACAGAGATAAACCAGATTCAATATGGAGCTCCTAGAAGGAAAGAAAACGCTAGATGATGTGTTGTCAAGGATTGCAAAGGACCAAAATTTCTACGGCAGAAAAGAAAAACAAGGTATAGCAGAGGGTAGAATGACAAGAGAAGCAACCAAGGTGCATAACAGCAGCAAGAACTTCATCATATGGAGTCTTCAAGTGGATAACACTGCATACAATCATTGTAAAGGTATCATTGTACTTAGTCATTGTAAATACATTATTTTAAAAATTGTACTAGTGTCTATTTGCCAAGGGTTGAAGAGGAAGTGTTGGGAGGTCTAGGATCATCATTAGGTGGTTGTGTCAGAGTTGGGGTTATGGTCTAGTATATCTTCTTCTTCTACATCATTCTATATCATTGTAAAGTGGACCATTTTCCCTGGTACGGGAGTCCATTCTTCTTTTATTCTTCTATAGGGTGGTAGGGTGGTGTAAAGGAGTGAGTTTTAACTCATTGGGTGTTAGGCATCCATTTAGCGACTCTTGAAGAATCTCGGGTGTTGGACGTCCATCCAGTAGGAGATGGAGAAGATGATTTTCTAGGTTCTAGGAAGTTTGAGCAGATTCTAGGAAGTTTGGAGCTTTATTTTCAATTGGAGTTGAATATTAAAGAATTATTAGAAAAGCATTAGGTGGTTTTTGTCCCAGAGTGGGTTTCCACCTTAAAAGCTGTGTTACGTTGTGTTCCTCTTGTTTGGCTTCTATTGTTATGCAAACAACGTGTGGTGAAGATTAACTAATACTCCTAAGGTAGAAAGAAATATTGATTCACCCTCTCGATATTTCCAACAATTGGTATCGATGCTTGGTTCCTTCAATAGCAATTTAAAAACTGGAAGGAGGTCATGAAGTATACCAATAATGGTGTACCTCTGCTCAATGAAAATAATTATGCACTCTGGAAAGGAATAATGGAGGTCTATCTCTTGGTGCAAGGTTACGAAGTATGGGACATTGTTCCAAATGGATTTACATCAGCCGCGGATGAACAAGGTAAGAAAATTTTTGTAAATGATGCAAAAGCAAAGAATATTATTATCAATGAACTTATTGAATCTACTTATCATAAGGTGTTTGGTTGTAAGACCACCAAAAATGTATGGGAAAATCTTGATATTATATATGTAAGTGCCTCAAATGTCAAAGAAGCAAAGCTTCAAATCTATAGAGCAAAATTTGAGCAACTTAAAATGAAATAAGATTGCAATATTGCAGCATACTTCCAATACGTTGATGAAATAACCAATAATATGGAAGGATTGGGAGATCCAGTTGACAATAATACTATTGTATGAAATATTCTTAGAACGTTACTAGGGAAATTCAACCCAAAGGTATCGGTCTTAGAATATAGTGCAAAGCTTGACAAACTTAGCAAAGAGGAATTACATGGAGTTCTCATAGCATATGAAATGAGAATTGATGAAGAACATGGTACTTTGCATCTAGAAACTACGTTCATATAAGAAAGCTAATAAGGACAAACAACCTTCAAAGGCAAAGACCTACACCTGCAAGTGTGAAGAAAAGGAAGATGATGAAGAAGGTCATTCAGATGGAGAATATGCTTACTTTACGGGAAAACTAAAAATTGATAAGGGAAAATTCAAAGGTAAAATTCCATTGATATGTTTTGGCTGTGGTGAGATTGGGAATTTTGCAGCAAAATGTCAGGAACAAAAGTAATAACGCTCAAAAAAGGAAAGAAAGGCTTTTATAAATTCAACAAGCAAAGATCCAAAAGGAACTTTCTCTCTAAAGAAGATATCTCATCATCTGATGAAGACAATGACAGCGAAGAAGAAGCTAATGAGAGAGTATTGTTTATCGCCAAGCACAATAAACAAGAGGCATCAAACAACGAAGAAGAAGGATTGACCATAGAAGAATTTTCTAAGGAAGAAATCAAACTTATAAAAGAGCTCAAGGTAGAGAAGATCCGTTCCAATACTCTTGAAGAACAAGTTCAAGGTCTCAATATTGAAGTTGAAGAACACAAATGCATTGAAGAGTCACTTCAAAAGAAGTTGGAAGAAAGCAACCAAGAAAGGGAAGCATTAGAAGCCGAAGTAGTCTCGTTGTGTAAGGAAGTGAAGAAGGGAAAAATTGTCCAAAACTATGCAAACAATGCAAGGGCATTGGAAGAAATCATCAACAATAAACAATCTTACAACAACGGAACTCGCCTTGATTACAAAGAAGAAGAGGAAAGAACTTCTACAAAAAAATACAATGAACCTATGAAATCTTATTGGCTTGTAGACTTCATTGGACAAGATTCCCAAGAAAAACCTTAGAGGAAAATTAACCGATGAAGATTTCCATCAAAGTATGAACGTATTTTTCATGGCTATTGTTATTCAGGTGGGAAATTTGGTCATAAAGCTATAGAATGTCACACGTACCCTAGGAAATAATACAATTCCGGAGATATGGATAATAATAATATGAACCTCCCAGTGTTACCATAGTTTTTGGTCATCTAACCTATTGTTATTAGATGAACCCAAGTACACCATGTAAGACCAATTTTACCCTAAGTAAAATTTCTTTCACCATATAAAATAACTCATTTGGTCATATTTAACCCAAAACAAGGAAATTAATTAAATAAATCCTTATTTATTTAATTATTTCCTAAGAACAAGTTATTTAAATCATTATTTAAATAATATTCTTAATTAAATTTGACTAAATCATACATAAATAATTAAATAAACCATTATTTATTTAATTATATTCCCATCATTCCCCTAAAATGATAAATAAATCATTTATTTATTTATTATTTATAAATAAAGGAATTGACCCAAGTCAAGAATCCTTTTCCCGCCAACAAATATAATAAAATATTCCTAAAAGGTGCTTCTAGAATTCGATTAATAATATTTTATTCATGCACCGAGTTCTAGACCACCCCAATATTTTGTTATAAATAGGGGGGTTTTCCCCATTCATTAATCACCTCCATTGCATTAGATCACTCTGGATCTACTCTTGGTCACCATTTTCCATTTTGCTTTATGAACTCCCATTGAGTTCCATGTTTGTTTTTCTACACCACTAAGAGAGAGAAATGTTAGATCTGAAACGCTGAGGAATTTCAAGAACCCATCCCACTGAGGAGAACCAAAAAACACCTTTCTTGTTTTCCTCTCAGGTGCCCCATTCTTTAATATAATACAAAATCCTTTTAAATATATTCTTCTTGTCTTGTCCATTGGATTTATGGAGCTATGTTATATTTTATCTGCTTAATGTCTTTTGTGCTTAGATTTGAATTTGTGCAGCAAACTTAAAGATATTTTGCAGCCATAATCGATGTTAGGGATATTTTTTATGCATAGCTAAAGTGATCTTTTACGACGAAAGATTCATACTAACACAAGGCTCAACAAAATATCAATAGATTTGAACATTTAAGAAATAATATTGAATGTTACAAATGTCGAAACTTTGGACACATAGCCAAAGACTGCAGACTTGAAAATCCTCCAGAAGAATCTTTGAAGCCACAAAATGATTGAACATGGAAGAAGAAGAAGAATGATAATTGTGCTCTCACTCTCAAGGCTCAAAAGAACAAAGATGTGTGGTATGTTGATAGCGGTTGCTCAACGCATATGACTGGAGATAGAAATAAATTTATATCTCTGAAAGAGAAGAAGGATGGAACCATGTCCTTTGGAAATGATGGATCTTCAAATGTTATAGGATCATGTACTGTCACTCTCGGAAGAAAATATGTTCTAGCCAAGAATGTTCTATTGGTTGAAAACATGAATTACAATCTGCTTAGTGTTGGACAAATGTGTGAACAAGGACAGACAATACTATTCAACTCCAGGAAATGTGAAATCAGGAAATGCATGTATGGTGAAATTGTGGCTACAACAAGTCGAGCTCCAAACGACATATATGTTCTGGATGAAGCAACTAAAGCATGTCTAATAGCTAAAGAGGATGATGCAATAATTGGTAGCAATGATGATCGACTAACTAAGAATTTTTCTATAAAGGTGCAAAGTGATTTAGAGATTTCTTTACTTGGTTGCAAATTGAGCATTGACGACTCATCTAAGGATGTGAATTAGAGGTTGTATAGACCTATGATTGGTAGTCTTCTATATGTAACAGCCTCCCGACCAAATGTTATGCAAGCAGTTGGATAAGTAGCAAGATTCCAAGTAGCACAAAAAGAATCACATATTAAATATTTTCCAGCATTGGAATATCTTTGCCAGAAGCTTGGGATTCTCCCAAGTTCTCATTAGATTTTCCTTTTTTAGAATATAAAGGGGGAGTGGAAGTGTGTACAAGTCTACAGGACGGTTTTGTGTCAGCATGAGTGGAAGTGTGTACAGGTCTGCAGGATGGTTTTGTTTCAGGGGGAGTTACCCTTTGCCATTGATGTCAAAGGGGGAGAGAATGTTGTAGGAAGAGGTGTCATGATCGTAGGGGGAGTACTTGTGTTGCCATCAATGCCAAAGGGGGAGATTGTTGATCAGCGGTTGTCATTGATGTCAACCCAAGTAGCACTAGGGGCTAACCCAATATTGCACGGGAATTTTGACCTGCCAAATTAATATATTGTGGGTAAACAATGCTTTATATGGCTTCTACTTGTCAAGATGTTTCCTTTGATATATGGCACACCATGTAATTCTTCACGGTTTTGAGAGATATTCATGTTTGAAGTTTGTACCCCCAGTTAGTGGGCTAAAACCCCATGGGGTTAAGGCATGGATCATTGAAAATTCATAATTAATATTTTTTAAGCTCCTAAGATCCCTCCCACATTCACCTGTTGAAGCCCCTCTCAACTTAATCATTCATATAAATTTTGATCTTCATTTCCTCCTTATGCATGGGATTTGGCCATCTTAAAGAGGTCATAGTGGAATTTTCGCTCTAACTTTTTTTTCTACGAAAGCTCAGAAGATGAAATTTTTATGAGGCGAAGCCGAAATCCTGAGGAAGCTTCAGTAAAAATTTCAGATCAAGTTGCATAATATTTTTGGAGATATGATCTGTGGAAGTAATGGTTTTTGCAGGCTCCTGAAATTCATCTCAAAGAAGTGACCTTGGTAAAATCGTCATAACTCTCTCTCTAAGTATCGGATTGGAATTCCATAAAAAGTGACAAATATTGCACAGTATTTAGTTTTCTCTCTATCAATTTTAGAGGAAAATGAAGTAAAAGTGACACGTGGCATGCTGTATAAGTGCGCTCTGCTGAAACAGTCCATAATTAGGGCAGTGTGAGAAACTGAGTATAAATCTCTCTTGAAGAATCCAAATTGGGTCAGACCTATGGTATTGGAAAGAAGACTCAGAGGAATACTACAAGACCAAAAATCAGATATTGAGGATTTGAAATAACAAAGATACACCAGATTCAATATCGAGCTCCTAGAAGGCAAGAAAAAGCTAGATCATGTGTTGTCAAGGATTGCAAAGGAGAAAAATTTCTACGGCAGAAAAGCAAAACAAGGTGTAGCAGAGGATAGCATGACAAGAGCAACAACCCAAGTGCATAATAGCAGCAAGAAGTTCATCATATGAAGTCTTCAAGTGGGTAGCACTGCATACAATCATTGTAAAGGTATCATTGTACTTAGTCATTGTAAATACATTATTGTACAAATTGTACTAGTGTCTATCTGCCAAGGGTTGAAGAGGCAGTGTTGGAGGTCTAGGATCATCATTAGGTGGTTGTGTCAAAGTTGGGGTTATGGTCTAGTATATCTTCTTCTTCTACATCATTCTATATCATTGTAAAGTGGACCATTTTCCCTGGTACGGGAGTCCATTCTTCTTTTATTCTTCTATAGGGTGGTAGGGTGGTGCTAGGGTGAGTTGTAGCTCATTAGGTGTTGGGGCATCCATTCAGTGGCTACTGAAGAATCTCGGGCGTTGGAGCGTCCATCCAGTGGGAGCTGGAGAAGAATGCTTTTCTAGATTCTAGGAAGTTGGAGCTTTATTTTCAATTGGAGTTGAAAATAATTATTAGAAAAGCATTAGGTGGTTTTTGTCCCGGAGTGGGTTTCCACCTTAAAAACTATGTGCATTTGTGTTCCTCTTGTTTTCTGCTATCATTATACAAACACTGATAATAATTGAAGATTAACTAATGCTATAATTGAAAGAAATATTGATTCACCCCCCCTCTCAGTATTTTCAACATTCAACCACTTCGAATTGCAAGCCATCATTTTGTTTAATTTATTTATGTTATACCACTTTGTATTAAAGTTTAAGATAAGCCTCATCTTTTGTATGAGATTGTAATAAAATTTTTAGAATAGATTCACACCTTTTATGGAGATGTTAGTGTAATTTATTTTGTATATATATGATAAAATTCCATGAAGAAAAGGTTAGTGGTGTATGAATATTTTTCTCATATGATCAGTGTACTTTTCAGTGAATGATATTGAAAAAAAAAATTGAGGACTTATTACCTACTTGATATGTGTATTGTTAATCTTTGCATGTGTTTCCACATATCATTTTATTCAGTTGCAATTTGTAATTTCAAATACTATTGTATGCTTTTATGAGTCTCCTGATGGATTTATGTATCTTGTCAAATTTTATCAGTCTTGTTCAGTGATATTTCTTGATGATATATATATATATATATATATATATATATATAAAGACAGTATAAAGAGCATTCCTTATGACAATCACTTTTCATGATATTTGAGTAAGATCATTGTAAGTCTTGATATTTCCTTCTCTTGTTGAAATATTGTCAAACTGTTGCTTGCGTTATTTTTCACGAAAAGCAGTGGATTTCTGACTTATAGATCCATTGTCTCTTCTTCTTTCCATAGGCTACAACGTTACCTTTTTCTACCATATAAGGACTCAATACCCGCATTAGTGTGACAGTGAACTTGACTGAAATCCATTTTCAACGATTGTTGACTTAAACCACCTACCAATCATATAATCCAAATCATTAAATTTCCTTAGAGCTTACGATGTGACTAGTAAATGACTTGAAGCTGTCCACGTGATGATTCCAATGCTAACATATTTTGGTGCATCTTCCAGGAGACAAAGTCCTTGAAACGAAGTATTTTCCTGAGTCTCTTGTTTTTAATTGCTGATAATCAACTCTTGATGGTGAAAAATAATTGGTGACTTGAAGAAGACTTCAAATTGGTTCACCTGGCGACTCCACAAAGAGGAAGAGGGGTTTCAAGACCTCTTACTACAAGGAGAAATCAGATATCATGTATTGTGACTCCAGTTGTTGACCCAGAGAATATAATTAAACATGCAAAGGGAAAACATAGATCATTTGAAGCCACATCTCACTAAGTGAATAAAGTACATAAAAAGTATATTAAAAAAAAATGTATCTTCATCTACTTTAGAATGAAGAGAAGTTTTAGTTTCAAAATATTATGTTGAAAACTATTCAGTTGAAACTGCTTCCCTAGAAAATAAAGTAGATGGTGTTAACCTAGGATCAGCTAAAAGTTTTTATCATTCATCATTTATTAAATCTGAGATAAGTACTATTTCAGTATAAGAGGGAAAAATACAATTTTTAAGTGTAAATAAGGAATCAAAAGAGTTAGTGCTGACAGAAGGGGAGTTAGAACAAGTATTGGCAATTGCAATTTTTCTTGATAGGGATGTTTTGACTGAATAATATTTTAAAACCATTTTAAATTCCTTCAAAATCATCCTAAATATCAATATTTTAGTACCCCTCAGCAACAATATTTTCCTTTTTCTAGAAATCCTACTGTTAGGTCATCCTCTTCTCATCCATTAGAAGGGAGTGTTCCTCAAGGACTGACTTTCAACTTATATGACTTTTTAGCTCAACAAAATAAATTTGAATTTACCCCATCCCCTTAAAAGACAAAATTTTAATCTAATTCTTCTGTAGAAGGTGAAAACAAGTCATCCTCTATTCATCTCTTTGAAAATCGACTATTTTCAGTCCCAAAACTTGAAGAATCGGCCCAAGATTTCCAATCTTTTGCTATCCCAAATTAGATTTAGATTCCACAAATTGTAATTCCTAATTCTCAAATAGCTACATCAACCAGTCATCCATCAACTATAAATCAATAAACAATGGCTCGACCTACCCTTATAAGGATGCACCAAATAATGGATGTAAGATATGCACCACTTTCTCTTCCTCAACCTTTGCATCCTCTTCCTCAAGGGGGTTATCTGAAATATCTTCAAAATACAATGGAGGGAGAAGGACTTTTTGCTAAGGAACATTTGGTTTATTTCTATATTTATGCTGATAACTAGAACATTGAACATGAAGATGTGTGGTTAAGAATTTTTGTTAAAATATTGGATGGAGAACTTCATAAATAGTTCAAAAGTCTGCTACCAAAATCAATAACATGAATAGATGAATTGGAGGAAGTATTTGTGAAACAATGGGGGTGATAGGAAAGATTATGTGTATTACCTTATCAAGTTTGGAACTCTAAAAAAGAATACAGGTGAGTCATTGACTGATTTTACAAAGAGGTTTAATAAAATTTATTAGAAAATTCCTAAAGAAATTAAGCCTCCTGAAACCACAGCTATGATAACTTTTGCCAATGCTTTAGTTTCTGAGTTTACTTTATGGTGCAGGGCTGAGAAAAAACATAAATTGATGGATATGTAGGAGTCTTCAATTTGAGTGCAGTCTAATCTTATGGCTTCAAATAAATTGAAATTGGAAGAGGAGAAAGCAGCAAAGGACAAAAAGAAAATGAAAGAAGAAAAACCTTCTTCTTCCAAAACTCTTACAACCGAAGAAAAGATTGATCAAATGTCCAATTTGATCAAATAACTTGACTCTAAGATGACAAAATTGGAGTTAGAAAATAAACCAGCTACTAGAGCCAATCAAAATGAAGCCAATAGAAATCAGGCTCCCTTAAGAAGACCTTTTCAGCCTCAATAAATCCTACAATTCCCAAGGAGGAATGTTGATGATCAAAATGTTCAACCTCCTTTGAATAATTTTGCTGAAGAAGAGCAGAAAGAACATGATGAAGAAAATGAAGAAATAAACCTTGTAGGAGAAACATCACAGTCAACTTGTTTGACTTTGAAAGAATATGAAAACCAGTCAAGGATATATTTGTTTTCAGATGATGAGAATGCTCACATTCATGCACAAAATGATAAAAACAACAAGAAACTCAAAACATAATCTATCTTCTAAGTTCGAAAGTTCCTGTTCAAAAACCTCAAAAAAATAAGATTCTGAAAAACAAGATGCTAAACAAAAGGCCAAAGTCAATGAGGTTCCTTCCCCTCATAATTCTACCCCGATTATCAAAATTTCTGCAGAAAATAAGGAATTAGCTCCTCTTTATAATTTCAGTTTCAAATCAGAACTGAATAAATTAAAATTATTGTCCCACTTCTTGAAATGTTGAAAAATATAGCATACAAAGAATCTTTTAAAAGTATGTTACAACCACCTCTTGCTCCTGATTCGGTCAATCTTGAGGATGAACATCATACTATTTACTTAGGCTACGATGTCCAAGACCAAAATGATGATAATTCACCACCTTTCTATATTTCACTCAATATACATGACAAATTGCTACATAATTGTCTATTAGATTCTGGGGCTTCTCACAATCGAATGCCAAATAAAGTGATGGATGAATTAGGATTAGAAATCACCAAGCAATACCATGACCTATACACCTTCAATTCCAAAAAATTCAAGTGTTTAGGAGTGATTAAAGACTTGGTTGTTTCTCTTACCCAACTTCCTATGAAAAGCTTCGTGATGGACATCGTAGTTGCAGACATACCTTCTAGATTTGGGATGCTTCCTTCCAGATCTTGGTCTAAAATATTAGGGGTAACCCTTCAGATGGAGATGTCATATGCCACAATCCCAGTGTTTGGAGGATAATTGAAAAGGTTATATAGGGAAACCAAAATGGCCTATATCATCATTCACTGGCATAATCCTTCAAATCATCCTATATGCTGAGAAAAAGGAATTGGGGTCATCCATATTACACCTTGCTGCTGATGATAACAATTTCTACTGTGAAATTATTGAAAAACAACACTTTCAGATATAAATGAGCAACCTTTAGAGGGAGGAAAGATATGGATAATGTACTTCGATGGAGCCTCATTAAGGGAAGGATTGGGAGCTAGTGTAGTTCTCATTTATCCCACTCAAAAAAGGGTAACTATATCATATAAACTGCAATTTTCTACCACTAATAACACAGCTAAATATGAGGTGCTTTTTCTTGGTATGAGGGCACCAAAAAGACTTGGGAGCTGAACAGCTAGTTGCCTTTGGTGATTCAGAATTGGTGATAAGGAAGGCGAGAAACAACTATAAGTTAAAAATTCCAAATTGAAGAATTATAGGAATGAAGTGTGGGACTTGATTGAGCATTATTTTTCAGCATTTAATGTGAATTTTGTCACTAGAGAGGAAAATCAAACGGCTGATTCAATAGCTATTCTGCTAGTAATTTCAACGTTCCTCTTGATGCCAAGGAAACATATGATGTTCAAATAAAAAAAACCTTCTATTCCTGATAACATCAAATATTGGCAAGTATTTAAGCATGATAAAGAAATTCAAAAGCTTTTAGAGTGTGTTGAAGAGTTTGCAGACATTCAAATTGATGATGAGGAGGACATTGTTGAAAATAAAAATAGTAAGTATTTCAAGAAAACCATGGCTGGAAAAGACATTATTGATCTGAAAACTAACTATATTCCTAAAGGCCTAGTTCCTTTAGAATGTTTTTTTGACAATAATGATATCTTTTTAAATCCTGAAAATAAAGTTGATGGAGAGAGTACAATTGACTATAATATTGGTACAAAAGATCAACCAAAATTAGTTAAAGTTTCTAAATTTCTTTCTCTAGAAACTAGAAAAAAAGATGTCAAGCTGCTCAAAGAATATGCAAATATTTTTGCATGGTCCTATAGTGAGTTGAAGACCTATGATACAAAGCCTGTAGCACAGAAGAGAAGGCATATCAATTCCATGTTGCTCCCTATCATTGAAAAAAAATCAGAAAATTATGGGAAGGAAAACTAATTCTGCCTTTGATATTTTCTAATTGGGTAGCTAACATAGTTGAAATTTGAAAGAAGAATGGAGAAAGAAGAATTTGTGTTGATTTTCACAATCTGAACCGGTGTTCATTGAAGGATAACTACCCATTACCCAAGATGGATTATATTTTGTAGAATGTTGTAGGCTCCAAAATATTGTCAATGATAGATGGATTTTTAGGCTATAATTAGATTTTAGTTGATAGACAAGACAAAGAAAAGACAACATTTACTACTCCCTGGGGAACATTCATGTACAAAAAAATTCCATTTGGGTTAAGGAATGAAGGCGCAACATTTTAGTGGGCAATGGATATTGCCTTTGTAGGAGAAAAAGACAGATTTGTAGTCATTTACTTGGATGACATTACAGTCTATTCAAAATCTGATGAAGATCATTTGAAACATTTGAAACAAGTTTTTGACAAATGCAGAAAATTTGGTTTGTCCTTGAACCCAAAGAAGTCATCCTTTGTTGTTCAAGAAGGAAAGTTATTGGGACATATTGTGAGAGAAAGTGGTATCTGTATTGATACAGGGAGAGTTGAGGCTATTCAGAAGATTGGTTTGCCAAGGAATAAAAAGGAATTGCTGCTGTTTTTGGGGAAATTAATTTTCGGAGACGCTTTGTTCCAAATTGTGCAGAGATGTGTTGGAAATACTGAGAGGGGGGATGAATCAATATTTCTTTCAATTAGAGCATTAGTTAATATTCAATTATTATCAGTGTTTGTACAATGATAACAGCAAACAAGAGGAACACAAATGCACACAGTTTTTAAGGTGGAAACCCACTCTGGGACAAAAACCACCTAATGTTTTTATAATAATTCTTTTCAACTCCAATTGAAAATAAAGCTCCAAATTCCTAGAATCTAGAAAAGCATTATTCTCCAGCTCCCACTGGATGTATGCTCCAACAGCCAAGATTCTTCAGTAGTCACTGAACAGATGCCCCAACACCCAATGAGCTACAACTCACCCTAGCACCACCCTACCACTCTATAGAAGAATAAAAGAAGAATGGACTCCCGTACCAGGGAAAATGGTCCACTTTACAATGATATAGAATCATGTAGAATAAGAATATATACTAGACCATAACCCCAACTTTGACACAACCACCTAATGATGATCCTATACCTCCCAACACTACCTCTTCAACCCTTGGCAAATAGACACTAGTACAATTTGTACAATAATGTATTTACAATGACTAAGTACAATGATACCTTTACAATGATTGTATGCAGTGCTGCCCACTTGAAGACTTCATATGATGAAATTATTGCTACTATTATGCACCTTGGTTTTTGCTCTTGTCATGCTACCCTCTGCTACACCTTGTTTTTCTTTTCTGCCGTAGAAAGTTTGGTCCTTTGCAATCCTTGACAACACATGATCTAACTTTTTCTTGCCTTCTAGGAGCTCGATATTGAATCTGTTGTATATTTGTTATTTCAGATCCTCAATATCTGATTTTCGGTCCTGTAGTATTCCTCTGAGTCTTCTTTCCAATGCCACAGGTTTGACTCAATTTTGATTCTTCAAGAGAGAGTTATACCCAATTTCTCACACTTCCCTATTTATGGACTATTTCAGCAGAGCGCACTTGTACAACATGCCACGTGTCATTTTTTTTTTCCCTTTGAAATTGATAGATCAAAAACTAAAGACTGTGCACTATCTATCAAATTTTACAGAATTCCAATCTGATACTCAGAGAGAGAGTTATGATGATTTTAGCAAGGTCACTCCTTTGAGATGAATATCAGGAGCCTGCAAAAACTCTTACTTCCACAGATAATATCTCCAAAAATATTGTGCAAATTGATATGAATTTTTTAATTCCACTTCCTCGGGATTTTTTTTTTGCCTCATAAAAATTTCAGCTTCTGAGACTTCGTAGAAAAAAATGTAGAGCGAAAATTCCACGATGACCTGTTTCAGATGGCCAAATCCCTTGCATAAGGAGGAAATGAAGATCACAATTTATATGAATATTTAAGTTGAGAGGGGCTTCAAGAAGTGAAAGTGGGAGGGATTTTAGGATCATAAAAAATATTAATTATGAATTTTCAAGGACCCATGCCCCAACCCCATGGGGTTTTAGCCCACTAACTGGGGGTACAAACTTCAAACATGAATATATCTCAAACCGTGAAGAATTACATGGCGTGCCATATATCAACGGAAACATCTCGACAAGTAGAAACCATAAAAAGCATTATTGACCCAGAATAAATTAATTTGGTTGGTCAAAATTCCCATGCAATATTGGGTTAGCCCCTGGTGCTGCTTGGGTTGACATCAATGACAACCACTAATCAACAATATCCCCCTTTGGCATTGATGGCAACACAATTACTCCCCCTGCGATCATGACACCTCTTCCTACAACATTCTCTCACCCTTTGACATCAATGGCAAAGGGTAACTCCCCCTGAAACACAACCATCTTGCGGACCTGTACACACTTCCACTCACGCTGACACACAACCGTCCTACAGACCTGTACACACTTCCACTCCCCCTTTATATTCTTGAAAAGGGAAAATATAATGAGAACTTGGGAGAATCCCAAGCTTTTGACGAAGATATTCAAATGCTTCATGAGGTAAAGGTTTAGTGAAGATATCAGCAATTTGTTCTTTTGTACAAACATACTCAAGTTTGATATGTTGGACATTGGGTTCAACGCTCCCCGTGTGTTTCACAACATGGACTAACTGCCTCTCATGGATCCTAACTCTGGCAATTGTAGTGGAGACTAACGCCTATGGGTTTTGGTCTAATGGAAAGCGTGTTTCCAAAAATTAGTATCAGAGCAATAGGTCTCGAGTTCGAAACTCAACCAGATCACATTGGGGGGGAGATTGTTGGACATTGGGTTCAACGCTCCCCGTGTGTTTTGCGACATGGACTAACTGCCTCTCGTGGATCCTAACTCCGGTGATTATAGTGGAGACTAACACCTGCGGGTTTTGGTCTAACGACAATCGTGTTTCCAACATGATATTATTTTCAGCGACTTTTTCTCTAAAAAAATGATATTTGATCGGAATGCATTTTGTTTTTGAATGCATGACAGGATTCTTGGAGATGCTGATGGCACTAGTGTTGTCACAGAATATGGGAATAGGCTCACTGAATTGTACTTGAAGATCTTGCAAAGTTTGTTTCATCCAAAGAACTTGATTACAACATGATGCTGCTTCCGCTGTAGATAACGAGATTGAAGTTTGTTTTTGCTCAACCATGATATGAGACAACCACCTAGATAGAATGCTGCTCCACTAGTACTCTTACGATCATCAACGCTTCCTACCCAATCTACATCTGTAAAGGCTTGAATAATGAGATTGTTACCCTTGGGATACCACAAGCCATATTCTTCTATGCCCTTTAGATATCGAAAAATTCTTTTGACGAAAATAATATGTGATTCTTTTGGTGCTGCTTGGAATCTTGCTACTTGTCCAACTGCTTGCATAACATCTGGCCGAAAGGCTGTTACATATAGAAGACTACCAATCATAGATCTGTACAATTTCTGATCCACATCCTTAGATGAGTCATCTATGCTCATTTTGCAACATGTTACCATTGGAGTAAGGACGGGTTTGCAATCTTCCATATTGAACTTCTTGAGCATTTCCTTGATGTACTTAGCTTGACATATAAATATTCCTTTCTCTTGCTGAGATATTTTAAGCCCTAAGAAGTATGTCAGCTACCAAGTAAAGTCATCTCAAACTCACTTTGCATCTTTGTAGAAAAGTTCTTACTTAGTCGATCATCATTGCTACCAAATATTATATCATCCACATATACCTCAACAATTGTTAAATTATCTTTATCTATTTGTACATAAAGATTGCTATCAACAGTACCTTTCTTGAACCCTTGTTGACATAGATATCCATCAAGACGAGCATACCATGCTCTGTGAGTCTGCTTGAGACCATATAGAGCCATCCTTAACCTGCAGACATAGTCTTCTTTTTGTGATAGTAGAAAACCTTCCGGTTGTTTGATGTAAAATTCTTCTTCTAATTCTCCATTCAAAAATACTGACTTAACATCCATTTGGTAGACTTTTATTTTTCTTGAACATGCATAGGCAAGAAACATTCGGATGGCTTCCATTCTGGAAATTGGTGCAAATGTTTCGTCCAAATCAATTCCTTCCACTTGTGCATAGCCTTTGCAAACCAATCTTGCCTTGTTTATGGTAACCTGCCCATCTTCATTCAATTTGTTCCTGAACACCCATTTAGTCCCAATGACATTTTTGTCTTTTGGTCATGGAACTAATTCCCAGGTGTTGTTCTTTTCAATTTGATCCAATTCTTCATTCATAGCTGCTACCCAATGTTCATTTTGGCTGGCTTCCTCAAAACTACTAGGCTCAAAGGTTGCTAGAAAATCAACGTGAGCTTGTTGTGATGAACGAAGCTGTCGAACTTCATTTATGTCACCAATGATTTGATTTGATGGATGGTTCTTTTGAATCCACTCTTTTGTTCTCCTTGGAGGAGCTTCTTGTTGTTGTTCTGGTATATCTTGATGATCATTTTTTACTTCTTCCTCATTGATATTTTCTTCTTGTTCTACAATTTTATCTGTGTCTTTTTCAGCCTCTGTCTTAAGTTTCAAAGATTCCAGATCTTCATCATTACTCGCTAGAACACCATCTTCATCAAATGTAACATTTATGCTCTCCACTATCTATTTTTGTCTTAGATTATAGCATTTATAGGCCTTTCTTTTGCACGAGTAACCAAACAAGATACCTTCATCAACATGTGATTCAAACTTACCCAAATTTTGATCTTCTCTTTTGATATAACATTTGCTTCTGAATATTTTGAAATATTTTACATTAGCTATTTTTCCTTTCCATAATTCATATGGAGTCTTGTTGCAATTATTTTTGAGAAGACTTCGGTTGACAATGAAGACTGACGTATCAATTGCTTGAACCCATAATTTTTCGTCCAATTTTGAGTCCTTCCACATTGTTCTACCCATTTCATGTACAGTTATATTCTTTCTTTCAACAACTCCATTTTGCCAAGGTGTTCGTGCTATTGAAAATTGCCTTTTTATTCCATTTTCGCCACAGTATTGCTGAAATAATTTGGAAGTGAATTCTCCACCATTATCTGATCTTAAACACTTTATTTTCAAATCAGTTTCATTTTCAACCAACTCCTTGTAAATCTTAAAGCACTCAAATGCTTCAGATTTTTTCTTTAAGAAACTGACGGCTGTCATCCTGGTATAGTCATCTATCATTAACATGAAATATAATTCTCCATCTAAGCATTTTGTTCTCACAAGACCACATAGATCAGTATGTATCAATTCCAATGGATGTGATGAAAAGTGTTCTTTTATTTTAAATTGGACTTTTGTCTACTTGCCATGCCGACATGCCTCACATAGTGTGTTGGAAGGTTTTGATATTTTCGGCATTTCTCGTACTGCTTCCTTTTTAATTATCCTGACAAGATTTTCAAAGTTTATGTGACCCATTCATTTGTGCCATAACCAAATTTCATCTTCTTTAGCTAGTAGACATGCTTTAGTTGCTTCATCCAGAACATATATGTCGTTTGGAGCTCGACTTGCTATAGCCACAATTTTACCATACCTACCTTTCCTGATTTCAAATTTTGTGGAGTTGAATAGCATTGTGTGTCCTTGATCACACATTTGTCCAACACTGAACAGATTGTGATTCATGTTTTCGACCAATAGAACATTCTTGGCTATAACATTTTTGCTTCCAAGAGTGACGGTACTTGATCCTATAACATTTGAGGATCCATCATTTCCAAAGGATATGGTTCCATCCTTATTCTCTTTTAGAGATATGAATTTACTTCTATCTCCAGTCATATGCGTTGAGCAGCCGCTATCAACATACCACACACCTTTCCTTTTTTGAGACTTGAGAGCGAGAGCACAATTATCAGTCTTCTTATTCTTCCATGTTCGTTCATTCTATGGCTTCGAAGATTCTTCTGGAGGATTTTCAAGTCTGCAGTCTCTGGCTATGTGTCCAAAGTTCTAACATTTGTAACATTCCAAAATATTTCTTAAAAGTTCAAATCTATTGATGTTTCGTTGAGCCCTAGGAGGTTCATATTTGAAGAATCTCTTGGAATTGTATTGGTTCATAGGGTACGTGCGACATTCTATAGCTTTATGACGAAATTTTCCACATGAATAACAATAGCCATGAAAAATATGTTGGTACCTGGATGAAAATCTTCGTCGAGGAATCATCTTCCAAGGATGTGCTTGCGAATCTTGTCCAATGAAGTCTTCATGTGTGTCATATCTCACAGGTTCATTGTATTTTGTTGTAGAAGGTCCGGCTTCTTCTTCTTTGTAACCAAGGTTAGTTCTGTCATTGTAAGATCATTGATTGTTGATGAGTTCTTCCAATTCCCTTGAGCTGTTGGCATAGTTTTGGACAAATTTTACCTTCTTCACTTACTTACGCAGTGAGACTACTTCGGCTTCTAATGCTTCCCTTTCTTGGTTGCTTTCTTCCAGCTTCTTTTGAAGTGACTCTTCAATACATTTATGTTCTTCAACCTCAATTTTTATACCTTGAACTTGTTCTTCAAGAGTGTTGGAACAGATCTTCTCAGCATTGAGCTATTTTATAAGCTTGATTGCCTCCTCATAAAATTCTTCTATGGTCAACCCTTCTTCTTCTTTGTTTGATACTTCTTGTTTATTGTGCTTGGCCATAAAAAATACTTTCTCATTGGCTTCTTCTTTGCTGTCACTTTCTTCATCGGATGAGGAGCTATCTTATTTAGAGAGAGTTCCTTTTGGATCCTTTATTTTTTCCTTGCTTGTTGAATTTCTTAAGGCCTTTATTTCCTTTTGAGTTTCCATTACTTTTGTTCGTACATTTTGCTACGAAATGCCCAACCTCACCACAACCGAAACATATCAATGGAAGTTTACCTTTGAATTTTCCCTTACCAGGTTTTAGTTTTCTCGTAAAGTAAGCATATTCTTCATCTGAAAGACCTTCTCCATCATCTCCCCTTTCTTCACACTTGCAGGTGCATGTCATTTCAATTGAAGGTTGTTTGTCCTTATTGGTTTTCTTAGATGCAACGAATGCAGTTTCTAGATTTGAAGTACCCTTTTCTTCATCAAGTCTCATTTCATATGCTATGAGAACTCCATGTAATTCTTCCTTGCTAAGCTTGTCCAGATTTTCACTGTATTCTAAGACCGATACCTTTGGGTTGAATCTCCCTGGTAACATTCTAAGAATCTTCTGTATAATAGTCTTCTCGTCAACTGGCTCTCCCAATCCTTCCAGATTATTGGTTATTTCATCAACGTATTGGAAGTATGTAGCAATGTTGCAATCTTCTTTCATTTTGAGTTGCTCAAATTTTTCTCTATAGATTTGAAGCTTTGCTTCTTTGACATTTGAGTCACCTGCATATATATTCTCAAGCTTGTCCCATACATATTTGGCAGTTTTACAACCCAACACCTTATGATAAGCAGATTCAATAAGTCCACTGATAATAATATTCTTTGCTTTTGCATCATCTAACAAATTCTTCTTACCTTGTTCATCCGCGGTTGATGTAAATCCATTTTGAACAGTGTCCCATACTTCGTAACCTTGCGCCAAGAGATAGACCTCCATTCTTACTTTCCACAGTGCATAATTATTTTCATTGAATAGAGGTACACCATTCTTTGTATGCTCCATGACCTCCTTCCGGTACAATATTTGTGGTAGGTAACCAAGCTATGGCTTGTATTGTTGGAAATCTTTGAGAGGGGGGGGGGGTGAATCAGTATTTCTTTCAATTAGAGCATTAGTTAATCTTCAATTATTATCAGTGTTTGTACAATGATAGCAGCAAACAAGAGGAACACAAATGCACACAGTTTTTAAGGTGGAAACCCACTACGGGAAAAAAACCACCTAATGCTTTTCTAATAATTCTTTACAACTCCAATTGAAAATAAAGCTCCAACTTCCTAGAATCTAGAAAAGCATTCTTCTCCAGCTCCCACTGGATGGACACTCCAACGCCCAAGATTCTTCAGTAGTCACTGAACAGATGCCCCAACACCCAATGAGCTACAAATCACCCTAGCACCACCCTACCACCCTATAGAAGAATAAAATAAGAATGGACTCCCATACCAGGGAACATGGTCCACTTTACAATGATATAGAATGATGTAGAAGAAGAAGATATACTAGACCATAACCCAAACTTTGACACAACCACCTAATGATGATCCTAGACCACCCAACACTGCCTCTTCAACCAATAGTAGATAGACACTAGTACAGTTTGTACAATAATGTATTTACAATGACTAAGTACAATGATACCTTTACAATGATTGTATGCAGTGCTGCCCACTTGAAGACTTCATATGATGAACTAGTTGCTGCTGTTATGCACCTTGATTGCTGCTCTTGTCATGCTACCCTCTTCTGCACCTTGTTTTGATTTTCTGCCATAGAAATTCTGTTCCGTTGCAATCCTTGACAACACATGATCTAGCTTTTTCTTTCCTTCTACGAGCTCGATATTGAATCTGGTGTATCTCTGTTACTTTAGATCCTCAATATCTGATTTTCAGTCCTGTAGTATTCCTCTGAGTCTTCTTTCGAATGCCACAGGTCTGACCCAATTTGGATTCTTCAAGAGAGATTTATACCCCATTTCTTACACTGCCCTAATTATGGATTGTTTCAGGAGAGCGCACTTGTACGGCGTTCCATGTGTCACTGTTTCTTCATTTGCCTCCGAAATTGATAGAGCACAAACTACAGACTGTGCACTATCTGCCACTTTTTACAAAATTTCAATCCGATACTTAGAGAGAGATTTATGACGATTTTACCAAGGTCACTTCTTTGAGGTGAATTTCAGGAGCCTGCAAAAACCCTTACTTCCACAAATCATATCTCCAAAAAATTTGTGCAACTTGATCTAAAATTTTCACTGCAGTTTCCTCAGGATTTTGGCTTCACCTCATAAAAATTTTAGCTTCTGAGCCTTCGTAGAAAAAAAATTTAGAGTGAAAGTGCCACAATGACCTGTTTCAGATGGCCAAATCCCTTGCATAAGGAGGAAATGAAGATCACAATTTATATGAATGCTTAAGTTGAGAGGGGCTTCAACAAGTGAACGTGGGAGGGATTTTAGGAGCATAAAAAAAATTAATTGTGACTTTTCAATGACCCATGCCCCAACCCCATGGGGTTTTAGCCCACTAACTGGGGATACAAAATTCAACATGAATATCTCTCAAACCGTGAAGAGTTACATGGCGCGCCATATATCAATGGAAACATATCGATAAGTAGAAACCATCAAAAGCATTATTGACCCAGAATATATTAATTTGGTAGGTCAAAATTCCCATGCAATATTGGGTTAGCCCCTACTGCTACTTGGGTTGACATCAATGACAACAGCTGATCAACAAGATGATCAAACATATAAATGTATTGCTCAAGAAATATGCAGAATTCAAGTGGTAAGATGAAGAAATTATTTTTTTTTCAACAATTAAAGTTGCCTTGACTGAAGCTCCAATTTTAATTATCCCTTATTTTGAAAAAGATTTTCTAATTTTTTCATATGCTTCAGAAGAAAAAATTGTAGTTGTCTTGTTAGAAAAGAACAAAGAAGGTTTAGAACAACTGTTTAGTGAATTTAGTGTCCTAAATTGTTAACATAAATTATCGACCAAGGCTAGTAAACTAATGAAGTGTAATGCACTGTATGTGCCTAAGTGTCCCTTTTTCCTACTTTTTTGTTTTAAGGTTTTGTTGATGTTTTTGGGAGTTTTTATGTTTTGATTTTTAGCATTCTATTCTAAACTAGAAGATGAGATTAAATCTATTTAAAAAGGAAGGAAAAAGGAAATGTTTTCAAATGAATTAAAGAAAAGTTTTATTTGTCTATTTTCTAATTAAGAAATGAGGAAAACTAGAAATCCCAATCCATGGATATTGCAGCTTAATTGAAGATTCAAGAAATGAAAAAAAATAATAACTCAAACATTACAACTAAATCGTATTCATTCAATTAAGATTTATTGGAAGAGCTTTTGAAAGAGATTAGTTGTAGTGTAATGAGGATATCCTATGATATGAAATAAAATGCTGGACAATTACCCTATCTATAAGTCACTAACCATTTTAATTTAAGATTTAAATGGTATTTACTTGGTTGAGCATAGTAACTGTTAAATATGAAGGACAAGAAATGAAACCTAGGCAATCACTATACTTATAAGTCACTTATCTATTATTCAATAGCTTTTACTTAGTTTGATCCAGAAATTGCAAATTATGAAATCAATGACATAAATGAAACCTAAAAAATTACTTCACCTATAAGTCACTATCCATTCATCAAAAAAATTTACTCAGTTGGATACAGTAATTGAAAATTATGAAAGCAATAATTTGAGAAAAAAGTAAAGGGAAATGCTAAACATAAACTCAAGTAAACTTAGCTAGAAAACACATGAAACCTCCTCGAATAGCAGGGGCCCTTTGCTACCAATTCGGTGTAATCCTTTAGCTCCTTAAAATTGTAATCAGAACAACATCAAGGCTAATCTCCTTTTATTAAAACAGTGCTTGAAAAACAAAGTATCACTATGATTCTGAATGTGTTATCAACCATCCTTTCTATGTTCTATAGAGTTTAATTTATATGCAAATTCATAACTAATGTTGAAAAAAATAGGTACAGGTGTAATCTTCTAATCAAAATTGAATTGAGACTCTTTTGAGACTCGTGATTCATTGTAAAGCAAATCGAGAGTCCTAATTCCTGTAGAAAACAATTTCTTTGACTCTTTCTTTGACCATTGGATTAGACACCTCACTACAAGAAAAAATCACATTGGTGAGGGGCAAAAATGGTCACCATAAGCTCATTGGTGAGGGTCAAAAGAGCCTTCGTCACCAAAAACTGAACATCACCAAAGGTGGCGTTGCCAAAAGTATAGGTGTTGTGGTGACATTCAAGGTCCGTCACCAATAATGACTTATAGTGACGAATAGTGACCGTCACCATTTCATATGAGCAATGGTGACGGAACAGCCAATGATGTTGAAAAGCTGAACGTCACCAAAGGTGGCGTCGCCGAAAGTAGAGGTGTTGTGGTGACATTCAAGGTCTGTCACCAATAAATATTTATAATGATAGATAGTGACCGTCACCATTTCATATGAGCAATGGTGACGGACAATAGCCTCCATCACCAAAAAATTGAACGTCGCCAAAAGTGGCGTCGCCGAAAGTATGTGTTGTGGTGACATTCAAGGTTCGTCATGAATATTGATTATAATGACGAATAGTGACTGTCACCATTTCATATGAACAGCAACGATTTTTTGTGATGGACCTTTCATGGTCGTTACTATTGGTGCATATATATGGAGAAGTTCATTGACTGTCACCATAAACTCATTGGTGACATCAAGGTCCGTCACGAATAATGACTATAATGACAAACAGTAACCCTCACCATTTCATATCAACAACAACGATTTATGGTGACGGACCTTTAATGGTTGTCACTATTGATGCGTATATATGGTGGCGTTCGTTGACCGTCACCATTTCATATTTTGGTGAGGGTCGAAAAATGTCACCATAAGCTCATTGGTGATGGTCAAAAGAGCATCCGTCACCAAAAACTGATCTTCGTCATTCCCTATATATAAATATCAGGGCACGATGGAATCGAACCACCAACCTCCTGCTTGTAAAGCAGGTGCTCTTCCATTGAGCTAGCACCCTTTAAAGAATTAGACTTTAAACTAGCAATTGCCCCTAAAGGTGCAAAGATACACCGAAGGAATAAAAACCAGGAAAACTTAAAGAATTCAGTGTCCTTGCTCCTATTTTTATTCTACGACACTCTACAAAGTATGATCTTGATCTATGACGTATTTGTGCCGAGTGGTTCTAATTTAATATTAAATGTTATATTCAAATAAAATAAATGAATAACTCAGGCCTTACGAGCTAATTTTTAATCCTTACACCAAAATATCTTAATATTCAAGTCTATGGAACAACTCGTTCAAAGTTCAAACTGAAGTAGATTTTAAATGGAAAGCCTAAAACCAGCTAAGTAGTTTACAAGTTAACATTTTGAATATAACTTCTTTTTAATTTATATGACAAGTTATGCCATATGAAACTAGTTTCTTAGCTAAAAGACTTTCTTAAGTCAACAATGACAAAGAAAGATAGTCATGGCAAGCAAAATTCTCTTGTTTTTTCTAATGAGGGTGCATGTAACTTGATAAAGGTTGTATGAGAGTATCAAACCATAAATAGTTTCACTAAAACATGGAAATGACAAAGTCTTGTTAAGCAACAAAAGTTTAGTTGAATATATGAAAATCATCGAGCTAAATGATATAATTAAACTAAAAGTAACTGTAAAAAAATGAAATTGCCATCATATACCATCTGGTTTGGTTAGTTCTTCAAAAAGAGAAAGTGCAATTGCATGATCCAGCTCCTCATCTTGATTATGTAATGGACCATCCTGAACAAAAATGTCCAGATACAACAATCAATGTTATTGTATTGGTAATACTTTTGATATAATCTATCAAAGCATGTACTATGTAGGAGAATTACTGGAAAGCACAACTACAAATTTGAATCACAACATAACAATATAAAACAACATGCAAGAGGAAAGGAACAACTCCACAATTTGAGAAATATGAAGAATCCATGAACCTGTTCTTATATATTGATATAGATAATGAAATAGAAATCTAGATTTACGAAATTCAAGTATCACACAACAATGTCTTGAACAAATCTCAATATGTAAAATAGTACTTTTTGCATTTGGGTTTAACTTGCAGAACCTCAAGAAAAAGTTTCCACAGAAACAGCCAATAAACATAACATGGACCTCAAGAGCAATTGTGTAGAGGATAAAATATGAAGGTAAAGCACTAGAGAAGTATTCAAAGAAAATGATGAAAAGCATATCTAGAGAGAACTAAGAACCCTCTGAAGTAAACCACACATTTATCATCGTGACTAGTACACTTGCAAAAGAAGATCAAAATAATTTACAAACTATTCCACCAAAAAGCAGTGAATTTTTCCACCAAAATACAGTTTAAAATTAATCAACTTTGTTAATGCTAACTGATAGAAGATTGAAGTTTAAAAGACAATACACTTTGATGAATTAGGGATTACCGTGGCATTAGAGGGCACATGCCAAATTACATTATCATCTCCAAATGCACCCCTATGTAGTGTCCATCTGACACTTTGTGACTTGAACCTTTAAAAGGCTTGCTCAGCCACTTCATCATTCGAGATTTATTGTGAGTACGATGGTACAATGTGACCTGCATGTCCCAAATAACATGAGCCAACAATGAAAACCATAATTAAATTATTAATGCCTTACTAATTTAATCCTTGAAAAGACGAAAAACATGAATCCAAGAAAGAAAATGATAAGGTTCTCGTTAACCAACTATTATATTTACAGATATGGTAGAATTGTTGATTGGTTGTTTCAGAATTTAAAGAATTTTACTTATTCTCTAAAACATATGAAAAGACACTAAAATTACCAAGGTCATATTTCAACATAAATCTTGCAGAAAATCAAATTGCAACTATGAAGATATTATTACAAAAATCTTGCAAAAAATCAGATTGTAATTATGAAGATATTGTTATGAAAATCTTACAGAAAATCAAATTGCAACTATGAAGATTTATTACAAAAATCTTGCAGAAAATCAAATTGCAACTATGAAGATATCATTCTAAATTTTAAAAATTATACTAATAAAATCCATCTTCAACATGACTTAACATTTTATATCATATTAGACAAATTTTTATTCAAGGAACAAGTATAAGGTTCGGAGTTAAAATATTTGCGTCAGGGACAAGGAAATACCATATAGAACTTTTTGAGTTGAGGTTTATCACTAGAGAACATAGTCCTGAGTCTTAAACCAATACTTAATGAGGGAATTCTGGAAATAAATGGGTACAAAATGTGAATTCATCCCTCATGAGTCATGGCAACCCGTAGACAACTCCTGAGGCTTTACAACCACTGCAGCTGCACCCATCACACTACGTTTTTAGGTTGAATTGTCCACAACTAAGGCTTTACAAGTTGCATCCACTGCAGCTACACCCATCACACCACCATTTTAGGTTGAATTGTCCACATGTCCTAATCCACAAAAGATGTAGTTGAATAATTTGTTGTGCTGAATTGCACAGCTTTTGCCCACAACTGACCATAAGTTCTTGTGTGTGATGAGTGCACCAGAGATGTATCATGGGAGCCACAAAACCTGTAAACACAATTATCCATGAAGTCCAAAATGGGGAGGATGTAACTGGCAAGAACAAAGATGGGATAAATGATCCCTTGCAATGAAATTTCAAATGTGACTCCTCATGAATAGAGAGCCATTCTTATCAAAATATTCTAAGAGAAACATGTTTTAAAGCTAAATGGATACAATTCATTAACCACCACTACAACATAAGGGGGGGTTTTAAGACAATATTTAAAACAATTTTTGGGTAAATTGTCTTAGTTCGAGACAAAAGAAAACTTGTGTATTGTCTTTAAGCGGCTGTCTCAAATTAAATCGTCTTAAAATATTGTCTCAATAAAGACAATATACAACACAATCATTTTTTTCTCTTGAGAGACAATTTCATTTTGTCTCTCCAGAGACAATAGTTGCACTACAACACAAAGAGGGGTTTTAAGACAATTTTTAAGTAAATTGTCTTAACTTAAGATAATTTCATTTTTGTCTCTCCAAAGACAATAGTTGGAATTAAAGACATATTGTCTTTATGGAGACAATGTCTTTAATATTATCTATTGTCTCTGTAGAGACAATATAAAACAATGAATCCAGAAAAATATCTCACCATTAAAATAAATCAATATAAAAAATTTAATTAAAAAAATCAACAATATCATTGAATAATTCATGTTAGGGTATAGTGGAATCGAACCACCAACCTCCTGCATGGAAAATGCTCTTCCAATGAGCTAGCACCCTTTAAAGAATTATGTGAAGAGTTATGGCAGTCCTTGAAATTGTATAATAGGCATTGATTTTTTAAAAATGTTCAACACTTAATGGCATAATCCTTGTAAAATATATAATCATGCAAGCCCTTATTTTTAACTTAATAAAACTAGCAATCGCACCATATGTTGCAAAGAAAACGCTGTAAAGCAGTAACATAGGAAATAGTAGTATAGAGGAAAAAATCTTAAAATTTCAACCAAATTTAGACTACATGTAGTTTATTTAAAACTTATAACTAGCAATTGCACCGGGAGGTGCAAGGGAATGCTGAAAAGAAGAGGCATGAACTATGTTGTGCTATGAATAAGAGAAAAATGGCCTTGATAGTTTGTTGAACAAACATTACTTGAGCTCGCATTAGTGAGGCTCATTGACCTATTTGAGTAGAAAGATATAGAAATGGTTGTCAATCCCTCTCAAACCTCTAGAAATCGAATTGATATTGGTTGCCACAAACTGAAGCTCGTGATGATTAACATAGCTCAAGTTTGAGGCATCATAAACCAAGATACACAATATTAGTGATACAAATTCAAATCGAGGATTATTGCCACAACATAAAAGTCATTGATATAATTTTTCAATGGTCCATAGAGAAAAATTTGTAATTTTTCATCAGAAAAATAATATGTTGGTGTAAGGAAAGGCCTCATTGACGCAAAAGTAAACAACATTTTTTAAGAAGAAAGTAATTAAAATTTGTGAAATAGTACAAGATCCAAATCCCAAAAGGATTTAAACCAACAAACGAAGATTAAAATTTTAATAAATATTTACACAAAAAAAAACAAAATTAAAAAATAAAAATAAAAAAAAATAAAAAAAAAATTAACCAAAAAATAAAATAAAAAACCTTAACGACTATTCTGTGTACAAATCATGTTAATTATCAATCCATGACCACATTGACTCATCATCTGGTATCTAGGTAGATAATTTCCCAGAAATATGATACAATTTGATAAATGGGCATGTCTACAGAAATGACATACCTAAGAAAACTCTTTGTTGTAGGCATTGACATCTTGAAGTTCAAGAAGATTAAAATTTTTCTCTCCATGGACAACATCTACAGAGTTTCATCATGGATTAGTAAAGATACAAGGTAGATCATAAACTACAACCCAACAAATTGTTTACATCCAGACAAATTGCTTAATTATAAAAAGAAGAACATCAACACTAATAAAACAAAACTAGTTCAGACTCCTCGTCCTAAAAATGAAGCGTTGTAATTCATAGAATAAACAAATGTGAGTTTTATAATGAAATCTTGAAAATGAATGACTATTGCAATGTAAGTTATGATTATTGGCACAGCAAATACAATATAATTAAATGTGATTATTGAAGTAGCAATTGCATTCTCTACTCGAGTTCAATTTGTATAAATAACATAATAATATTAAGCTCTTTGAAAGTTATTACTCAATGGCATTCAAACTTGAATATTGAAATCTAAAAAAATATTTTCCCCTAAAATAAAATACTTGATAACCTGGATAATTAAAAATATTTTAGTGATTTTATAATTAAAAAAAAAAAAAAAGTGTACAACATACCTCGTCTCTTGTGTATGTATTATCTGTGATATAACAGAATTCTTCCACATGAGGGGGCAGACTTCCTCGTATTTCCTACATGAAACAATAAGAATTAGGTCCCATTTCCCTCTCTCCGCCCCGCCCCACGCCCCATAAAACCAAAAACCAAATTCACTGGTCATGCTATCTTTTATCGATAAGGGGCAAAAACTTACGAGGCAATTAGCATGCAAGAGACTCCCAGAGGTTGCAGTTTGTGCCTACTAGTTGGATTTGCGGACAGATAGCGATCGATGTAAGATACTGTCAAGTATAGCGTGTCAGGGACAAGCTTATACTCCTCGCTAACCTGCTAACATAGAAATAATTGTGAGTAGGGTATTTAAACATATAAACACATTGCATCGACCATAAAATAGTACTAATAAGGATCAATTTGGTACTAAAATTGAAAATTGGATGGCTATGACCACATACCTCTACCAGCCAATCAACGAGAATTCCTCGCATATTTGGGGTGATGTCATTCTGTACAGTCTCCATGAAATTTTCCCAAGGCCTATTCTTCAACTGAAAGAAGTATCCATAAAACTGTCAATCAATAAATGCCACTTTTCTTTTCTCAATTAGATCCATCTAGTCAACTGATATTATATGATGTAGGCATAATGTAACTATGATGATCTGTATAAAATATGCATCACAATGCAAGGGTTTATTTGTATTCTACTGTGTTTTAAAGATACACGTGAGATATATACAATCCACACCTCTACATTTCGAAAATACTCGTATATATCTTCGACATAAGTAGTACACATTTGAGGATCTGTGTGGTCTTGTCATGCCTGATATTATAATTTTGCCATGGAGATTTGCATGCATCCTGTAAAACAAAAAATTCTTTATGCATTTTATGAGGCCATAGAGACCACTATTCCCATTGTACAGAACCCGTGATTCTATAGCCACAAGGAGGCCCGATGTGCTCAAGAACGAATAGTAGTTTCTACAAGTCAGGGTCCCAGGGAGTCTCCTTGGACCTCAAACTCTATCAATACCACTCACTATGGAAACGTAAATTATGGGTTTTTTTCATTGATGGTCAACAGAGCAGAGAATAACAACGACATCCCTATCGACCAAGACCAGCTTGAAGAGCATCTGTATACCACTTTGGAGTATTTTTACTGCTCATAATTCAGTAATGGCCTTTTGTTTGTGGTTGGTGGAAGCTATGCCGGTAAGCATGTTCCTGCTTTGGGTTATTATATTTTAATGAAATATAAAGATAATTCAATGGAGAATGCAGAATTTGGTTCATTGGGCTAACCTACAGTGGTTCAAAACTTCCATTACATCTTGGTGGGATTTTGATTGACAATGTGCTAACAGACCTGGATATTTAGGGGCAAACCCATGTCAATATTGCAATCGATTTGGGCTAGATGATAGAAACCAGAATACCCATGTTGGGGATTTGGCAGAACGGGTGTTGTGATTCATCCATAAATAAGAGACGTTGGAGACCTATAAGGCTAGGATAGCTTTGTTGGACTGGATTCAAATTGTGAGTGGTATTGCAACACCTTTCGATCCGGGGAGGAGTCTTGACTAACTATGCCTGAGTCTTGCACTTCACGACATCAAATCCATATAAAGGCTTAAATACTTAGAATAAGATTAGGAGGATCGCATTTCAGAAAAAAACCTGGTTTTTCACTGTTGACAAGTAATCGGTAGCGGAAGCATGAAGATTTGTGACATCGCCTAAAATTGCGCGCCTTTTACTCTGGAACCGTTTGCATTGGCAGCAGGATCATCCACTGCAGCTCGTTTAGGAACTCTTTTCCTAGATTTCTTCTCATCTGCTAGCGATTGAATCACAGGAGCAGAAGCTTTCGAAACACAGGCAGCTCGAGCTCGATTAATACGGATGCAATTTTCCTGCCCCCCTGACATCTTTAATCTCCCCACCAAAAACAGGATCGGCTAACAGACAGAGCACTAGCAATCCCTCCAAGTAAACAGCATTAACAGATCACCCGTTCCTACGACTTCTTGACATCAAGAACCTTTTGTCATTCACTGGAACAACAGATGGCCAAAAATAGCGAAATACTAAAATGAGAACTTGACAGTGCATCTACAGTAGTGCATCACGGAAAACAAGGTTTTCTTCAAGAAATAAGGACTTGTTGTATAAAAACGTGTAAAAACTAAGAAATCCTTGGGAAAATTAGTATTTCTGAGAAAAAAATGTTTACAGTGAAAGTCTTGCAAATATTATCAGGGTTTGAAGGCAAGAAATGCAGTTGGTGAAATTCTAGCTTACCGGTAATGGCGGTCACTGTAATAGTTGAGAGCGATCATCTAAATTTCGCCGAACCAACGTACTGTGGCGAGGAAAAAACAGGGAAAGAGATAAAGGATCTTTAGGTCACGGATCGAAACAATACCTAGTTAGCAATGGCTGTTATTTCAAAACTTCCCTCCCATTTTTGGTGCGCATTTGAGTGCCCGCCTAATTTTGAATTTCCAATCAGTGAGGAAAACCGCTTTGGATGGGCGGTGGTCTTCGTTCCCTCCTCTATCGCTCCACTGCGAAACCGCGACCAGTCTATAAAACCCCACGTGTAGGGAGAAAACAGGCGCGTTCTACGAAATTCAAATTTGACTTTACCCCTCTGCTTGCTTTGGTTGTGGGCAAAGGTTGTGAGTACAGTGGTGGAGTTTTATTACTCCATTTTTTGTGGGTTAGAATCAGTTTTTTCAATATTACTTGTAAAAAATTATTTGTTTTATTAAAAATATAAGTTGCATATATTTTAAAAATAAAGTAAAACCCATGGACAGAACCTATAAACTTGCTTTCCAAATTACATCGCTTTTCATACCCACCCAATAATATGGAAATCTAGACAAAATACATTTCTTAAAATAACTTGGTTCCTTCTAATGGTAGCTTGAAATGAAAGTAAAAGATTATGGAACCATGAGAACAAGAAAATAAAGATAAAAAGTATGGTTCCCTTATTTTACATACCACTATAAGATTAGAGTGAGGTGTTTGTAGTGGCCATTTAACTAGATAACGCATATAGGTAGGAACATTATGTATAGTTTGTAATATATATTTTAAGATAAATGTTTAATTGTTGCGAAAAATATGTGTATATTCACTATAAATTAGGTTTATTTTTACTTTTGGATAAAGAAATGGCATTCAATGAAAAAATATTTTGAAACATTGTACGGATTTTGTGCATTCACTAACATATCAAGTCATGGTTTTGATTATATATATAAGGGTGATATTATAAATTTAAATTTATTAAGGATGAAGAGAGATTAATTTTATTATGTGTAAAATTATACAAGAGTAAAACTTGAGGAAGGTTTGGATTTCAATGGATTTGGTCCATCTTGGTGTTTGATAGATCTAGAGTTAAGATGGATATATGTTAACTTTAATGTCATAAGAGAAATAAAATTCTGCTAGGAGAACTTATGACTCTTGGAGCAGCATGCACAAAGCACAGAAAATCGGAAATACTTCAAAATGACAACCTAACATCAAGATTGGGTAACCAAGGCACACTAAACTAGTAGAACTAAGGGGCAACCTATTACAGATTTGGTGCCAAGACCAAACATCTAGAACAATAACTTACAACAAGAAGTACTCAACAATAAAATAACCATTCGATTTTTCCTAGAATGTGCCTAAAAATCACATATGAGGTCCAAAGAGAAGTAAGACTTGACTTGATTGAAACTTGTGATGGCACTATGGCATAGCAGAAGGTAGGTATGCACTACTATGAGAGGGGCATCCAGCTACTTGCAAAGCACATCCAATACCTTTTCAATGTCAAAAACTTTAGGAATGAAGGTAAAACTTTATTTTATACATGGTATCAAAAAAATCATACTAGTCACGTTCCAAAGCACCATCCAAGAATGAAACACAATCAAATTGAAAAACTCCAAAGGTAAAATAAAAACAAGGATCCCCTTCCAACCTCAAAAATTAGTATCAATAGCATACATCACGTACATAGTAGAGGACGAAGAAAAAAAATTCCATTCAAACACAACCAAATATGCTTATTTTTGGGTATTAGTAGCAATGTGACAATACTTTGGGGTACTTACAAATGAGTTGATGTTTATGCTAGTAGGACCTAAATTTCCTCTAAAGTGATCCAAAGGTTCTTTTTCTCACCCTCCCTTTAGCAACAGATGATTTTGGAGAGTACCCCTTCACTAGGGCTGTTGTGAACAAAATCGAGGATTCAGAGTGGGTGAACCGCAACAAAAGAAATTTTTGTAAGGCGTGGAACCCCAATGCTATGTTAAGAATAAATAATGAGTGTGGAGTTACATTTGATCCATGAGCCTTGCCAATGTAAAATAAAAATGTGATTGGCTTCTAATGAGCCTCACAAACTTCTGCATGCAATGGCTTTATCTCAACACATTTGCATTTAGATATTTGATCGTGATAAACTTAATGATGCATAATTTTAATCTAAAATGTTTGAAAGAATACGGGGCTTCTTTGCTTGGGAAGTTTGATGAAGCCTAATCTTAAGTTAGCTCCATAGGATTTCAGAACAACTGCCACTCATTTGACTTAATTCAGCAGATTTTTAGAATTCAGTTGATTCTTGTGGAAAACAATACGAAATTAATCACTTTTAACAACAAGTGCAAATTGACCATAAATTTAATTTTATCTTTTACAAGTTCATAGATGCTTTCTCGATGGATTTGTTTTTAAGAATACAAATTTAACAATTTCTCCCAAGTTCGAACCCCATAAAAGATAAAAATAGTCAAAAACATTACCAGAAAAGCGTTGGGATTTCTGCTAAGCTTATGGTCAAGCAACAAAGCATACTCAATTAAAGACAAAACCCTAGCTACAGATATATGAAGAGACGAAAACAAAGTTTATGGAAAAGTGATGCTCATGGAGATATGCTCATAATGAATTCACCTGTATATTTTCATCATCTTTTTCTATATGTTTGTCGTTATACTGGCTTCAGCAGCAACAGAGGACATGAATCCCCTTTACCACGGCCATACAGGCATGGCGGAATTCATCAAAACTTCTTGCAAAGTGACTCTGCATCTGAATCTCTGCTTTTCGTCGCTCTCTTCCTAATCCGGGTCTCTAAGGGCCAAGCATAGTGATGTTGTGAAGGCAGCCATGACAGTGAGCCTTGTTAATTCTCACAATGCTTATGTCTGGGGCATGGGCTTGAAAACAAGAAGAGCCAGGATGAATAAAAGAGAAAAGGCGTCCCTCAAATATTGTATTGAGGATTTCAAGGACACCACGACCAAGATTCATCCATCTCTAGCGGAGCTGAAGCACTTCAGGGTGAACACGTTCAAGGCTGAAGGATCAGTTGAGCAACGTGGAAACGTGGATGAGATCGGCCCTCACCAACGATGACTCATGTCTATGGTTTTCACCCTGCCAGAGGAAGGGTTAAGGCCATGGTCATGGCCCGCTTGCAGAAGTTATAGTGGGAAATGCCCTTTTTTTTTTTCGAGGTCAACAATAAGAATGAATTACTTATGCCATACAAAGAGAACTTCTTTGGCATCCTGAAATGGATTCTATGAGCATCGAGTTGGTCATCACCCGAAATAAGAACAAAAATGGGAAATCGGAGGAGATACTTACCATCCTGGCCCATTCAACCTTCTTATCCCTGGCATCGTCTTTAAATAACCTTTTAGTCTGCATCAAATCTCAAAACAAACTATAAACCCTAACCCTTAATTGTAGAACCCTGTCACTGATGCAAGTCCATAAAGTGCATAATGGGGATCAAAAGGGGTGCTGTTAACTTCAGAAAATCAACATGAAAGAAAGCAAGGGAAAATGGGAACTTACCCCGATGTCTGTGAGCAAGAAGCTTCAACTGTAGAATCGTTCGCCCGTTCACCTCCTTTTCCCCCGAAGGCTTCTGTCTGCCGGGAAAATATTTGTTGCAAAGAAAGCGAAAGGATCGAGTGTAAAGTGAGGGATTGGTTAAAACAGTAAAGGAGAAACAAAATGTTTCAAAGTGGGTGGGGGGACAAATGAACATGTGTTGGGCCTGAGTGCTCTCTACTGCCTTCATCCAGATGACTTACGGTCTCATGGGAGCGTTATACATGTGACCTCTTTTAGGTTGGATTAAGACTTGGCGGCAATAAATGAAACGAATGAATTTGTTTACTTCCCCTCTTATTTTTCAGAATTTTGCCGCCTCTTTGAATGAATTGTGTTAATTTCTAATTTAAGACCATTAAAAAGTTTTAATTTTTAAATTAAAATAATTCAAATGATAATTTAGGATTTTAAGACAAAATATTAGTTTGGCTTAAAAAAGTGTATTAAAGTATCTTTATATGCTAGTGATATAATTATTGTTATTGTTTCATCATTTAGTGTTTTTATCAATAGTTAAGTAACCTTATTAATTAATGAGGATTATTACTATTTATTTTTATTCATAAGGATTATTTTAAGATATTTGTGCCGGTGTGAGTCTAAAATAATCCAATATACAATGGTGTATTTGAGTACAAATTAAATTATAGAGGATAGTGATGAGTTTCCTAATTAAAATTCCTATGATTAGATGGAAAAGTGGCAAAGAATATCCATCCAATATGAAAGTAACATTCAAATAAGTGCATTGTAATGAGAACATAATCCTTGTTGCATGATAACATATAGAAAACAAACACATGAACTCAAAGAGCTATAAAATAAGTATATTATAATTCATTTGATATGTGAATAAAGTAAATCATAGAGACACTATACCATGGGCTACCCTATCAAGTTCATGTAGTGGGAGTGCTCTCAAGTATGAAACGGATGAGGGCATATGATTAGAAGCTCTTGACACCTATGTAGTAAATCCACCCTCTAGAATGAGGACTTTCGCCTCTCCTTTATAGAACATAATACAGATATAGAGAATGGAATCGATGAAATAGAAGAGGATCAAATTGTGGGTTAAAGGCCTATGTGCTAGATCATTTTGGATGTCACAATTTATCTCTAGTGAATTTTCTCTCTTTCAAAACTAGGTTTGTTGAAAGCACACATCTCCTCAAAACACTTTGTAGCTAATGTTTTCCCTTTAATTGAAAATTGTGTTTAAAGTATCTTTAGTGAGGCACATGTCTTCTAAAATATGTGTTATTTTAGCACGTAATACTTAGAATAGTGCATTAAATGTATGAGCAAAAAGTCAACACTACTTCTCCATGATATCTATTTTTTTCTTATTATGAAGTTCCAACCTACTAGAAATAGTTCAATATGGTGCCCCCTTTGTAATAACTTGTTGTTTTCCTTTAGTAACCATATATATCTATTGATTGTTGTTTGTATGGATGAAATACAAACATTTCCTAGAATGATCCTCCTTGAGCACACCCTCTCCAAGACTATTCACCGTTTGCACGGTTGAAGCACGAAATATGCCAATAATAATCCCTTTTGACTACATCACCTCTCAATATTTACCTTTCTCATTGTAATAATTACCATGTGTGGATGAAAATAGGTCTAATTTGACTTCATGAAGAAAAGAAATGATGCATATACGGCTAGGTTGAATTGCATCATGTGGAGTTTCCAAGAAGAGGCTCACGTGCAAGGTGTGGGAATAAAGGTTTATTTTCTCTAAAATAGTATGATGCCTAGAGAGGCTAAAATAAAAAAGGATAAGGTGTACAAAAATAGAAAAAGTCCCTCAAGCAAGGCATCACTTCCTAGGCTAGATTAGAGCTCTAGGCATCCTCCAATTTTGAACAAAATACGATGGTGGAATTTCAAATAAATTGATGCCCTAACTATCACACCAAGAGGGAACCCTTGATGCTCCTTTGACTTGAGGATTTGTTGAAGGTTTTCACTTTGTAGTTCATCATTTAGAACCTATTATATTAACTATAAATGACCATTGGATGAGCCTTTACCACGGTATATCTCCAAAACCTTAGTCTTATAGTATTTCTCTTAAAAAAAAATTCATGGAAAGTCACCCTAGATTCTCCCAAAGCTCACACTTTAATTGAATCTTTCCTTGCCTCACTTTGAAGCCTAGTATAAACACGTCAATCACAAGTGAGGGATTTTGGAAGTTTTTATCTTAGGCATTCATCATTTTTTAATATTCCTAAATCCGAGGTCATCTTTCCCTGAAGCCTTTCTTGGAGAGTCCTTCTTTTGGTTCTAAAGCAAGGAACCTATTATCTGATCCTTTTCTTTGAATGGGCATTGGAAATCACATTGTGCATCGTTATTGGTCTCATCATTCTAGTAATTTCCCTATACCGAGACTCCTCCCATCAGCGAAAGTTCATAAAGAGCAGGGGAAATTGAATGAGGTGATAGTGGGTCCTTGTCCCATTGTTTCCACTTGATATAGTAGTAGTCCCTTTGGAACCCCTCCTAGGACCCTTGCTAAATTAAGTGCTAACATTTTTCAAAAAGAAGTATAAAGCAGATGGCTCACTTGAAAATAATAAAGCTAGGCTTGTGGCAAAAAGTTTTACACAAAAAGAAGGGGTCTATTATGAGAAGAATTTTTCCCCCATAGCAAAATGGGATACCATCTAGACACTCTTTGCCCTAGAAACTCAAAAAGTTGGAAAGTTCATAAAATGGATGTAAAAACTGCTTTCTTAAATGGAGATATGAAAGAGAATGTTTTTGTGTCCCAACCAGAAGGAATATTTGTGAAGGGTTAGGAACATAAAGCATGCAAGCGGTAAAATCCTTGTATGGCCTCAAGAAAGCACCACGAGCCTGGTATAATAAGGGGTTAGGGGAATAGGGGCTTAGGGGTTAGAGGTTTAGGGTTTAGGGGAATAATGAGTTAGTGGTTAAGGGGTTAGGGATTGGGGGCATAAGGGTTAGGGGATTTAGGCGCATTTAAGGGTTAGAGGCATAATGAGTTAGTATTTAAGGGATTAGGGATTCAGGTTAGGGGAATAATGAGTTAGTGGGTAAGGGGTTATGCAGTTAGAAATTTCAAGGGATAAAGAGCAGCGGAAATTGAATGAGGTGACAGTGGGTCCTTGTCCCATTGTTTCCACTTGATCTAGTAGTAGCCCCTTTGGAACCCCTCCTAGGAACCTTGGTAAATTAAGTGCTAACATTTTTCAAAAACAAGTATAAAACAGATGGCTCACTTGAAAAGAATAAAGCTAGGCTTGTGGCAAAAGGTTTTACACAAAAAGAGGGGGTCTATTATGAGAAGAATTTTTCCCCCATAGCAAAATGGGATACCATATGGACACTCTTTGCCCTAGAAACTCAAAAAGTTGGAAAGTTCATAAAATGGATGTAAAAATTGCTTTCTTGAATGGAGATATGAAAGAGAATGTTTTTTTGTACCAACCCGAAGGAATTTTTGTGAAGGATTAGGAACATAAAGCATGCAAACGGTAAAATCCTTGTATGGCCTCAAGAAAACACCACGAGCCTGGTATAATAATGGGTTAGGGGAATAGGGGCTTAGGGGTTAGAGGTTTAGGGTTTAGGGGAATAATGAGTTAGTGGTTAAAGGGTTAGGGATTGGGGGCTTAAGGGTTAGGGGATTTAGGTGCATTTAGGGGTTAGGGGCATAATGAGTTAGTATTTAAGGGATTAGGGATTCAGGTTAGGGGAATAATGAGTTAGTGGGTAAGGGGTTATGCAGTTAGAGATTTTAGGGGATTTAGCATTAGGGATTTTAGGGGTTAGGGGTTAAGGGGTTATAGGTTAAGGTGTTAGATGTTTAGGGGGTTAAATGGGTTAGGGTTTTAGAGGTTTAGGGGGTTAGGGGATTTAGCAGTTAAGGATTTTAGTGGTTAGGGGTTAGGGGTTAGGGTTTGGGGGTTAAATGGGTTAGGTTTTTAGGGGTTTAGGGGGTTAAATGGGTTAGGGTAGGTAATTAGGGTTTAAGGTGTTAGGGGTTAAGGGTTTAGAGGTTTAGGGTTTAGGGGGTTAAATGGGTTAGGGGTTTAGGGTATAGGGGGTTAAATGGGTGAGGGGTTATATCAATTTATTAGGTGAACAAGGCATAATCTAGTTGTAGTAACCACAACTTGGTCAAGTTGTTATAGTCAAGGCAAGACTTGGTTGGGTTCCCAAGTTCCAAAAAAGTAAGGGTAATTGTGAGGGCATGATAACTAAGGAGTGTCAGTGTGTGCCAAGGGTTTTCCATTTTTATAATTTTCTTTGTTGTGATTTCTACCATGCTACCTAGTTGCTTTCATGTTTCCCTAGCGTTTTAACTTTTTCAATTTCTATCTCTCTATTGTTTCTTGCCCCATTTGAAATTTCATCCTTATTTGGTAGGTGTTTTCTTCAATATAGTGTGAATATTTTTCCATCAAAAAACTTCTGTGGGGTTAACTGTCTACACAAATAGCTTTTAAGGCCCATTCATCAGGGTATTTGATGAAATGAAATGGTTATCGATGGTCACCAACTAATGGTACCTACAGATATTTACTCTAATAATTCTACAGTTTTCTTGTGCCAACAATTATACAACATTTTAACCTTATGAATTAGTCTCTTATGTTCTCTTAGCTGATTCTATAAGCACTTATTGTTGTTGTTAAATATTTTACTCTCTAGTCCCATTGAGCTATTTCATTTATTTGTGGACATTGATCTATTTTCATTTCATTTCTTCAATTTTTCTGACTGTTATGTGTTTCCTTTGGCCAGATCCTTCTTTCTTACCTATGCTTTTTCCGCTTAAGCATTCTAGCCAGCCAGAGCAACAGGGGTAGCAGGAGCCACACAGTCCAGTTAGAGCTAAGCAGGGGTAGCACAGAGGCAGCAGGAGCCACGCAGGCCCAGTCAGGGCAGTGCAGGGGCAATGTAAGCCCTTCAGGTGTGACGCAGGCCCTTACTGAGCAGCGCAGAGGCCGACGCAGGCCATTTAGGCTGACGTAGAGGGATTCAAAGTAGCGTATTACTGCCGTTTTTATTTCTCTTTTGGGTGAACCAGTTTTGGTGCCCAGGATTGTTGTACTTAGATTCTGCATAATAATGAAAACCCTCCAGAGCTAACTGCACCGGTTTTCCCACATTAGGTTTTTTCCAGGGATATTTTTCTAGAAAATCCATGTGTCACTTTGTCTATGAACATGTTATTCAGTATTTGATATGTATGTGTAGGTTGCTAGTTGTATTTACTATTTACTTCGCTAATTTATTGAATATTTCATAAATTAACTTTTAACTTAATTCAAGTAGGAGAAGTAAATCAAGATACTGCAATAGGGTTTCTTAGATTAAGAAATTTTCACATTCCCTAGGTCTAGCCCCATTAGGTCACCTAGGGCAACAATTTCCCAGGAATTTAGCTAGAGGAAAAATTCTATCTCCTAGAGGCAGCTGCGTTGTTGGGTGCCCTCACTCTCCTTAGAACATGGGCCAATTCTGACAGTGGAATCTCCAGATACCTCAAGCCCTAGCTCTAGGATCAAGTTTTTCCTAGGTGTTCCCAAGGATAGAACCTAGTAGGATCAATTTGACCTATCGAAGTAAAAACACTTGTCTGGTCCTTTCCCATCACCTTATCCAGGATAGGAACATCATTGGTTGCTAAATTCCATCCCCGAACCTGGGTTGGGTCCACTTGGCCCTGTGTGGTCCCATTTGGTGTCAAAGGCCTTTCATCAAGGACCATTTGGGAATCCAAGTTCCCAAAGGATTTTAGGGATTAAGAACTTCCTTCATAAGTCTTTTTCTTCTCCCTCAACCCTTCAATCCCCCTCCTCTCTCCCTAGAAGATAAATTCCCTTGCTTAAAAGGAAAGCAAGTCCCACTCTTTATTTTATCTTAGGGAAATGGTTTCAAGGGTCACTTCCCACCTATTCATTGACCTATACTCTACAAGTGACTTCCTAAACTACCGGGACTCCACCCATTGGTGAAAGTCCGTGAAGAGCAAGGAGCCTTAGCTGTGGTGACAATGGGATAAGCCTCCATCGTTTCCCTTGTCCTAACAAATGCCCTCTTAGAAACCCCTTTTAGATCCACTACTAGATTGAGTGGTAACAAGTTGTTCACAATTCCATTTGTGAACAACTCTTTGGTATGCCCACTTTTTCCATACTACAGCTCCAAGATGAGAAGTCCAGGGCTATGGAGGCTGCCGTTCTTCTCACTTAATCAATCCTCTACAATATAGTGAACTAGGGTTAGTTGGTTGGTCCACTTGAATGTTACCTTCGTCCTTCAAAGTCTGCACATCCTTAGGCCCTATACACCTGTCCTTCTACAAATTTTGTTGTCCTTCACCAGAACAAGAGTCGGGGCTCTTCTTTGACAGTAACCTAACAACCCTCCAACTGTACTTGGCCTACCATCAATCTGCCCAACCATAATCAATTCTTTTTACTGATCTAGGGCCCACAATATTGTCTTCATCTAGGGCTCTTCAAATCTGCCACCTAACAATGGTTTGAGTCCTCTCAAGATCACTGTTCTTGCATATCGACAATTTGATCTTTGTTTTCCAATCTATGAACAAATATGAACTACTCCTCTTATCATACTTATAACAATCTGTAGATGACTGAACTAGGGTCACAAATCAACCACTAATAGTCCATTTACTAATTGTTTATAGGTTTCTTCAGATCTTTGTCTAAAACTCTATGGAAAGTCCACCAAAATCAACTCCTTTGCACGTCAATCCATTCTTCATATGGCAAATTTCTTCTACATGCTCAATCCTCTGCTCAGGTTCCACCCTCCTTTGGATCTGTTGTCTCCACACATACTGAATCTGCAAACCATCTTCCATATCTGCGCTCTTTATTGCAGAAATAAACCTCACTCTAAGGGTCACAACCCATCTTCTTCTACGCAAATTTGTCATAGTATTAAGGTCATACCTTATGAACTAAACATGCTAGGAAACTATCCTAACTAGGGCATTATACTTATGTACTTCTAATTGTTGTAGAACAAACTCTATCCACACATAGAAAAAACATGACTCTTGCCTCCATAAGAGACTCGACCTAGCTCATATGGATCTATAAATTCTGGGCATTTCTTTGACTGAATCTTGACATGAACTTCAGATCTCAATGTCGACCCTCAAACTAGGGTTAACTCAGTCAATATTACGCCTGCGTCGACTTCTATTATGGCTCTAAATTACAGTGCAAGCCCTCCTCCATTTATGTTGGTCTTTATCACAGACCTTGCGGCCTAATAACCAACACAAGGCAAGATGGTATCAACCCTCTCTTCTATTTCATGTAGAAAATATAACCAATGGGATTCAATCTGATCTTGTAATCATGTACTAAAACAAGATACCGAATCCTTCCTACAATTTGTGGAAACAAAACACAATCGCAAAATCAAATATAAGTAAGAGAAACAAGTTATCAATCGCACAACACAAGATGTATATGGAGAAGCAACTGCTCAAAACCCTCTATCTCTATTTTTTATTAAGTCAAGGAATCATGAAACAACACAATGCTTAATCTCTCTTAAGATTCTCTAGCACTCTGCCAATTGTCTCCTGCTAATCTAGGAAAAATCGGTCTAGTACTTAGCCAATTCTCAGCCTTCCTTTAGCCTGCCTTGCAAACGCAATTCCTATGGAATTATCTCCATATTAACTAGGAAAATCAACCTTCCTTGATTGTGCAATCCATCATGGCATCCCAATGACTTTATAATTGCACATGGGAAATTTTCTATGAATACAACTGATAGTTATGTTCCTCTGAAATATGTTACAATAAGGATCAAGGGTATTTTTATTATTTAAAATAAGATAAAACCCTAAACAACCAAAACCCTATCCTGAGGAGATGTAACACCAAGAGTTTATGGGCCCCGTTGGGGTTAGTTGGGCAGCCAACTTCCCGGGTTCACAACTTGGTCATATGATCTTCCTTTGACACACATGATACCTCGTTAGAAAGATCTCTCCGAGGAATACAAATACTAATATGATATATATGAAATCGCCAAACCTTTCATGCCCAAAAAACATCGTTTGGGGCCTCAAAACGACTTCTAAAGTTCAGGACCCAAAAAACTGACAAAAATAGTAAATTGTGCTATAATTAAGGAAACTGAAAAACTGAAAGAGACAATGGTGAGGGCCCAAGTGGAATAGGTGGATGGCCACCAATATCCACCTTGATCACCTTAAATCGAATTTATTGAGCTAACTCAATCACCATGACTTAGTTAATTGACACAAGTTGTTATGAGACAAAATTACAATTTATTGTCCAATTTATTTAAGGGAAAAATAAATTAGACGCCTCACATTCCTCACTCCTGGTACATAAAAAATCCTCACCAGTGTGGGTGCATTTTTTTTGTCCTTTCTATTCGCCAATTTGACTGTTTCTTGTTGCAAATTTCAACACTCCCTCTCAACAAGAAAGGAATTCAATCTATCCCTATCTGGTACCTTTGGAATGTTCTGCATGCTACACTTCTCTAGTGTTGTTTGCACCTGCAACTCCTAAAACTGAATAGCCTCTGAAAAACTGAATCAGTATAATGCATCTGTCATCAGAGTCTTCTGACTGTTGCTAGCTACTGCACCTGTCTAGTACTGGATTCTCTGCACTGCTGCTGACATCTGCATCCGTGCGCTTTGAACTATTGCTAACTCTATTTGTGCTCCAGTATTTGACATCTATCATTATGATTTCTGTCTTGCTGACATCTGACTACATCAATCTAACTGATCCTTCCTACTACTGCTGTACTGTGGGCTCCTCGTAGCCAGGTTCAATCCATGAGACATGCCATCTCAATGGACCTTGCCCAAATTTCTTATCTTGGGATTATGTCTACACATAACCCCACCTTACACTTCAAGGTATGGCTGCTCCCTCTTCCCATCTGGCTCGAAATTTCCCCCTTATGGAGGTCTCTGCTTGAGTGGATGCTTCCACTCGGTCTCCTCTCTGCTTCTCCAATTGTGGCAGCTACTCCACAACCTTCTGAGACTGCTTCTCATGAGGATGCATGTTGAGAGGTAATTTATGCTCCCTCTAAACCACCAAGTCTCTAACTTCTGCCTTTCTCCTCAAAGCTTTGCATGCATCCGGTACCTCAAGTGCATATAGGTTCTTGACTCGCGCACAGTGTAATTGTCCCGAAGTTACAAAAAGTTTCTAAAAAAGAGTTGATTTTAAATCGATGATATCTCCCTCATCCGAGCTCCGATTTGACCAATTTTTTTTTTCAAATTGGGTAGATTTTCACAAGGAATCCAAATATTCTATTTGTTTTCGAAAAATTTACACCAAAATATTTAAATATTCTCTACAAACTCGCCGCCCAAAAAATTCCTGCTCTGGTGCCATGTAGAAAATCTAACCAACGAGATTTAATATGATCTTGTAATCTACTAAGACAAGATACTAAATCCTTCCTACAATTTATGGAAACAAAGCACGATCACACAATCATATATAGGTAAGAGAAATAAATTATCAATCACACAACAACATGATGTATTTGGGGAAAGCAACTAATCAAAACCCCTCTATCTCTATTGTGTATTAAGACAAGGAATCATGAAACAATACAATGCTTAATCTCTCATGAGATTCTTTAGCACTCTGTCAATTTTCTCCCGTTGATCTAGGCAAGTCTGAAGTAACAGCAAGGGTATAATATTTGCTTCGACTTGCCTTACTCTGTACAATTCCCTAGGGAGATTAAATCGTTATTGATGCAATCGGTCTTCCTTGATTCGCAATCCATCGCGCATCCCAATGACTTTATAATTGCATATGAAGCTTCTGCAGAATAAAGCTGATAGTTATGTTCCCTTTAACCTCTTGTCTCAAGCTGGGTATTCTCGAGCGCTGTACATGCAACTATTAATAGTGAATTATCGGTTATACGATTGATCACTCATTGTCGGTTAAATCTAATTTTATTCTTTGGACCTCTCACTAAGCTCATCCTCGATTTAGAACTAGTTAGCGGTTTTAACTCATTAATTGAGTTAATTACTATGCACCCCACTAATGCATCAACTTCAACTGGACCCCAAAAATATTAGAACCCCTCTAGATGCCTCATATTAGACCCTCAACTCGAATTTCTTGAGCTAACTCGGTCATCATGACTTAATTAACTGACACAAGTTGTTATGAGATGAAATTACAATTTATTCTCCAATTTATTTAAGGGAAAAATAAATTAGATGCCCCACATTTCTCACTCCTGGTGCATCAAAATTCCTCACCAGTGTGGGTGCATTTTTTTTTCCTTTATGTTTTCCAATCTCACTGTTTCTTGTTGCAAATTTCAACATTTCAGAATTTGATGTGGCCTTCACACAAAGACACCATTGAAATCACATGCCCAGATTCTCATGAGAAGCCTCTCTTAAGCTTGATCTGCTAGAAGAGAACCAACAATATTCCATCTTAATTCCTAGCGCAAACTGACCATTAAGGTATGCAACATTATTTTGAACCCTCAGATGATGATCTTGCTCTTGGAGGATGATCATGACCTCCCTTTAGCAACCCTTACTCGGCCCTCGTACTCGACCTACTTTAGGACTACATCTCTCTTCACCCCTTTGATGTGCCAGATAGTGGGAATACATGTCAAACATGCTAAGATGTGCCAAGTGATAAGGCATGCCAAGATGTGCAAGGGTGTGTCAATGCGTGTCAGGGAATTTCAAGACAACAAAAGGGAGAAAAAAGTTAAACTACAAGGAAATGAACACATAAGAGGGTTATTAAGTCATCAATTACCTTTTCCAAGAGAGGCATGCTAGGCACACTAACACTAGGTGGCAATAGGTTCCAAGTGCAAAGTCTTAGTGCATTCTAAGTGCCAAGTATTCTTTTGTTTCTTCTCATCTACTTTCCAACAATTGATCATCAAAAATAAATTTAATATTAAACCATGCTAAATCATACGAAGGCATCTCAACGTATTCCATACATGCTAAGACTTTCCAAGCGCTAACACGTGCCAAGCTGTCAGGGACTAGTGTTATGCATGTTATGAAGTGGAAGGGAATATTGAAGAGTGCTAAGGTGTGCTAGAGAGTGATAATGCATGTTGATGAGTGTTAAGGAGTACTAAGAAAAAACATTAAGGAAGCACTAGGTACAAATTCACGGAAGTTAATGAATATGAGGAACGTGTACTGCCAGAGACTAGTGTTAATGGTCAATGTTAGTTGTCATGCCAAGGAGGGAGTGACAAGGTATGCTAAGCATTGGTAAGGCATGCTAGGGAATATCAAGGCATGTTAAGAATTCCCAAAGTGTGCTTGGGAGTTCCAGGGTGTGCTTATTATATCATGTGCCAATTAATAGCGCCAAGATATGCCAATACATGCTAGGTGCTAAGGATGTGGCACAAGGTGCCAGGGTATATCAATATGTGTCAAGGCAACAAAAGGAAGAACCAGTAAGAGGGTTAATAAGTCAGGACTTTATCTTTTTGAAAAGGGGCATGCTAGGCACACTAATAATAGGTCCCAATACATGCCAAGTGGAATTGTGTGCCAAGTGCTAATGTATGTCAATGCATTCAACCAAGGTGTTCCAGGGCATGCTAGGGACTATATGCAGCATGCCAACACATGCTAGGAGAGTTCCATGTTGTGCTAGCGCATGCCACCATGTGCTTGGGCGTCAGTGTCATCACAAGATGTTCTAGGTACAAAGATGTTCCAAGACATGTGGGGTGATAAGAAATGTTAGTGTGTGCCAAAGCATTAATTTAAGGTGTGCCCAGATTGTTGAGGATTGTTAGGTCTTTCTCATTAATAGAATTGTCAAAGCTTGATTATGTATTAAATAATATATTTCCTACACACAATAGTGGAACTTTATCTAAAGGTAATTTTCTAGATAATAAACTTAATATATATGAATCATTTGTTGACTCATAGAAAATCTCTATTCGACTAGTTATTACTTGAGGGAAATGATACATGTGCATGTAAAAAATTGACTGACCCTAACCACTATGGCCTTGGACATATTATAAAAAATGCTCAACAATAATGGTATTAAATCGTTATCTTTTGACAAAAAATATATTAACAGGCACATAGCGTCATCAAAAATTCATTGGAATGATCAATGATGATGGACATTTTTTGATCGTCACCAAAAGTAACAAAAAGAGCATTGGTGAGGGGCATTAAAAGTTCGTCACTAGAAGTGTCACCAAAGAGAGAATTAGTGATGGGCCTTTAACAACCCTCACCAAAAGTGAAATGTATTTAGTGACGGACCATAAAGGAACATCACTATATACACTTATAGTGACGGTTTTTAGTGATCAATGATGACAGACATTTTTTGACCATCACCAAAAGTAACAAAAAGAGCATCGGTGAGGGTCATTAAAAGTTCGTCACTAGAAGTTTCACCAAAGAGAGAATTAGTGATGGGCATTTAACGACCCTCAGCAAAAGTGTCATTGAAAATGTCTTTGGTGACGGACCATAAAGGACCATCACTATATACAGTTACAGTGACGGTTTTTTAATGACCGTCACCATATGTGACATTGGTGACGGACCTTAAAGGTCCGTCACAAGCATGACCCTCACCAATGTGCTTTTTTCTTGTAGTGCCTCCAGTTGTCAATTCGATCCTCGTGAATAGGAAGGAATCATGTAGGGAAGATTTGAGAACTACCCATGTTCGCATTTTCTCCAATTGACACCTGCATCATACTTAAACACAAGAACAACTGCGGAATGCTTGACTGGCTACAGAATTTCTGTATTCTGTGGCTAAACTATTCAAAATGATTAAAAACAGAAAAAATCACGAAAATACAACATGTTAATCGTTTGTATGTAACCTTTAAGCAACCTTAATCATTTTTCATTGATTTTTAGGCTTATGAAGTGATAAAGAAATGATGAAATGAAGTGAAGGTCTACAAAAGAGAAGACAATTCTAGGGCTCAACATACCCCCACTGCAAAACTCTTGCATGTCCTCATGCAATTCCATAAAAAAATTATTCCATGTGCTTTGAAACCTCTGCTAGAACATCCAGCCTTATCTTTCTGCTTCTTTTGGTGGTCAGTGTCATTCTGGGTTTTCTCTTGAATAGTTTGAACCTAAGATTTATGAGGGCCCTGTTCAGTTTCTTATTTCTCTTCTTTAGCTTCCTGTTTTCTTTATGCAGTGCACCCAACTGCAGAATGAGAGTATCATTCATATCATTCTTCAATTTAACTTGTTCTCTCAAGATTTCATTCTCATTCTTGATATGTCCGTTCAGTATCTCCAATTCATGATTATCCTTTCTCAGGGTTTCTATTGGAGGTTCTTGTGGATTGAGGGATCTTCCTTGATTTTCTGAGGCCTTTCTTTCTAGATATTCCACATAATCATAGATTTTATATTGAGTTGGGTCTATATCAGGAGTTATTCTGTTAGGGTCTTCTTCAAACTAATGTAAAGGGGATCTCTCAACTGGTGTTTGAACCAAAGTTTATTTATCTTCAACATTTATAATTCCTGTGTTGTTAACCAATGTATTTTTCATTATTACTTTGAGTCTAGAACTTCTCCTTAACTTTGGTGGATTTTTATTTTCTTCATCAGTATATTCACTTGTTATCTTCTCTTTTCTCTTGACCCTAATCTGTTTCCTAATCTTTGTCAACTTTTCAGAAATCAATTCTTCACTCTCTTCTTGTGATGATGTATCATGTTTACTTTCAACAGCTTTATCAGTTTTTCTTCTCTTGCTTCTTCTAAAAATCTCTTCTTTAGATGATGTTTCCTCTAGCTCTTGAAAATGATTTCTTAAAAGAAACTCTTCCCAGTTATCTCCTATTTTCTTCAAATGGAACTCAATCAAAATTTTAACTAAACCATGGTGGTGTAGAGTAGTTTCTAGAAATTGGACTCTTTTCTGAAAATTGGAAGCCATTATTTTCAAGCTATTAAGCAAGAATAAAGGTAGATTTATTTCTCCATCATTTAAGAAATTCATCAATAGCCTGATATGATAAACATACATTGTACCAAATCTACCTTCACATGTTATAATTTTTTTCAAAATTAATAATATGTTTCTCCATTTACTTTTTAAAGGTGTGCTCGAAATTCCTTTTCTAAATACTATAATTTCCATAGCTGTATTCTTCAGCATTTGTTTCCAAGACTCATTATGAAACTCCTTATTCTTGAGCCAATATTCTCCTTTGTCTTGGAAATTCTGTGGCTTCATCTATAGATGACTCTGTTATGGTATACTTAATGTCTCCAATTTCCACTTTTGATCCATCAAATGATCTAGCAAATGATTTTGTAATTTATTTATGGAACCCATTGAATTTTTCTACAAAACTCAACCACCAAACTTGCTGTAATAGCCCTTTAACTTGTGGGTATCCTTCTAAGTATTTGAATCCAATTGGTTATGTTCTCACAACCCCATTTCCTCTCTCTACAGATTACTTCCTTTTCTTGGCTGTAGGGTCTGATGCTCTGTTTCTAATCCCGTGTCTGAAGAAAGAGTAGTTGCTGAAGGATGTCTCGCCCTTAAAATGACTTCTCTGTTCCTGTAGATGAACTAGCTACAGAATGTAATGGTAGTGAGTGAATGAGGTGGTGAACGAACAAGGTGATGGGAAAATGATAAAAAATGTTGAGGGCTTGATATAGAATGAAATAGTTGCGAAGAGATTTATGATGATCTTCGGAATCATAACTAAATGATACAATATTTTAAAGATGTGGCCTAATAGGTCACGTCTAAGATTCTAACCGTTAGTCATTTAATTAATGATGAAACGTTATGGAGTGTAGGGTAAGGGATATGGTCGAGGTGTTTTATGATGAAGTAAGATCAATTTGAATGATAGATTTACTTAGGAGACATATGATTAAGCATATTGTATCTTTTTCATGTTTTTATATTTTTGCTATCGAAATAACTTTGCACAACTTACCTCAGACCTTTTTGACTTTGCTGCTTGTTGTGTTTGTCCTTCATTTGTGGAATGTTGATATTCTAAGCTTGATAGTCTCCTTTGACTATCATATTTTATTTATTAAAGTAGGCTATAGAGTCAGATTAGCTGCAGAATAGAATTGGTTACAGAACAGACAATTTTAGAATGTACCTGTCAAGAGATTATGAAATATGGATATGGAAATGGAATGAGATGGAACATGAGTATGGAATGGAATGAAATGTAAGCATGAAATATGAGTATGGGATGGAATGAAATATGAATGAAGTGAAGTGTGGAGTGAAAAATGTACCTAAAACTTGTAATTTTATGAATATCTAGTTGCAGAAAAAGAAAAATTGAAAGTATACGGTGTCAGAAAAATTTTTATTTTCACCTTGAACTTTTTGCATAAATATGCCAATCACTGATTGCTTTTCATACTTATACTTTATATATATATATATATATATATATATATATATATATATATATATATAATCATTGAATAAAAATACAAAATAAGTTAGTGAAGAAGAAGGATTCTTCTTCACTAACTTCATATCAATGTTATCTAGGAATTTTCTAACAGATTCTTCTCTTGAAAGTGGTTTATGATAAAATTTCAGTCTGTGCTCATTTACAAGAAATGATACCTTCTCTTCATCTATTGTTCTGATCTTTATTGCTCCATCTTCAAATATTTTCTCAATTTCATATGGCCCAAGCCAATGGGTTTGAAATTTACCTTGAAAATCCTTGAATTTTGAATCAAACAAGAGTGCCCAGTCACCTTCTTTAATTTTATTTTCTTTGATATATTTATCATGTCATCTAGCCCTTTGTTTTTGGACTATGCTTTCTCTTTGGAATGCATCTTGTCTGATCTCATCCAGTTCATTAACTTTCTCTAGTTTGTGCTTCTGTCAAATCAAGTCCTAGTTGGATTGCCATCTTGAAAGTTTGGATCTGAAACTCTATGGGAAACAGGACTTGTTTTGCATAAACAAGTTCATAAGGAGTGTGTCCTATTGTGTTTCTCCATGTCATTCTATAGGCCCATAAGGCTTCAAGAATCCTTTCTGGCCAATCTCTTCTATGTAAATGAACAGTCTTTGTAAGAATCCCTTCGATCACCTTATTGGTAAATTCCACTTCGCCATTTGCTTGTGGATGGTAGGGAGTAGATTTCTTGTGCCTAATTTTGTACTTCTCTAGCATTTTCTCCACCAATTTTGATGTGAATTGAGCTCCTTGATCTATGAAAATTTCTCTTGGGACACCAAAACGAGTAAAAATATCCTCAAAAATAAAATTAACTATAGATACTTCATTAGCAGAAGGTAATGCCTTGGCTTCTACCCATTTAGTGAAATAATCAGTGCAAACTAGGATATGCTTCTTTTTTTTAGATGGAGGATTAATAGGTCCTACAAAATCCAAAGCCCATTTCTAAAAGGGTTCAATATGTACCTGAGGTTGTAATGGCATTTCACTTGAAGGAGAAGGTTTCCCTACCCTTTGGAAACTGTCACACATTTTGACATATTCTTGAACATCTTTAAAGATGGATGGCCAATAATATTCTATATGAAGGATTTTATAAGCTGTCTTCTTGTCAGAAAAATGTCCACCACAAGGTTCATTGTGACATGCCTTAAGAATATCAGGAATCTCATATTCCCGAACACATCTTCTGATAATAAGGTCTAGACATGTCCTGTATAATTCTTTAGAAATCCATGAAAATTTTGCACTTTCATAGATGATTCTTCTTTTATCTCTTGCATTCATAAATGAAGGAAATTTTCTTGAAACCAAATAATTTGCAATGTCTGCAAACCAGGGAGTTTGAGTAGTTATTGCAAAGAGATATTCATCAGGGAATTTATCTTCAACTGGAGTATTGTCTTTAATATTTTGGAGTCTAGATAGGAAATCAACCACTGTATTTTGTTTTCCAGGCCTATATAGAATGGTGATGTTAAATTCTTATAAAAGCAATAACCATGTTATGGCTTTGCCATTAGTGATTGATTTATTCATTAAATACCTAATTGCAGAGTGATCTGTGTGAAAAAGGGTTTTATAGCCTATTAAATAATGTCTGAATTCATTTATAGCATGAATAACAGCTGAGAATTATTTTTCAGTTACAACATAATTCAACTCTTAAGGAGTCAAATTTTTACTTCTATAGTAGATTGCATAAGGGATCAAGTCTTTTTGTCTCAACATAGCTCCTAGGGTTGTATCTGAGGTATCTGTTGAGATATGAAAAGGTAATTTACAGTTAGGTCTCCTTAAAATAGGTGCTTCAGATATTTTTGTTTTCAGGGTTTCAAATGCTAACTGGCAGTTAGAATTCCATTTGAATTCATAGTCCTTAGTGAGTATTTTGAGAAGTGGAGATGCTATCTTGGTGAAGTTTTCTATAAATATTTTATAGTATCCTGTAAATCCTAGAAAACTCCTGGCATCATTTTTGACAACTTGGAACTCATAATATAGAGATGACTTCAACTTTTGACTCATCAACTCTAATCCCATCTCCTGATATATGGTTTCCTAGGAAAATCCTTTCAGTAAACATCATGAAACATTTTTCATGACTTAATGAAAGGTTTGATTCTTTACACCTTTTTAGAACTTTTTCCAAGTTTTCAAAGGCTTCTTCAATTGTATTTCCATAGACTGTGAAATCATCCATGTATATTTCTACACAATCATGTACTAGATCTGAAAAGATTCCTAATAATTCCCTTTGGAATGTTGCAGGTGCATTGCACAATCCAAAAGGTAATATTCGGTAGGCATAAGTTCCCCAAGGATAGGTAAATGTGGTTTTATCTTGATCCTCAAGTGCAACCTAAATTTGATTATAACCACTGAAACCATCCAAAAATGAAAAGTATTTTTTTCCTGCTAATGTATCTAACACCTGATCTATAAAAGGTAAAGGAAAATCATCTTTAAGAGTAGATTTGTTTAATTCTCAGTAGTCAATGCATACCCTCCATTTACCATTTTTCTTGGGTACAATCAACAAAGGAGAAACCCACTGAATATCTGAAATGGAATAAATAAAGTTGACATTTATCAATTTCTGTAACTCTTCTTTAACAATATCCCTAAGGTTTGGATTCATCCTTCTCTGAGGTTGTCTAATTGGTTTACAATTTTCCTCTATGTAGATATGATGAGTGCAAGTCTTACGGTTAATCCCTTTCATATCAGTGTATTCCCATGCATATGCAGAGGAATGTCTCAGTAATATTTTGACTAGCTTCTTTTGTTGAGATTTTTCCAGGTTTTTACTTATGTTTAAGGTTTTTCCTGGAAATATTTCAATTGTAGAGCTGCCAAATTATTCCATGCAATAAAGAGACATTTATCTTGATGAAAAAACTTCAATATTGGATTCTTCTTGAAATTGTTCATGTTTGTATTCTGAAGAATATTCATGATTTTCTAGGACATTTAAAATCTGATTATCTTCACTTATTTTTGAAATAGTGAAGAGAGGTTGTATATCTTCATCATCAATCCATTGATTATCATATATTTCTTTGATTGTTCTTGTTGGAGGATAAAAAGTAAATTTATTGGTTGAACTACCATCAGATATGTACATATCACCAGATCTACAACTTATGAAGGCATCAATTGTAGCTAACCAAGGTCTTCCTAGTATAATAGGATGTCCACCTAAATCATTTTTAGGAGTTAGGATCATGAAATCCACAGGGTACTCCGAAGAATCTAAGGACACTGAAATATCTTCTAATACCCCATTTGGTTTGATTACAGATCTATCTACTAACTGTAATAATGTGGGTGTATAAAGAAGATTAGGAAGCTTTAGTTTTTCCATGGTTTTCTTACTCATGATATTTATTGCTGCTCCTAGATCAATTAATGCGTTTGGTATTTCAATTCCATTGATATGTGTTTTGACAACTGGACTTCTGGGATCTAGATATTTTGGAATAGCAATCTTTCCCATCATTATGTCTGTTATTTTTCCTACCAGTTGTATTCTCTTTTATTTTTCTTCCTGCTTTTTTCATACTCAACTCTTTTATTGTTTTAGCTAAGATTGGGATCTCCTTGATGGCTTGTAATAATGGAATCTTAATACAAACATTTCTTAGTTCATCTAGGAAATCATAGTTAGGCATCATAAATTTTTTCTCTACACCTTTATCAATTTGTAATCTTTAAGGAAAATGAGGTGTAGTAGTAGATGTTGATGGTTGTTCTAACATAGGAGTTGAAATCACTAGTTCTTTTTGTTTTTCTTTTTCAATATTTTGGTTTTGAAGAGATGTGATTTCTTCAAAACTTTTATTCACCCATAGAGAATCTTCCTCAAAATTATTTTGTTCTTGTATAACTATAGAAGGATTCCTCTTTTCAAGTATTATTCCAGAACTAAGTTGGACATCATTAAGATCTAAAGGAGTAATCAAATAAGTTGGAAATTATTGTTCTTCTATCATATATGTATTCTGAGGATTTTTGTTGTTGGAGTTTGGTATTGGTTGGGCAGGTAACTGGTTTGATTTTTTATGAAATGGCAATGGAGGTGGTGGATTTTGATTCTGATTTTAGGTTGTGGATTCTACTGAGGATTTTGTTGAGGAGGAAAATTTGGATATGAAGGATAAGATGGTGGATATTGATAATACTGAGAGAACCTACCATAAGGATTTTGTTCTCCTTGAGCCCAATATTGAGATTGATTTTGAAATTGGGGCCAACGTTGCTTCCAAGAATTCAAATTTGGTGGGGGTTGATTATACATTTGATTATTAAACCCTTGTGTTTGAGGTCCCTGCCAAGGTCTTCTAGAGACAACATTAAGAGATTTTATGGAATTTGTAGTTATTTCTTCTTGAAATATAGCTTTAAGGCTAGGAATTGAAGGACAATTATTGGTCTCATGCTTTTCTAAACAAATTGCACAAGTCTTTATTACTTTTGCGTCAAGAGGACACTCTCTTAAGGCATGCTTCTTTCTAGATTTGGGGCAAAAGATTGCTAAGGCATCAGTTTCGGCTTTCTACTTGTTTTGTAGCTTAAGGGTATCTATTTGTTCACTAAGACTCCCTAGAATATCAATTTTTAATTCATCAATCATATTTCTTTTTTCTGCCCTACTTACTATTCCAGTTGTAGATTTGTTTTCCCTTGCAAAAGCAGGGTCTCTTGGTCCTTTCAAGATTTTTGATTTTCCTCTTGAGAGATTAAGACATATTTATGCTATATCGAGTAATGAAAGTTGAGATATATCTCCTTTCCCCATCATGTTAAGTATATCTATCCATTCATCCCTAATTTTTTTCAACAAAAGAGCTTTCAAAGTGTCTTGATATAAATTTTTGATTTTTGCCCTTTTAATGTTATAGTCAAATCTTTCAAGTAAATCTTCCAAATTTTCATCCTCTTTTTGCATCATTTTGAACATTTCTTCCTTATGGTTGACTGGTATATAGTAATCCATATATATTTCTAGAAATGCTTTCCTCATATCATTCCATGTCCCAATAGGCCCAGTGATTAGACTCATAAACCATTTTAATGCTGCTCCTTTCAATGTTGAAGGGAACAATTTAAGTTTTTGAGCATCTCGAAGATAGGCATAAGTTATACATAGAACTTCAAATTCAAATAAGAATGTCTCAGGGTCTTCACTTTTCAGTCCATGAAACTTTGGAAGAACAGAGGCTGAGATATTTTTCATGGTAGCATTTTTTTCTTCATCTATTATAGGGAATCCAAAGGAAATTTCAATTCCCCTTCTACGTCTACCTCCTTCTACATTTACTCTACCTCTACCTCCTTCTGCATTTGCTCTTCCTCTTCCTCTGTCTCCTCCTCTACCTCTACCTCCTCCAAATAGCAAGTTTTCTCCATTAAATATTTCTCCTTCCCATTCTCCTCCTTCTTCTCCCCTTCCTCCCATGACAGATTCCTCAGAACTAATATAAGGTTCAGTATGGAGAACTAATTGTTCTTCTAGTTATTCTATCAAGGTTATATTGAAGAAAGATTCCTCTTCTTCATCTTCACTAGGGATTTCTAATTCTTCTACTGGAATGTATTCTCCTGTGGAAGTGAAAAAGGTTATTCCTCTTGCAGAAGTCCTTGGATCCTCTTCTTCTTCTAGAATTGATTCAGTAGATGAAGTGGGAGATCTTATTGATTGGATATCTGATATTGAAACTTCTGGAAGCCTATGACCAGTATAGTATGGAATATGGGTTTGAGTTGGAGGTGTGCTACTTCTTGGTCTTGGTGGAGTGAGTGGTGTTGTGGGAATTAAGCTTCTACCTCTTATAAATCTACCCCTAGAGTCTCTTTCTCTACGCATGTCATTGTTTTTGGGATGCAAGAAATAAGGCTACCTAGTTACACTTCCCCTGCAACGGAACTAAAATGTATAGTCAATTTAATGTCCTAAATTGTTAACATAAATTATCGATGAGGGCTAGTAAACTGATGGAGTGTAATGCACTATATGTGCCTAAGTGTCCCTTTTTCCTACTTTGTTTTTTTAAGATTTTGTTGATGTTTTTGGGATTTTTATGTTTTGATTTTTAGCATTCTATTCTAAACTAGAATATGAGATTAAATCTATTTAAAAAAGAAGGAAAAAGGAAATGTTGTCAAATGAATTAATGAAAAGTTTTATTTGTCTATTTTCTAATTAAGAAATGATGAAAACTAGAAATCCTAATCCATGGATATTGCAGCTTAATTGAAGATTCAAGAAATGAAAACAAATAATAACTCAAACATTACAACTGATTCCTATTCATTCAATCAAGATTTATTGGGAGAGCTTTTGAAAGAGATTAGTTGCAGTGTAATGAGGATCTCCTATGATATGAAATAAAATGTTGGACAATTACTGTATCTATATGTCACTAACCATTTTAATTTAATATTTAAATGGTCTTTACTTGGTCGAGCACAGTAATTGTTAACTATGAAAGACAAGAAATGAAACCTAGGAAATCATTTTTCTTACAAGTCACTTATCTATTATTCAATAGCTTTTACTTAGTTTTATCCAACAATTGCAAATTATGAAATCAATGACAGAAATGAAACCTAAACAATTACTACACCAGTAAGTCACTATCCATTCATCAACAGACTTTACTCAGTTGGATACATTAATTGCAAATTATGAAAGCAATAATTTGAGTAAAAATTAAAGGGAAATGCTAAACAGAAACTGAAGTAATCTTAGCTAGAAAACACATGAAACCTCCTCAAATAATAGGGGCCCTCTACTACCAATTCGGTGTAATCCTTTAGCTCCTTAAAATTGTAATCAGAAAAACATCAAGGCTAATCTCCTTTTATTAAAATAGTTCTTGGAAAATAGAGTATCACTGTGATTCTGAATGTGTTATCAACCATCCTTTCTCCTTTCTACAAAGCTTAATTTATAGAAAATTAATAACTAATGTCGAAAAAAAATAGGTACAGGTGTAATCTTCTAATCAAAATTGAATTGAGACTCTTTTGAGACTCGTGATTTGCTGCAAAGAAAATCAGGAGTCCTAATTCCTGTAGAAAACAATTTCTTTGACTCTTACTTTGACCATTGGATTAGACACCTCCAGTTGTCGATTCGATCCTCGTGGATAGGAGGGAATCATGCAGGGAAAATTTGAGAACTACCCATATGCGCATTTTCTTCAATTGACACCTGCATCATACTTAAACACAAGAACATATTCAGAATGCTTGACTGGCTACAAAATGCTTGTATTCTGTGGCTAAATTGTTCAAAATTATTAAAACAACAAAAATCACGAAAATACAACATGTTAATCATTTGTATGTAACCTTTAAGCAATCTTAATCATTCTTCATTGATTTTTAGGTTTATGAAGTGATAAAGAAATGATGAAATGAAGTGAAGGTGTGCAAAAGAGAAGAAAATTCTAGGGCTCAACAAAAACCTATTTCATTTTTTAGTCGTTCTTTAAGAGATTTTGAATTAAAGTACAACTTGACTGAAAAACAAGCACATGCACTAGTTAAGACTTTAAAGTCTTTTCGAGTTTATGTGTTACATTAAAAAATTGTTGCTATTGTGCCAAATATCTTTGTCAAAGATGTATTTCTGCAGCCAAACAAAAATGGTAGAAGGGGAAGAAGGCTGACCAAGATTATTGAATTTGATATTGAAATCAGACCTACTAACACTAGTAGAAAATGACATAATTATTGACTAGGCGACTAAAAACGTTAGCTACTGCAATTATTTCAAGTGAATTACTACTAAATTTGAGGAATTTTAGACGACCAAACTAAAAATGACTAACTTAAATGAGTAATTTAGTCTAGGGATACAATATACGACTAGATAATAAGTGACTAAACTAAAAGCAACTAACTTAAATGACCAATTTAGTCTTGAAAATTAATAATGATTAACATAAATTACTAGTATAGTCCAAGAATAAAAGCATAACCAAATAACAAGTACAAGAAGTGTATGAATTAGTCATTTATTTTAGTAATTTTTAATTGTGTCACTCTGGAAATGTAAAATTACAATTTTGATACTCAAGTATTACATTTCACTAAAGGGGTCTCTGAGTCCATATGGAGTATTAAAATTTAGAGACAAAGGGGTCTCTTAATCCATCTACGTAGAATATTCATTAACCTCCAATGATGAGGCTCCAAGACTCAATCGTGGTGTGAAAAACCTCTTAATGGAAGACACATCCCTCATAGAGGCCAAAAAATATCCCTTAGAGAATATAGTTAATGTGGTGATTTGAAGCCTTTTTAATGGCCACTGATTATTTGGGACTTAAGTCCCCTTTTTTTTTATTTCCTTCCTTGGCTACAGTAATGGCCATGATACCTATTTTCATTATGCAAAACATAACAAATGCCCATATTCCTAGCTATAAGTTTTTTTCATGACAATTTAACATGACCTATTAACCTCTAACACTAACTTAAATATAAAAAAATTATAATTTATTTACTAATATTAAAAATAATTTAATTTAATTCATTTATATATGTTTTCCACTTAGTGCAATGCTCATGTTTTCAAATTCTACCACTCATAAAAAAAAACTATGAAACATAATCAGCCACAACATGTCATCCCTTATATTTACACTCACATACTCCAACACTTTGTATAACTAAGAGAAGAAAAAAAACAAATAAGAGAACACCCACAACACAAATCTAAGTAGCCTTGACCATCATGCTAGACCAAAATCAAATAAAACCAATAGAATATTATTAAAATTTAAATTAAGATATTGTTGTGCCCTAATGTTGATGTTAGCATAATTGTCAAAGGGTGGGGAAGAAACTGAAGGAACAATTTTTTAATATCACAAAATAAAAATACGGGTATATGTTTTTCATGAAAATATGTAATTTGAATTAAAATGCTAATGCTTGGAAGGAGCTTTCAAAAATAACGCCCTAGGGGAGTTGTTTACTCGATGTATTTAACACCCATTTGGCTATTGTGAAAGCCCAAGTGGAGTTCTCTTGAATTGAATGAGATACGATAGATGGGTATTTTGCTGGTCCATGAACTTTGCAGGGGTTTATGACCTTGATGGTGTATTACCTGGGGGAGAGATATGGGCTTGAAATGTATGGATGAATGAATTAATTTGTTGTTTAATATCATTTACATGATATGCGGGAGAAGGAATTGAAACATGCGATACTGAACAATTTGGGCAAAGGTGGATGTTGTGAAACCAATATAAAATGTGGGGGAAGGTGGATATGGGATTCTCTAGCTCATACATGCATGTTATCGCTTACCTTTATTGTTTTCCAAACGTCATTTCTAATTTTTTTGGCTTTGGGAATTTTATTTCTTGGCTTACATTCTCTTCTTTCAAGAAACCTTCCATTATCCCTTTTGGTTGTCGAGAGGATAATGAAGGATGGTCTATCAGAGTTTATAATGGAAGAAATTCATTAGCATTGCATCCTATTGAGGAGGTAAAAAATCCTTTACATGCATGCTTAAGGTCCTCTTATTTGAATTTTCCTAGTAGGGAGATGAATTTGGAAATTTATGAATAACATCACTAATGAATTCATAATATCAACTCGCTAATTTCTTAGCTTATCAATCTCAACATGAAGGAATTTTGAATGACGGAAGCTCAACCTGGCCTGTTGCTAATCCTATATTTAGATGTGCATCATCTTCTGATAATAGTTACCCGAGAAATTTTGTGGTAGATCCTTTTCTCTATATTCAGGTTTGTCTTATTCATTTACACTGGGCCATCATATTTTCTTTTTTTTGGGTATTGACGTCTAAGTCCTTCAAGGTCTTAATCGTTACAATTTTTGGAGAATTCAATTTTTTAAATTATTTGAAATGGAAGCTGCCTTTAATCTCTTGGGAAAATATTTTTCATGTTTTTAGAACTAAAATTCTGCATTCTTGCTATCATACTAATTTTCTTTTTATCCATAATATTCAATACATGGTACTTATTAGTAATTTTATCTTTGTTACCAAGGAAATAAGATTTGATCACTTGTAAAGGTGCTTTTAGGTACCGACTATAAAATATGGATTTTTATCTATCCCTGCTAAATTCTAGAGATGTTTCAACCTAAAAGCTAGAGACCAGAGTAGTATGTTGATTTTCAATCCCTAGTAAATCATATTTCTCATGGTTTGATCCATAGGCCAACACCATTCATACAAACTTCCCTGTAACTATTCATTATTAACAAACAAAATTAAACTAAAAGATAAAGACAAAGACAACATAATTTTGTTTTCTTCTGATAGTGCTTATCTAGTACCTATAGATATTCTTGATTACTGACTTCTTCATTTTTGATGAGTAGCTAAGAATACTCTACAGTTTCTTCTAGGTGGGACAACAAGAGGCATCATTGAGCTTATTTTGCAAGAGGTGCACCATATTTGTTAGATATTCTTGACTTCATATCAATTATAGCCCATTGAATATGATGGATGTGTAAGCCATCTATCCCTTGGTCCACCGAAATTATTTTCTGCCTATTACATATGTTCAAATAATGGTTCTTCATACTTTCTTTTAGCTATGCAATATTCCTATTTGAGGTGTCAGCATAAAATTTTATCATCTTTCCAATAATTTCTAACTTCAATTCTAAATTCTTGAGGACCACAAAGGTCTCTTAGAGTTTAAAATTCATACCATCATCAATGACATCATTAAATTCTTTAGCTACTTCTCCAAAACCTCTAAAAATGTCGCTAAATTTCTGCAATCTACACATAATATGTTTTACTCCTTTAACTAATTCAATATCATGGTAGGTTGGTTCTACTATCTACCACTGTGAATGTGCTAAGTGGAATTTTTCATTGTTCACTTGGAGCTCATACTTAGAGAGAAGAATGAGGGCAGGTCAAAGTTATCCATGAGGTGACACCTATTTCTTATCAAAGTTCTCCATGGACCATGAGGTGACACCTATTTCTTACAGGATATGGTAATAAATTATGGATCATGAGAATACATAGGGTGGTATGGAAGTTTTTTCTTGCAATGGCCCTCGATTCTTTTATCGCAAGTGGCATTCACTCAATTTCAGATAATAGAATTTTAATAATTACCACTAGTTTCATCCTCTCCTAAATTTTGAGGAGTGAGGGAGGATAGGTGGGGTTGCTATTTCATGGCTTAAGATGAATTGGAGAGGATGACTAGTTGGATCTCCCACCAATTCCTCTTGAATGATTTTTATTAGCTCTAATAATTTTAGGGTTCTTCCTCTCAATGGATGTAGTATTTTCCATGTCCCTTGAAAATGATTCCTATGACTGGTTTGTGACCTAGGAGATTAATCATGGCCTTTTGTGCTCATAGGAGGTTAATAGTTATTCATTCTATTACATTAGCTTGAACAATAAACACAATCAACACTATCCTTAAAATACATGAAAATTAAACAATATTGGTAATATACTCCATCGATCGAAGAGCCACTTTAATTTTCTTGATAAATATTAAAAATACTCTTAATTAGAAAACATAAACTAAAATGATTTTTAATTGATTAAATATTTTAATATTTTAATACAAAAATAGACTAATTATTAAAAATCCAAGTACTCTTAAAAAAAAAAAATTAAAATTAAATTCTCGCCCAACAACTTTTAACTAAACCCAACTTAAAAAAAGAAAAAAAAAGTGTTTGGCTAAAGATATTTTGGTGGAACTTAACACATATTTAAGCATGTAGGAAGGGTTTATAAAAAACCATTTTTAATGTTAAAATGTTTAGCACAGTCACATAAGGAGATATGGTGCAGGATGCTATTTTGAGTAGACAGCATGCTAGGGCCTGACTCAAACTTCCACCTTCTTCTAGAGTTTCTTTGGCACTCCCCTTCAACTCTCTGGCCCTCTTCCTCTATTTCATTCCCTCCTCTCCTCCCATCAATTCATTCGTTGCCTTATCCACTGCCTCTGTCCCAATTATCCCATCTGTGCCCTGTCCCTCTTCTTCTTTCTCTCCTCTCTTTCCATTAATTCCTTCACTTCTTTCTCCACTACCTCTTTCCCAACTATTCGATTTGCTACCCTTTGCACTCTAATAGCCATTTTAATGTCGTTAACCAGGGAGAAAGTGGTGGTCCTCTTCTCAGCTTGAAGGGGCCAAGCGATTATGGGAACTCCATGTGAAATTATCTCCAACACCAAGTTCCAACGATAGGGACTCACAAAACCTCCGGTGGACGGGTGAGCTAATATAACAACCTGAAGGGCCCACGAGGTAACAACGTTCCCACAATCCACTGTTCAAAACCGATATGGATTGGAAGCATTAATGGGATGATTAGGGAGAACCCACAGGAAACGAAGCCCACAGCCTTCAAGTCCAAGAGCGAGCTCCATAATTTGGGCGACTGACAAAAAATTTACGCTGCAGAAGGACACGAAGAGAACTGAATATTTAGGTTGTTTATCCAACGATTGCAGGCTGCCGCCCCCTAGCAGATTCATGGGAAGAAATGAGGGGCCTGACAAGATATATGGAGGGTATATTTTTCCCATCAATGAGGCCACCGAGGAGAGCTTGAACGCTTCCGCTGTAGGCTGTTATTTTGAGAAAATTTGAGAAACACATATTCTGGATGTAACTCCGTTTGACGCTTCAGATGGTCGTTTGACATTCGTCATCCCCAGGAACAGCCTTATCCCCACCAAAAGGAAGCGATTATGTTTTTTTTGAGCAATAATTATATTACTCTAAAAACACACACAACTACCATCCAAAACTGCTATCAACCTTCATAATGCTTCTCCAATTATGAAAACTATTACTTTGTTTGGGTTAGATCCATTTATTTTGAAGAACTGAAGGATGGAGATGTGTAGAATCAACCCTTACGCACAATTTATAGCCAACTTCCGCATCTGGCCCACGCAACCGCTATCACCCCTGTTATCTAATAGCTCTTTCAACATTGAAATACTAAATAAATTAGTTTTGTGATACTTCTCACGACACTGTGTGGATTTCTTATAAGGTTCCCAACAATTAATCTGAGACTTCCAATCATCTTCTTTATCTTAGTTATTGAAAGCCTTATGGAATACATCTGCCTTGTCTCCATAAATTCTCTCTTTGACTATTTCATCATTGTTTTCACCACCAATCTCTCCTCTTGCTCTAGTTGCATCTCTCTCTTTTCTTAACACACTTAGGTTTTTTTCTTTGAACAACAATATCATAAGATCAAAAATTAATTTGTTTTTGGATTTTTCATATTTGTTTTAAATTGAAAATTAAGGTAAATGGTAATATATCAGTATATATCCAGAAAGTAATGCAACAAGGATGCTTCTACATATCCAATGGAAGAAATAACGTAATATGAGAAGTTAATTACTTAATCCAATGGAAATCAACAAAATCCTGTTCATTTTTCTTGACAGAAAAAGAATGAAGAAGTGTGTGTTGCAGATGATTTCCTTTTATATTTTTGGACGTTTAGATTTCTTTCTTCATAGAAGCTTACCATACTGCAATAAGTGACATTTTCAAGAGACATTTTCAGGAGAATTGTAGCGAGTGGCTTATGAATTTTCGTATTTTATTACTTTGGGCATGTTGCTATTGGAATTCACTGTTACAAATGGTTCGATGTGCAAATTTTATAAATATTTTCTAGCAGATGTATATCAGTCAGTACTTATTATCACTCAAATTAGTTTATATCCGCAAATTATTTGTCACCACACACTAGGAGTATGTTGCTTGTAGCCCTGCTTTTTATTGTTGTGCTTGGTCTATTAGGCTTCAATGGGGCAAGTTGTATGTGCAGCTACCATGTTAGTCATAGGTTGTTGTATCTTATTTAGATTCACACATATAGTTTTGGTGTTTAGTTGCATCATTAGATTCTGCTTATTCTAATTTCCTATACATATATGTGTTGCTTTTGAAGCCTCATGTTTTATTTGGTTTCATATCTCAAATTATTAAGGTATGATCTCATTAGTCACCTCCATCCAAAAAGATCACTTACCCATAGTCACACGCCCAATATTAAATACTTTACCCAAAGTATACTTTTAGTCCTTTGTGGTCCTCTAGACTCCATGGGAAATTATTTTAGTTCGTTGCTTGATTTGAGATAGTCATGGGAACCAATTAAAGCACCACAATAATATCCAATTAAAGAAACCATCTCACAAAATATGATGGTTCTTTATTTTTATTTTTTGGGATGGAACGAGCTCACACTAGGCATCTTCACGTCAAAGAGATGTTGACAACGACTCACAAAGAATGAGACGAAGCGAGAGAGCAACTGGTGAAACTGGAGGCAAAATACTGCAATATGGTAACCAATACACAAAAAAATGTCGTCACATTTATAGATATATCAGAGTGGCCTGACACCAACCTGGTCGGCCTGGATCTTAATGTCGACCCATATTCAACCATGTATTACGATTCTTCTTGTTAGTCTCCTCCAAACCAATTCCTCAAGAATTTGACTCCTGTCCACCACTTCGACCCCCAACTAGACATCCACCTATGCCTACTTTTGACTTTGTATATAGAGTTTGAGTGTTTGAATCTCATGGAGTTAAAAGATAAACTATTTTATGACCGGGACAAGTAGAAACTAATTCTAGTTGGACATCAACAATTCGATGTCCACCATAAGGTTGAATCCCATATCCTCACCTCTGCTCCTTGCATTCTTGACAACACCTTTATAGCCACATCAGCCCATCTGCTAGAGCCACCTCAAGTTGACCTTGAGATGAGGCAAAACTCATGGCCTGAGAAAGGTAAGTTGTTGTTGGATGTCATGCAGGCCAGGCTACTCTTACAGACCCTACTCTTGACTGGCTAACTGCCTCATTGGAAACACCCATACCCTACCCTGGGGTCTACAAATATCCCCAAAATATCTTTCTCATCATTTCCTAATTGTCCGCTACCCATCAGTTCCTTGGTACATCATGCGTATTCTCCACAAGGCCATGCTAATGCTCTTCATGTGAACTTTTTTGTGTCTCTCCTCATCAAAGCCTCTACCCACACACCATAATAAACAAACCCCCCACTGCTGCTGTCATTAGTTTTGATCCATCCAATTTAGTAGTTGCATTAAGCTCCTCCAAATTATTATTCACCTTAGTGGTTAATTCACTGGTCTCTGCCATCACAAGGGGCACTACTTTAATGTTTTCAAACCTACGTTGAAACAAATTACAATAATCAGTTTCAAGAGAGAGCATAGAATCCTTGGGGTTGATTTCTGTAATAAAGACCATCAAATGAAAATAATGTTGTTCAGGCTGGAAGGTTACTTCCACATATCCCATGGAAGCAATAACATAATCTGGGAAGTTATTTACTCGACCTGATGGAAATTAGTGAAATCCTGCTCATTTTTCTTTACGAAAAAAGAAGGAAGAAGTGTGTGTTGCAGATCAGTTCCTTTTATATTTCTATATGTTTTATATTTCTTGCTTCATAGAAGCTTACCATACTGCATTAAGACACATTTTCAGGAGAAATGCACTGTGTGGCTTACGAATTTCTGTATTTTCTTACATTGGGCATGATGCTATTTGAATTTACTATTACAAATGGTTCTATGTGCACATTTTATAAATATTTTCTAGAAAATGTATATCTATCAGTACTTATTATCACTCAAATTAGTTGAGATTCGCAGATTATTTGTCACCACACACTAGGAGTCCATTTCTTGTAGCCTTGCTTTTTATTGTTATGCTTGGTCTATTAACCTTCAATGGGATAAGTTGTCTATGAAATGACAATGTTAGTCATAGTTGTTGTATCTTATTCACATTTACACATACAATTTTGGTGTTTAGTTGCATCATTATTTTCTACTTATTCTAATTTTTCCTATGCATATGTGTGTTGCTTTTACAGCCTCATATTTTACTTCGTTTAATATATGAAATTATTAAGGTGTGATCTCATCAGTCCCCTCTAGCCAAAAAGATCACTTACCCGTAGTCACACACCCAATATTAAATACTTCACCTAAATTATAATTTGAGTCCTTGGCAGCCCTCTAGTCTGCATGGGAAATTATTTTATGTCATTGTTTGATTTGAGATATTCATGGGAATAAATTAAAGCACCATAATAATATCCAATTAAAGCAACCATCTCACAAAAAAATATATATATATATTTTTTAAATATATATGGATATTCGCAGGCTACTAAGGTCGATGTACAATGCGATGGACACTGTATGATATAAGTTTGAGGAAATCATTTAGTTTGGTTCTCTATGAGAACCAAACTTATTTTTCGTTTCACGTGTATGAGGGTGATGGAAGTTGGAGCGAAGATAATAACTTTTTGGGAAGATTTTATTTCTGTGGAATTCCTGGAGCTCCAAGAAAAGTTCCTTGGATCAATGTGCACTTTGATATTAATGACAATGGTATTATCAATGTATCTGCGATGGATAGGACCACTCATGAGAAGAGAAAGATCAAAATCATAAGTGAGTAGGCTATATTAAGGAGGATATTGAGAAAATGTTTCATGATGCTGAGAAATAAAGGTACGAGGACATAGTGCACAGAAAGAAAGTGGATTCCTAGAATTCCATGGAGAATTAAGCTTATAAAATGAGGAACATTGTCAGAGTGATCGAGGATGCTCTCAAATGGACTATCCATTGGCTCGACCAAAATGATAATTCCAAAGATGAAAAGTTTGATGACAAGATAAAGGATCTGGAGAGTATTTTCAATTCAATACATCATGAAGATGTGCATATGTGCTAATATGGTTTTTTTTTGTGCTAAGAAGTGCATCTCGATCTCAATCCAAAAATGGAACTGCTGGATATGAGTCTTGATCTCAAGACACAAAATTTTTAACTCATTCACTAAGGTGGTTGGATCAACTAGTCTTGTTATTCCATTGAGCTTATGTCAATTTTTGATTCCACGAATATTCAAAAATCAGACGAACATGGGTGTGGTCAAATAATTGACCACGCCCATGGATAATTAGCAATCAAAATAAGGATTCCCCTGTTATTCGTGATGCTTGGTCTCGGTATCACTATTGGATCAACTTTAGGTAGAACAATTGTCTGCAGTTGGCTTCATTGCTGATAGTGTTGTATAAGCATCTGTGTAAGCGAACCAACTGATGATCTACCAACTAATCTACCTATTGCTTCATTCTATTTGAGCTAAAACCCAATTTTTAAAAGGTACATCTAAATTTTTTTAGTCCCAGCTTTACACACAAACATTTAGCATTAATGAAAATGCATTTTTCTCTTTAAGTGTGTCTATATTTTTTAGATAGATATTTTGGGTTTATGTGGGGTAGATGGAGAAGCACGTCATAATTTTTAAATATTTCCATATTTTTTCATCTCAATTCCTTATCTTGTAATTCTGAATCGATTTTACTACGAAGGAAGCATTGTAAATTATGAAGAGAATTATTTTATGGTAGAATTACAACAACTTGTCATCATCGCATCAGAAGTAGCGAATCACGTGGTTTTGTCAGGATGAACATGAACTATTGTGACAAAGACTTCATTATCTTTTTTGTTATCTGGGCCCATTTTTCCATTAGGATTCTAGTATTTGAAATTTGGGATCCCACAATGAGTTGTGAGCTATCATAGTCGATCATTAATGATCATGAGCATACTAGTAGCAAAAACTGGAAGCCTGTAGGAATTTCTGTTTAGGTAATCGACAATTTTTAAAAGTATATTTCTCCCTTAAGGTGTGTTTTTGTTTATGTATTTTTTTAGATAGATAACTTGGGTTTAAGAAAATCATTCCTAGTCTTTGAGTGGATAAGAATGAACACCATGTTCATTTTTTTCATGGAAGCTAAGGGTATATTCTCAACATTTGTTAATAGATGGCACTATGACATGCCTAACAAAACCTTGGTATGTATATATGTATGAGTTCTCATTTTCACACTCTCTCACTCACACAATGTCTTTGTTTATTACGTTTTTTTCCCATTATTATAACCATATTCATAAAACTGAGTGGTATACTAACTCCCTTTGATAATTATACCCACATTTCCCTTGATTTAGTTTCACAACAAAAAAAAATTTCAAAACAAAAGTAATATATAGGATTTCTCTTGTTCTAAAAATACATTACAGTCCATATACATAAGTATTTCATAAAAAAACTATTTGAATTTCAAAAATTCTGGAAATTAGTAAAGTAGAATTTGAACATCCTATTACTCAACAGTTAGTAATGAACTTCAAAATCCAACTACTCTCTTAAAGTTTTCTAGCTAGTTGATTCCTTCTTCGACATCTAGGATCACACATGTTTGACTCTTGTAAGTAGCCATTTTGATAAATCATCTGCTCTTGTGTTAGGTTCTCTACAAGCATGATGATAGGAAATGTTGGAGAAGAATGTCTCCATTTTTTTCATTTGAGCTACCATAAGGTGCAAATTGATATTCCCCATTTTGTAGTAGCCCTTCATCTAGTGTATAACCACATCATAATGACTAAAAATCAATAAATGTTTCACCTCCATGTCTGTTGTCATTTTCATTAAGATCATTAGATCCATCAAATCAACATAGTTATTAGTATTGCACCCAAGCTTGCATTGAAATTAAGGAGAACATAATCATTTAGAAATAAGGAACCTATTTCCATAGAAAAAGTATGTTTCTCTTGGATAGCACCATAAAAGTCGCCCCAATTTATCAATTCATGGTTTCTTCCGCATCCTGGGTTTCTGCGTCTTTTGATGTATTTTTATGCTTCCAAACATTGACCTGATATTAGATGCACATTGAAATGGAGGAATGTATCTCTCTTGAAATATATCATCATTTCAAGCTAACGATATGCTCCAAGAAACCACAATAGGAAGAGCTATAAAACATTAATTTCTTTATTCTTGGTCTAGTTCTTGAAATCCTCCTCCATATTATGCACTTGTCACCATTTGTAAAAAATTTCAATTATTTCATCTCTTCCCATAACTTACCTGCATATTTGGAATTATTAATAAATGATCAACTGGTTCTCTTTCCTTTTTACATAGTGTACACCACCCTTGACCATTCTTATTTCATTTTTAAGTATTTTCCAAGTTAGTTCTTTGTTCCAAAGAGCTAATGGAATCTAAATCTTTGAATGTAGAGGAGCATAAGACTTACATGGAATCTTTCATGTCTAAGCCCCCTCTTCCTAGGTTGTATCTACAAACTTTTCTTTTGTTACACCATTTTTTGGTCATCTAACCCATTGTTATTAGATGGACCCAAGTACACCATGTAAGACAAATTTTACCGTAAGTAAAATTGCATTCACTATGAAAAATAACTTAGTAAACCACCTTTATTAAGTTGTTTATGGTCTAAACAGGAAACCCTGTGAGGAAATATCAAATAAATCTACATTTTTTTTATTTTCCTCAAGGAATAATTAATTAAACAATAGTTTGATTAATATTCCTGGTTATATTTAACCCAAAACAAGGAAATTAATTAGATACATCATTATTTATCTTATTATTCCATAAAGAATAGTTATTTAAACCTTATTTAAATAATATTCTTTGTTAAATATGACTAAGTTACCCATAAATAATTAAATAAATCATTATTTATTTGATTATTACTCAACCACGTCCTTAAAATGATAAATAAATCATTTATTTATTTATTATTTACAAATAAAGGGATTTAACCCAAGTCAAATTCCTTTTCCCTCCAACAAATATAATAAAATATTCCATAAAAGTTGGATCTTGATTTGGTTAATAATATTTTAACTATGCACTAATATCTAGACTAACTCAATATTTTTTTATAAATAGAAGGGTTTTCCCATTCATTTACCACCTTTTGTTGCCTAAAGATCACTCTAGATCTATACTTTTGGTCTGACTATTGATCCACCATCATAGTCATATTTTGCTACCATTTTTGTCTGGATTTTCTACACCATCAAGAGAGAGGAATTGTAGATCTGAAGTGTTGAGGACTTACAAGAACCCATCCCATTGAGGAGAACTGGGAACAACCTCCCGTGTTTTCCTCCCAAGTGCCCTTAATAAAAAATTCATTCAACATATTATTTTCTTGTCTATTGGATGGATGGAGTAAATATTGTTTTTTCTACTGTTTAATGTCTTCTAATGCATAGCTCTAGATTTTTGCAGCATTTATCTTGATCACCTAACTGCCGATCTGAAGATATTGGCAGTCATATTTTCTATTAGGGCTGTTTTTTATGCATAACAAAAGTGGTCTTTTTTCGTACGCTTGGAATTAAGATTCATACTAATAGCTTTGTACCCTAACATAGGAGTATATCCCCTAGAGCAAGGTTCCGTGAGTACAACAGAACATCCTCCTTGATTATTTTGATATGAATCTTCTTATGTTGATCCACAAATACCTTCTAGTGGCATATTTTCCTCCTTTTCAAACCAAAATCATTTCCTTTCTGCCATCTTTGTTGACAAATTGAGGCAGATATTGCATCATCTCCCTAACCTAGGGTATGAATTCCTTAACACCACAAAGTAGCAATTAAATCTAATGGTAATCTGTAGGTTTCTCCATGTCAAATTTTTGGATTAGCCCCTATTATGATTTTATCCCCTTTTCCAACTCCCCATACTAACCATACACCTACCAAAGTGAAAGTCATTTCTAGTGATTTCCAGACTATATACCCATTATGGATAGTTTTATTTTCCTTTCTGTCTCATTATTCCATGTTAATGTGTTCAATGTTATTTTGATATATCACCTACCTCCATAGTCCCTATTTGGAAATAATATTCCATGGAATTTTGGTAGCTAGAAATTTTCCAAAGAAGTGAATGTCTTTGAAATCCCAACCTATAGTTTCTTTTGGTTTACACAAGGACTAGCATTTGACAAGTGGAATGCCCTCTTTCTCCTCTTACTCATCCACAAAACATTTAAATAATTTATTTCTAATTATTTCAATACCCCTTAGGGATGTAGGTGTTATGAAACCAGCTCCAAAAATATAAGAAAAGAGAGATCAACACCTTAGAAATCAACCACTTTAAGAGGGTAACCTCCAATACATTACATAAATGAAAAATTCTTGGATGATACAAATGACCAAAACCTCGTTCTATATATAGGAGTCCATGGTGCCACATTATAATCCTAGCCGACCTAACAGTAATAATGTAAGGGAAGAATAATAACATTATTGGGGTTTCAGGGGTACAACAATAACAATAAGGGGGCTACACTAATAACCATAAGGGACTAAACGAGTAATATGGGGACCTAACATGCCCCTCTCCTTCAAAAAGTGTTGTCCTCAATGCTTGAGTATCTTTGGGTGCTTCAGTATAAAATTCTCATTCGCTCATGTAGAATCTTCAGTGGGTAATTTCTTCCACTTGATGAGATACTATGAAATTGATCAATTTTGTAGTTGTCTAGTTCTTCTTTCCATGACCACTTCAAGTTGCAATATGATTTTTCCTTCCTCATCAAGTTCTAGAAATATTGTTTGAACTGGAATATTTTCACCTATAACCTTCTTTAAGCATGAAACATGGAAAAATGGATGCACTCGCGAAGAAGAATGAAGCTCCAATTTGTATCCCATAGTACCAATATTTTTCAACACCTTGTAAAGACATATTACTTTGGTGATACTTTATTATCCTTCTTAGCTCGCTTGAGGGACATTTGTTTGTATGGTTGTAGCCGTAAAAATACCCACTATCATATATCAAAACTTTGTTGGGAAAAATACTGAGAGGGGGGGTGAATCAGTATTTAGAGATGACTGAAAACTTTTCACTTTTTGTTCCTCTTAAACCCATACGTTACTTTACTGAACCCAACTCGCATATAAATGTGGATATCCTTAAGAAAACCTGCATATGTCCAGAGATCTTATTATACATTTAATTCTTTACTTAGATCATTGCATCATTCATTCATTAGATGTTTAGTAAGTAGTAAGCATGTGCAGTAATAATAGAATAAACCATCACACATAAGCAACACACATGAACACCAGTATTTAAGGTGGAAACCCAATTCGGGAGAAAACCACCGCTAATGTCGTCTCTATCTTCAACATTTATTATAAAGAAAAATTCTTACAATTTTGTACTGGCACAGACTCATACTAGCATGCAGGCACCCACCTGTAGAAAGGCTACAACCTTCTCTCGTTCTCCAGCCACTATTGGAAGGGAGCTCCAACCCCCTGATTTTAACACCAGCTTCTACTGGCAGGATACTTCCACTTTCATACAGAAGGCTTCAACCCTCAGATCCACCAGATTTCTTCAATTTCTTCATCAAACTTCCGTCAGGTCTTCATCATTTCTTTTGCCAATCATCGTAGAGATTCATCAATTCTAGATCATATCCATAGGTGCATCATATATGCAGATATCTCTTAAAGATATTTATTTATTAACAACCTCTCCACATGCACACCCTGTATTATGATCCTCTTCTCCTTATATAGTTTAGCCTTTATCAATACCATGAGTCAAAACCACTCAACCGCTAATGGTATTCCTGGACGAGATCAAAATAGGTAATCCAATGGGGTCTACCCAAGCCCCAAACAAATTTTCATTGTTTTATTTTCTTGATCTGGAAATTAATTAATCTAAGGCTTTTTAATATCTCAATCTGAGATTGAGATATTAATCCAATTCCCCGTTTAGTTGTTACAAAAATTAATGTGCTGCTGACTTATATAAAAACCTAGCAGTAATATATATCCATATAACCTTTCAGGCCCTTCAATAATATTTAATCTTCGACTTGGGGTTGAAGATCTCGGCATAACACAACAACGTATATTGAACCAATAATGTGAATGGAAATCGGGTCCCACGCCCTTAATACATGACATAATACTTTGGGTTAAACCCGCAAACCTCAATACATGCGTATGGGCCCCAACGTTAACGGTCGTCTCCATTTGACGGTTGTTATCGCATCACGCCGCCTCATTTGTTCGGACGGATATCGCTCGGCGAAGACGCGCGAACAATAATGCACGATGGCCACCGTACTTTGGTTAACCTTCGCGCATATTCCTCATACAACCACCGTTCGATGGCTTCCCTCCAGATCGACGGTGCTCAACAATATTGCACGGCATCCTTGGTCGAACGTTAATGTGCGATGGCGCGCAGTGATGGCAGTTTTGTAAATACGCTCAGGGACGCATGTCGCTCGTTCTATGGAATTTCTCCCAACCTCTTCAATACCGCTTGCCCATCGAGAGCGGTGCGATGAATTCGGAAATCCCCTTCACTGTTTATTCCGCTCGTGGTTTCTCTCCTTTGCTCAAGGTTCCGTCCATCTTTATTCCGTCATTTCTACGTTTCTCTACGAAAGCATAGATTTGTTTTAATTTTTCTTCCTCCACGTTATCAGTTCATATAACCATAATACTGTTATACAACTATGATGAAATCCTTATGGACTATTCGACTCGGTTCTTTTGCATTCAACAGGGACACCTTTATTTGTATTGTCTAACACATGCGGAATGCACTATTACTTTGACCGATAGAGCTTATGTGCCCTGCACACACAGAGCACGTTCGTGGCTCACTCTCCCAATAGGACTTCACATAGATTTTCAGGGCATTCCATACAAGAATTGAACCAATGAATACCCAAATACTCTCGGTATTCTCTACCTATCAGAGTATCACCAGAACTCAATCATACACAGGATTTCCTTTATCCTCCATTAGGATGCATACATACACCGAAATTATTCAAGAAAAGCTTCACACATGATTTAACTCGTCCTTATTTACATCGAATTTCCCATTAAATACAGAGCTTCGTTCAATTCACATTCATTCGTATATTCTGCTTGTATAGAACTGAAGATGGTTTTTTGAGTTCTTTATACAGTCTGCATCCTTTGTCAGAGAGTTTCCATCAAGGAAAATCAATTCAATATACTAGGATACTAGAAATGCCAACAATAGAACACATGGTATATTGAATATCCCCCTCAGTATCAATAAGAGGGATATGGCTAGAAGAACTTGATAGGGACGACCAACTCAGCGTCTTGCATCACTGCGGGGGCTCTCGAGGTACGGATGAAAATTTTTGGCTGGTGCCCCCGCACTCAATCTCTACCATTCATCTATGTTGTCCCCGCAGTCAACTCGGTCAACTGCGGAGGCACTTTTCTCGATATCCGGTGCGCTAGTTGTGTCCGCGGGTTGGGCCTTTTGATAGGAAATTTAATTATCAGTGCAGAAATGCCAACAATCTCCCCCTTTGGACTTGATGGAAACCATGACCAGAAATACATTCAACAATATTCTCCCCCTTTGACATCAAGGGCAAAGGATAGATCAAGATCCTTTGTACCGACAATACCATGCTACCCCTAAGATCATGCTGCATCTTCAAACATAATTAGAATGCCAACAATGCATCCTTTCCACAATACCAATGCTCCCCCTTAACCTGTGCATACAGAGATCACCAACAGCACCACAGCTGTGCTGAGGAATGTTGACCCAGAAAAAAATTGTCAGCAACTACCCATACGCGGTTTTCTTTCCTTCAAGAAATCTGCGTATCCAATTTAATCTTCTGTATTTAAGTAGATCTGATCTTCTGCATGGCAGAGACTACTCCCAGCTTCTGTCTGAGATATTTGAACGCTTCCTTGGGTAAAATTTTGGTAAATATATTAGCAACTTATTCTTTGGAGGGCACGTATTCCAACTTCACCTTTTGTTCAAGCACTTGTTCACGTAAGAAGTGATACTTGATGGGAATGTGCTTGGTCTTGGAATGCATAACAGGATTCTTTGAGACACTGATGGAACTTGTGTTATCACACATAATGGATACAGGAGGTGAACATTTGATTTGAAAGTCTTGTAAGGTTTGCATCATCCAGAGAAGTTGAGTGCAACATGATGCGGTAGCCACATATTCTGCTTCTGCTGTCTATAAGGCAATAGAGATTTGCTTCTTTTTGAACCAAGATACTAACCGGGGTCCCATGTAGAATGCACCACCACTAGTGCTTTTCCGATCATCAAAATTTCCAGCCCAATCTGCATCAGTGTAAGCATGAAGAGTGAGATCAGCATTCTTTGGATACCATAGTCCAAAGTCTTGAGTTCCTTGTAGATATTTGAATATTCTTTTGACAGCCTGAAGGTGAGACTCTTTTGGATTAGCTTGGAATCGTCCAACAATTCCAACTGCATGCATAATGTCTGGTCTAGTCCCAGTGAGATAAATTAGGCTTCCTATCATAGATCTGTATTTGGTTGATTCACTATGGGAGAATCATCATGAGAACTGAGATTACATCCGGTTACCATTGGTGTATTTACAGGTTTGCACTCTTCCATACCATACTTCTTCAAAATTTTCTTAAGATATTTTGTTTGTGATAAGAATATGCCATCTGTTGTTTGTTGCACTTGCAAGCCAAGAAAGAATGTTAGTTCCCCAAGTAAAGACATTTCAAATTATTGCTACATATCAGAAGAAAATTTCTAACTCATATACTCTTCATTACTTCCAAAAATGATATCATCAACATATACAACCACAATCAATAGTTTATCATTTTCAGTTTTTGTGTATAAGTTGCTATCAGCAGACCCCTTTGAAAATCCTTGTTGATGAAGATATTTGTCAAGACGATAATACCATGCCCTTGGAGCGTGTTTGAGACCATATAGAGCCTTTTTAAGTCTACAAACAAGATTTTCATCATTTCCCAAAATGAATCCTTCTGGTTGTTCTATATAAACTTCTTCTTCTAGATCTCCATTGAGAAAAGCAGATTTAACATCCATTTGATAAACTTTGATTTTTTGGAAGCTTGAAAAAGCAAGAAACATTCTTATGGCTTCAAGTCTAGCTACCGGAGCAAAAGTTTCTTCAAAGTCTATACCTTCTTGTTGAGCATACCCCTTGCAAACAAGTCTAGCTTTATTTCTTATAACATCCCCATTCTCATTTAACTTGTTTTTGAATATCCATTTAGTTTCAATGACATTTTTGTCATGAGGTCTTGGTACTAATTCCCAAGTGTGATTCTTTTCAATTTGATCAAGCTCTTCATTCATGGCTTGAATCCAACATTCATCTTTGCTAGCTTGATTGACATTGTGTGGTTCAATAGTGGATAGAAATGCCAGATAGCTAGAAGATCCTACAAGAGTCCTTGTTTGTACACCTGATCCCTTTTCTCCCAAAATTTGAGATTCTGGATGATTCTTTTGAACATATCTGGATGGAGCCTTTTCATATAAATCATCTTCGGGTTATTCATTGGGTTCACTGTCTACATCATTCCCATTTGATGTAGAAGGATATATGTCATCATCATCTTCTGTTGTTTCTTTTTTTTCTTTTGGAGCTGCAGGAGACTCATCAATAACAACATCAATACATTCAACAATCTTCCAAAGTCTTTTATTGTAACATTTATATGCTCTACTCCTAGAGGAGTAACCAAGAAGTATTCCTTCATCTGCTCTGGGTTCAAACTTGCCAAGTTTTTCATCATTATTTTTGATAAAGCATTTTCTTCCAAAAAATCTAAAATGCTTCACAGTGGGAGGATTACCATACCATAGTTCATATGGAGTTTTATCACTATTTACACGAACATGTGCCTTGTTAAGAATATTTACCGCTGTATGTGTTGCTTCTCCCCAAAATGTGTCAGGTGTTCCGGAATCATCAAGCATAGCTCTAGCCATTTGTCGAACTGTTTTATTCATTCTTTCTGCTACTCCATTTTGTTGTGGAGTACCTGCTACCGAAAATTGTCTTTTTATACCATGTTGTTCACAAAATTCAAGGAATTCATCTGATGTATATTATCCTCCTCGATCAGATCTAAGACACTTGATTTTTAGATCTAATTCATTTTCAACCAGTGCTTTGAAGATCTAAAATTTCTCAAATGCTTCATCTTTGTGTTTAATCAACCCAATCCAACACATTCTAGAGAAATCATCAATAAATAAGATATAGTATTGTTCACCACGTGGTGAATTTTTCTTCACAGGTCCACATATGTCAGTATGAATGAGTTCAAGAGGCTTACTTGATGATCCTTCCTTGGCATTAAATTGTGTAGAAATTTGAATAATAGATAAATTATTCACTGATATTATCCTGATCACACACTATTTGAGCTTCATGCATAATACATAACCTCTTCTACTATTGATCATAAATTTGCGGAAATTAAACAATCGCATGCGCACATTAAAACCACATAATCAATCACACATATAAACACATTATGTAGTGGGAAAGCTTAAAGTTGAAAACCCCCAACTATCTGTATATTATTATGATAGAGTTCATGTAACAATACATAGCACAAAGCCCCTCACAAGCTCTCAACACTATCTCACATGCTACACACTACACAAGCTCAGATCAAGCAAGTCACATGCTCCAATCCTGTCCACCTGTTAGCCTGCCTCTATTATGCAATCCAACCTGGATAATTGTGTGATCCAAGTTTGAATCCCACTAGTATTAATTGCGCAATTCTCATTGGCATCTCCATCAATATGGGGTGCAAACTCATGCACCAGTATGGTCACAACTGATAGTCAACCTGCTCTTTCACCTACCTCCATCACTGATCTCCACTGAAACTGTCCATGCACTGAAGTTAACTGATGTGTTCATTAGTTGATTTATGAGTTAATAATTAGTGAATTAATTAATAATTAATTCACACCACTCATCACTAGTGTATTAATCAGTTAGACTAAATACAACTAGTTCAACTAAGTCAAACTGAACACAACTCCATTAACTCCTCAATCAACTCCACCAAACTCACTCACATGAGTTATAACTGAAGTCATCATGCAATAGATCCACTTAGACCCTAGGAATAGCGTAATTCCTTCTGTCAGCTGCATGTGCCACATCCAGGCATCAAACTGAAGTTCTCCAAGAGGATAAGATAATGTTTATAGTCCAAATATTATTAAGAGCTAATAATATTCGACATATCTATTTTTAGACTGGCAATCTAAAAATAGATTCCGCCCAGTATGTCTAAAAATAGAAGTCCATCTGTTTTTCCAACTTGACCATTCCTCCAAAAATAGCATCCTGCAACTCATAGAATCATGATCGACATGTCTAAAAGTAGACATAGTCTAAAAATAGACTTTGCGCCAAAAATACCCTGCGGGCCCACTTAGTGAAGGTGACTCCTTTCCACTAAGCTCTGTCATCTTGTTGCATTCTCAACACTCCCTCTCAACAAGATACAGATTATCTGCAACCCCTATCCTACCCTTGTGGTATTCAAATTTGCTCCTGGTGAGCGCCTTCGTCAAGATATCAACATTCTGATCCTCCGTAGGAATGTATGAAAGTAACATGATCCTCCGCTACACACAATCTCTGATATGATGATACTGGATGTCAATGTGTTTGGATCTATCATGAAATACTAGATTAGCCGAGAGTTTGATGCAACTCTGGTTATCACAATAAATCACAGTAGGCTCCAAGTGTGAACCAAACAACCCGACCAGGATCTTCCTCATCCATATAGCCTCGCATGCAGCCAAACTCGCTGCCATATGCTCAGCCTCTGCTGAACTGAGTGCCATGGATATCTGCTTCCTGCTGTACCAAGAAATTGTTGTCGACTCGATACTAAAAATCCCTCCAGATGTGCTCTTTCTGTCCGTTGGGCTCCCTGCCCAATCTGCATCCGTGAAGCCACATAGTTTCACCTCATCCTCCTGTCTGTACCACAATCCATATCCCAATGTGCCTCTGAGATAATGCAATACATGCTTGCCCGCCTTCCAGAAGAGCTTGGTAGGCTTAACCATAGCTTGTGAAAGCTGGTTAACTGCATAGCATATATCGGGTAGCATATATCGGTTCATGTATTGACTAGATACATAAGCGACCCCACCAGCCCATTCGATAAACGGTGGCATCCACTACCTCCGGCGAGTAGCATCCTCCTTCCTCCAATCACTAGGAAGAGGGTATCGAGAGTATCAAGAGGCTTGCGGCCATGCATGTTGAACTTCTCCGGTATCTCCACGACACCGTTACCTAGAAGCAACTGATTATCCATGCACTTCCAAATTTCCAATCCCGGAAATGAAGGAGGCCAAGTCCCTTCATCTCAAACTCTTTTGCAGAATCTCTTGCATGAGGGTATCAACGAGATCATCACCAGTCAAAATCAAATCATCTACATAAAGTACAATGATCAGCAACTTACCCTCCACCACAATCTGGTATAGGTTCGGATCTGCCTCACTCTTGGAGAATCCATGTCCGGTGAAATAACTGTCTATCCGTGTGTACCAAGCACGAGGTGCTTGTTTCAACCCATACAATTCTCTCTTGAGCCTGCACACATGCGACTCGCTGCTGAAGATCTCCAAACCTTCAGGCTGCTCTATGTACTCCTCCTCCTCAATCACTCCGTTGAGGAACGCATTCTTCACATCCATCTGATGACTGTGCCACCCCATCTGTGCTGAGAGAGCTAGGATCATTCGTAGGGAAGAATACCTTGCGACAGGTGCAAAGGTCTCCTCATAATCGATCCCCTCAATCTGTGAAAAGCCTCAGGCAACAAATCTTGCCTTGTACTTCTCCACACTCCCGTCAGCTTCCTGCTTCACTTTGTGGATCCATCTCGAACCCACCACTGATTTCCCTTCCGGTCTTGAGACAATCTCCCATGCACTGTTTCTGACAATCGAATCATACTCTTCCACCATGGCATCTACCCATGTGGGGTCCTCCACAACTTCCTTGAAAGAGGATGGCTCTGTCATGATGCACTTGCTCATAAGAGCCATGTATCCAGTATACCGGTTAGGTGACTATCTCTGTCTGCACTGTGATGTAGGTGCTCCTACAACCTTCTCTGCATCTTGAGCCAGTCGCTCAGCTTCTGTAGCGTGCTTCCGCCCTCTGATGGTTGGCGCTGCATGAGTGGTTTCTTCCACTCCATGAACCTCATATTTTGGCTGATCCACATCCTGAGACTCATCCTTAGGAACTAATAGCTCCTCATCTGCATGCAAGTGTGGCTCCCTCTCAAGCGAACACTTCATGGCTTTCTCCTCATGAAATTTGATATCTCGTCGCACAACAGTCTTGCGACTGTCTGGAAAATACACATGATAGTTGTGGGGCATATCAGTGTACCCCACAAATATCCCAACCTCCACAGTAAGCTCCAGCTTCTTCCTGGCATCCTTCGTCACATGAATGTAAATAGGTGAACCAAAAATCCTCAAATGGGAAATATCAAGCCTCTTACGAGAAAATGCCTCCTCGGGTGTACTCATGCCAAGTATCATGTGAGGACAATGGTTCTACACATTTACTACAGTATTTCATGCCTCCACCCATAAGTGAATGGGTAAGCCCTAATCATGCAACATCGCCCGTGCAGCACCCACGATCATTTTGTTCTTCCGCTCAGCAACCCCATTCTGTTGTGGGTTATGAGGTGCTATGAGCTCTCTTCGAATCCCTTCTGCACTGCAAAAGTCCTTGAATTCGCCAGAGATGAATTCACCACCATTGTCTCTCCTAAGAGCCTTCACCTACTTCCCCGATTCTTTCTCCACTAGTGCCTTGAACTCACAGAAATTTGAGTATGTCTCGCTCTTCTTCTGCATGAAGAAGATCTAGCACTTACGAGAAAAATCATCAAAAAATATCACATAATACCTGTGCTTTGCTGTCGAAGCTATTGAAAAAGGTCCACACACGTCTGTGTGAATTATCTCAAGGATCATCGTGGCGTGACTATCCTTCTCGTGAAAGGTGGCTTTCACAAATTTTCCCAAGGTACACCCCTTGCACTGATCTGACTGCGCAAGAGTGCCTTTAGGAAGCCCAGTAGAAATCTGTTGCAGTATCTTCAAAGCTCCATGGTGAAGGTGGCCCAATCTCTGGTGCCACAACTCGCCATCATCTCGGCTCACCACTCCTTCTGCCTTGCCTGCCATTGCTGCGCAGCCATCTACCTGCAATTGATAAAGGTTCTTAACTCGAACCCCTATCCTCCGGGTCTCACCAGTTGCCTTACTGCGCAGGAAAGCCTTTCCCTCGCTAAAGACAACATCATATCCCTTGTCTTCTAACATCGCCACAGAGATAAGATTCTTCATCAATCCTGGAACATGCATCACATCCTTCAATACGAAGGGTTTACCAGACTCCCTCTGAAAGGAAATGGTACCAATACTGGTCGCACTGTATCTACCATCATCGCCCATCTCGTT